>SJYA01002489.1:439421-596282 GCA_006410615.1 Neotragus moschatus | reverse complement strand
TTTTTTTTATTATCAAAGGATATGTTCAACTAGATAGTGTGAATGTGAGGATATTTTGCATAAACAAAAGATGAAATGTATCCTTACTTTTTTTCACTCTTGAGCATGAAATTCATAAACGATACTTTAGTTTTCAACTCTTAAAAAGTCCCTTCTTTTTTCTGAGTAACTCATACCTTGTTTATATACCCTGGTGGCTCAGTGGTAAAGACTCCTCCTGCAATACAGGAGATGCAGGTTGGATCCCTGGGTCAGGAAGATCCCCTGGAGAAGGAGATGGCAACCCACTCCAGTGTTCTTGCCTGGGAAATCCCATGGACAGAGGAGCCTGGCGGGCTACAGTCCATGGGGTCACAAAGAGTCAGATATGATGTAGTGACGAAACAACAGCAACCAGAATGTGTGAGGGGATCTTGGAATACAAATCAGGTGGGTTGGTTTATTAGGTAAATAAGAGGTAGGTAGGTGGCTGATAGGTATAGACACTGTGTGAGCCAAAAAGTTCATTCAAGTTTTTTCATAACATCTATGGAAAAATGCAAATGAACTTTTTTGCCAACCTGATAGGTGGCCAGAGAGACTAAGTAGGTAACTCTACCTCTGTTCTCAAGATATCTCATTTCTTAATGTTTATATAGGTTCATTAAAAATAGAAGATCAGAGTATACCACTCACATTTCCCCATACAAGATCTCTGCTTTTTATCTATGGACCTAAATCTTTGGGCCATTATTTCTCAGTAAAAATAAACCATAAGCGTAATCTGTTAGTATTTTTATCCTGAACCTTAAGCTTATCTCCTGTTTAGCTGGACATAGACAAAAATCTACAGCGATTTTTAGCTAAAGGACTTTTTACCTTGAGAGAGAGAAAGACAGAATCAGTGACAGTTTCTTTCGGCCTTTTCTTCTGGTAGTTTGGCATAAGAGATCCTGCCTTGTGGTGCTAGTCTTGAGAAATCCATAATGCTTCATTAGCACAGCTTTCTTCATTGTCACTGCTTTCATTTTCAGAGGAGCTCATGTAAATAGGCTGCTCCTGCTTTGCATAAGCATGTTGATTTATATGAATGCTATTTTGATCTCAAATTGATTGAATACTAAAAAGAAAGACTAGGGAAAAAAGCACTGTGTTATGAAGGTCTCCTCTCAAAGACAAAAGACACGAGAGCCTACATTCATTCCCATTTACTGGTGGGGAATTCTGTATGGCCCAGTTTTTTTTGTTTTTTGTTTCCTTAATATTTCTAGAGAAATACAGTAAAATACTACATTACTGAGACTCAAGTGTTTTAAAATACCATGGGTTAGATTATATTTTGGAATTAGAACTTCACCCCATAAAAACTCATGCAACACAGAAAGGCATGAGATCTAGACCTAACTGCCAGCGTGAGCATTAAAAAGCCTTAATAGGTTTGGTGCTCAGTAGTTAATCCGCCTGCTAATGCAGGAGATCCAGGTTTGATCCCTGGGTCAGGAAAATCCCCTGGAGGAGGGCATGGCAACACACTCTAGTATTCCTGCCTGGAAAAACTCATGGACAGAAGAGCCTGGTGGGCTACAGTCCATGGGGTCTTCAAGAGTTGGACACGACTGAGTGACTGAGCGCGAATTAATAGGCAGCTTGCTGAATTTTTATTTTGTCAAACCCAGTTGCACTTTCCTCCTTGTGTTCTCTCCATCCTTTGTGGCCCCTACTAAAATCCTGTATGCACTTAAATTACCAACCAAAGCCTTACGCTTGGTAAAGAGTTTGATATCAGTATGTTCACCTTATTTTGCATCCTTTTCTCAAGAATACTTATTTTCTTTTCAAACTTTGTCACTTATCGTGTAATCAAAAATGCTTTCCTACCCTCCAGAAAGAAATTTTCAGTAAAAGAGGTTAGTCTGGAGCAGACTGAAGTCAGAAGCTCTTTCTCATCAGCCTTACACTCTGACCTCCTCATCAGTTATTTCCTACAGCTACTCTCCCTGTTGTAAGACTGACCGTGGCCATTCCAGAGAGGGTGGTAAGAACAGCCTTCCAGAGAGGGTGGTAAGAGCAGTGATGTGTTCTGCCCTGGACCCTGGTTTCCATGGAACCTGGCTCTCACGTTGCTAAGACAGTTTTTGCTCCTTACTTCCCTGGGTCTATCAAAAGAAACCTTCATCATTCAAGGCAACCTGGGTATGTCTGTTTACCCTTGCAAGCTGAGATTTTACCTAATCCAGAAGTGCAGGTAATTGTCTATAGACAAGTCATTTAATATTCATAATCCTGAGTATCTTATTTATTTGTATGGATGACATACAGAATCAAAAGCACAGCTTACTGGAAAGAGCAATAAAATTTCCTGGAGAGTAGAATTCTAGTTTCAGGTCTTGTGACTTCTGTCACCTTGAACAAGAGACTCACATTTCAGAGGCTTGATTTCCTCATCTGTAAAAGTGGCCAATGATATATTCTCCAGCCACCTTACAAAGTTGTGTTTGTGAGGACCTAGTCAGTGAACATTTGTTAAAGTGTCTTGTAGGTATAAAATTTATACAAATGTGAGTGATTATTATCCATATGATGGGAGCAATGGAGCAGAGCTCTGAAAAGAGCAGGCTCTACTTAGTAAGTAGGTTAGTTATCTCTTTTTAAAATGGGGCATGTGTATCAATTACTTCTCAATAAGACTGGGGGTGAAAAACAGAGCTTCTGGCAATCCTATCAGCAATAGCCTGGAGATTAGCTCTTGACTGTAATTCAAGAGCAACTCAACATCAGAAAGATTACTTTTAGAGAAATCTGCAAAAAAAAAAAAGAAAAGAAAAGAAAGTACAGAAACACTGATAGGAGTTAGCCTAACTGCTGAAATCTCTCAGATAGTCATTAAATTCTCTTAAAGATATTATTGATGTGAAAGCAAAATAAAAATGAAACTAAACTCTCACTGCAAAATATTCTCCTACAGTGTTTCCTAAATATCTTTCATTTGAACATTCCACATGCTCTTTTAACATCACACACCTAGAACATGTGTACTATAGAATCAAGTTTTCAAGACTTGCCTTTAAAAGCTCAAAACAAATATATACAATTAAATACATATATATTATAAATAGACAATTATATATCATATGTATTATATGAATTATAATATTCATGTATGTGTATATAGGTGTGTGTATACACACACACACACAAAGACACCAAATGCAGAAGGATTTTCCTGAAGTTAGACTTGCCTAACATGAAAGCTTACTAAGGAAGACTCCTACTCCTAAACATGCAGACAGTCTGCTCGTATTGCCATTTAGATCTATCATCCTGATTGATCACTGTGTAGTTGGCTATTATTGGGCCTAATTTAACCCTATCCACTCACACATCCATCTACTCTGTCTATTGTACCTGACATTCTACAAATTACTTACTCATGCAAATAATGACCTAAGGCAACCTTTTAGGATATTCGTGTTTAATTATACAAATGGTGCTTGATAAATAAGATTATACCTCCTTCCATATGTTTATTCCCTCCTTGATGAAAGGAAAATTTAATTTTCATGCAGATTGAGTGAGGACAAGGTTTAAGAATTGCTGAGTTTTATGGAGTCTGCAGATCCATCCGGTTTGCAGAAGCTAACAAAAATCACTCCACGCCCCGCACAGGGACGAGTAGCTTTTCATTAGGCTTAAATCAGCTGACTGCATTTGGAAACCGAGGTTCTAATCAGCCCCTCTGTTGTTCACAGGGTCAAAGGCTCAAAAGAGGGAAGACCTGCACTCCTTTGTGACTGTGAAGTTCCCGAGTCACAGTGTCTCTCATTCTGTTGTGTTCAGTTGCTCTGGTTGCCAGCTTCTTTGCAGCTTGAGGTTACCTTGCTTTTGATGGGTCTTACTGATTTCTCTTTGGAGGTCTGGGCCGTGAATTCAGCAGGAAAAACCCCCAGCAGCTGGACACGGTGTAGAACTGGACCTGCCCCCCCGGAAGGTCTCAGGGCCCCCAAGTTCCACGCGGTTTCTGCCACTCAAGCAGTGGTCAACATCAGCGCCCCCCAGAAGCCCAACGGGATTGTCACTCTCTACAGACTGTTCTCCAGGAGCACCAGCGGGGCCCAGACAGTGGTGAGCAGCAGTATTCTGATTGGTTTACTTAAATAATCAAGCTTGGATGCCCTTGCTTTTTGTTAGTCTTGATCCTTCTTTCTTATCCATCTGTTCTCAGTTGCCCCGTGGTGACCTCAGTGACACAAAGATCCCACTGCAAAGAAATAGCATCAGGAAACATAAGGAAGATATGTAAATGCTTGGGGTGAGGAGGGCTAAAGGTGGTATTCAAGACTCCACGGATCTTGTAAGAAGCCTAAGACCTTAGAGATAATCAAATTAATTGAATGAATTTAATTAAGATACACATGTCAAGCACTTAACGTAGTAGTGGCTTGTAGTAAGGGGCCAAGAAACAGTCTTTATCAGTGATGTAAATGTTAATATGAAAAGGGAAAAAAATAGAGCAAAGGAAAGCCTCAGAATCCCCACTTAGCATGAGCACATCTCTAACAACACACTGAAAACTCAGTCTTTGGAGAAAGTTCTAGGTCTTCGGAAAAGACAACAGAATGGTTCAGCTCAGCCCTACTCCACTGTTCATGCAATAACACGTTTGGGGCACATTGAGGAGATAAGACAGCCCTGTCGTGGGAAATCACCTTTCACATTGGGTTTTAGCCCAGCCACTGGCTGAAAAGGACACTAGTAATCAACTAGTCTGGTTCCTGCATTATTTAAACCAAGAGACTACCATCCTGGAGATGAAGTCTCTTTTCTCTGCAGGACAGCTGGTATCACTCTCACATTTCTCATGAATAAGTATAGATTATAATACTTTGTTCACACAAACCTCACAGAGAAATTGTGCACATCCCAGTATTACATGATAAATTATTTAGACTGATTGAGGGAACAATTTTGGCAAGTGTGGAGAAATCCTTTGAGGCCAGCGTGCCAGGTATGGAAACACAATTTCAAAAGATCACTCACATGCAAGGAAGTCTCGTATTGAATGTTAAAGAAATATTAGCATATTTTCTACAAGGCTTCTGATTCAATAAATATAGATGATGTAAATACAATCAACCCTTGATTATCCATGCTTATAAAATGATAATATTAATAAACTAAAATAATTCATATTTGGAGTGCCTTGTATACATTTTTCTAAATAACAGGTAGCTCTTCTTAATTAAATATTGCTTATGTCAATGTGAAAATGAGTTTCCAGTTTCGGAGCTCTTCTGTTCCAAAAAGCACTTAATAAAACTACAATAAGGTAAAAAACATTTGCTCCAGATAAACTAAAAAGTTTATAATGCAACAAAGGTAACTGAGGAAAAAAGTATATTTCATATAGAACAACACCTTTAGAGAAACATATAGACTTTCAAACTCTTAAATATATATAAATATATCAAAAAAGCAAGAGAGTTTCAGAGAAATATCTACTACTGCTTTATTGACTACACCAAAGCCTTTGACTGTGTGGATCATAACAAACTGTGGAAAATTCTTAAAGAGACGGGAATACCAGATCACCTGACCTGCCTCCTGAGAAATCTATATAGAGGTCAAGAAACAACAGTTAGAAACTGTTAGAAACATCACACTGGTTCCAAATTGGGAAAGGAGTACATCAGGGCTATATATTGTCACCCTTCTTATTTAACTTCCATACAGAGTACATCATGTGAAATACCAGATTGAATGAAGCACAAGCTGGAATTCAGATTGCAAGGAGAAATATCAATAACCTCAGATATGCAAATGACAGCATCCTAATGAGAGAAAGCAAAGAACTAAAAAGCCTCTTGATGAAGGTGAAAGAGGAGAGTGAAAAAGTTGGCTTAATACTCAATATTCAAAAAATTAAGATAATGGCATCCAGTCCCATCACTTCATGACAAATTGATGGGGAAACAATGGAAACAGTAGGAAACTTTATTTTGGAGGGCCTCAAAATCACTGCAGATGGTGATTGAAGCCATGAAATTAAAAGACACTTGCTCCTTGGAAAAAAAGCTATGATCAACCTAGACAGTGTATTAAAAGGCAGAGACATTACTTTGCCAACAAAGGTCCATCTAGTCAAAGCTATCATTTTTCTGGTAGTCGTGTATGGATGTAAGAGTTGGACCATTAAGAAAGCTGAGTGCCAAAAATTAATGCTTTTGAACTGTGGTGTTGGAGAAGACTCTTCAGAGTCCCTTGGACTCCAAGGAGATGCAACCAGTCAATCCTAAAGGAATGCAGTCCTGAAAATTCATTGAAATGACTGATCCTGAAGCTGAAACTCCAATACTTTGGCCACCTTGTGCAAAGAACTGATTCATTGGAAAAGACCCTGATGCCGGGAAAGATTGAAGGCAGGAGGAGAAGGGGATGACAGAGGATGAGATGGTTGGATGGCATCACCGACTCAATGAACATGAGTTTGAGTAAACTCCAGGAGCTGGTGATGGACAGGGAGGCCTGGCATGCTGCAGTCCATGGCATCGCAAAAGAGTCGGACACAACTAAATAACTGAACTGACTGATATATAAAATATATTTCAAGCTCATGATACTCAACTTTAGAATTTGAGGGGAGTTTTGATACCCAAATTATTGATCCACACAAGTAACAATGGCAGAATGTGAACCTTAGAAAATGTTGAGTTTGAATATAATTCAAATATAGATTTTTTTTCAAAAAGACGTCATTCTGAGGGTCACAGAACTTGGTCAGTATTTTGTGAGCTTTGTGCCATTTTCTAGTTTTATGGTAATAGACAACACTGTGCCTTGTGATTTCTATCCTGTGGCCTCAAACTTCTATCTAACTATTATCTCATTGTATTTTTTGGCATGTGTAAGCCATGCCTCTCCCCCTAGGTTGGTCATTCCTGAGGGTAAATACTGTGCTGGATGCTAGGGTGCTCCCAGAGTAATTAGCGAGGCACTGTTTTCAGAGAATGTATGGTACATGATAAAAGTGAACCAACTGTCTGTGATTTGCGACCCGGCTTCATCTAGCTTTCTCTCTCCTTCTACAGCTGGCTGAAGGCCTGGCCACCCAGCAGACTCTTCACGGCCTGCAGCCCTTCACGACCTACTCCGTTGGGGTGGAGGCCTGCACTTGCTTCAACTGTTGCAGCCAAGGGCCAACAGCAGAGCTGACAACTCTTCCTGCTCCCCCCGCAGGATTGTCCTCTCCACAAATCCAGATGCTGGCCTCAAGGACAGCCTCCTTCCAGTGGAGTCCGCCACTGTTCCCCAACGGTGTTATTCAAAGGTAGTGTGGGAGAGCCAAAGGGAGAAATAAACCAAAATAAGACATGCACACGGACCTTCAGCTTCCCAACCCTCCCCAGGAAGACATGCTGATTGAACAGGTACCTATAGCAAAATGGGCCTCCCAGGTGGCTCAGACAGTGAAGAAGCTGCCTGCAATGCAGGAGACCTGAGTTCGACCCCTGGCTTGGGAAGATCCCCAGGAGAAGGGACTGGCAACCCACTCCAGTCTTCTTGCCTGGAGAATTCAGTGGACAGGGGAACCTGGTGGGCTACAGTCCTTGAAGTTGCAAAGAGTTGGACACGACTGAGCAACTAACACTTCATTTCACTTTATAGCAAAATAGACAAATAAATCAATGTGTGGTCACATTTCTTACAAAGTGTTTCCATCGTAAAGTCAGCTAAGGATAGAAAGGTGAACAACAAAAATAAGAAACACAAGCCAGGGACTTTCCTAGCAGTCCAGTGGCTATGAGAACATACTTTCACTGCAGGAGGCACAAGTTGAATCCCTGGTCCTTTGTGGCTTGCAGGATGCTGCCAAAACAATGAAAGAAGGTTGAGGAAATGTGTTCCCCTTCATTGAAAGAATGTACTCCACCTCATGGTTCCACCTGGGAATTTTTCACTCTGCAGGGCTCAGCTAGAACATAAGGAACTTCAGTGGCTGAATCAGAATTCCTTTGATGTAAAGTGTTGTAATGAACCACTGTTTGAAAGAGCAAAGATATATATTTCACTCAAAATAATCTGTAGAGAGAAGAGATCATCTTTATTTCCGACAGAAGTTTTATCACTGTCCTCTAAAAAGAGAACTATCTTATCTGTACCAACAAGGATTCCTGACTGCTGGGTGGACAGCAACATGTGTATACATGGGACTTCTCTTATCATTTCTCTGGTTCCATCTGCTTCCCACTTCCAACAGCGTTAAATAAAGTGTTTCTGAAAACAGCCATCTCCCACAAGTGGGAGTTTTAAAGTGCTGGTAGTTCAGTGAAAGCAAAATGTCTTCTCACTAAACATTATCAGGTTTAAAAGAGAGTTAGACTAATTCCACTGACTGTTTCCTCTTTATGTGTCCCTTCTCCTTCCAGCTATGAGCTCCAGCTCTACAAGGCATGCCCTCTGGATTCAGCCACCCCCTGTACCCCCAGCCAAATCGAGACCAAGTACAGGGGGCCAGGGCAGAGAGCCAGCCTCGAGGGTCTCCAGCCCTATACCACCTACAAGCTGAGGGTGGTGGCCCACAACGAGGTGGGCAGCACAGCCACTGAATGGATCAGCTTCGTCACCCAAAAAGAATGTGAGTAGAAGTGGCTGCCACCATGTGCCGGAGAGGTGGCAGGGCAGCCAGGGGGGAGGCTTGTCCTGAAGGGAGGGGAAAACAGTTCGCTAAAGGGATTGATGGAGGAGCCTGGTAGGCTGCAGTCCATGGGGTCGCGAAGAGTCGGACACGACTGAGCGACTTCCCTTTCACTTTTCACTTTCCTGCATTGGAGAAGGAAAAGGCAACCCACTCCAGTGTTCTTGCCTGGAGAATCCCAGGGACAGGGGAGCCTGGTGGGCTGCTGTCCATGGGGTCGCACAGAGTCGGACACGACTGAAGCAACTTAGCAGCAGCAGCAGCAGCAGCAGCAAAGAGATTGAATGTTCAATTCCAGTGAACACTACTGAGACATCCATGAAGACAACTATCGGGCCAAAATGCCCATTGGATTAAATAACATGGAGATCAAGAGGGAATTTAGGGAAACTTCCTGGTGGTCCAATGGCTAGGACTCCGTGATCCCAAAGAGGGAGCCCAAATTTGATCCCTGGTCAAGGAACTAAATTCCACGTGCCATAACTAAAGATCCTGACTGCCACAGCTAAGACCCAATGCAGCCAAATAATTTTTTTTTAAAAAGAATGAATTTAGGAAGATTTGTCATGTGGCAATGGGATGAAAACCAGTTTAGAGAAAGTTAATATGTGGGTAAGATGAAAATAGACAGTGAAGATGACTTTTTTGTAATTTCTAAAAATTTTAAGGAACCAGTTTGGTCATTTTATTTATTTAATTTTGACTGTACCGGGTCTTCATTGCTGCGTGGGCTTTTCTCTGGTCACAGTGAGCAGGGGGTACTATATGGTTGTGGTGCACAGGCTTCTCACTGCAGTGGCTTCTCTCCTTTCAGGGCACAGGCTCTAGGCACGCAGGCATCAGCAACTGCAGCAGGAGGGCTCAGAGCACAGGCTCAGTAGCTGTGGTGCAGGGCTTAGTTGCTCGACAGCATGTGGGATCTCCCTGGATCAGAGATCGAGCCCATGAGTCCTGCACTGGCAGGTGGATTCTTTACCATGGAGCCACCAGGGAAGCCTTCTGTATTTGCTTTTAGATAACTTTTTGGAAAAGTTTGTCACTCCTTTTCCTTACAAATGACATCATCGCTCACATCGCCAGGAAGCACTGAAATCTGGCCCTTCCAGGAAGAACACAAGGGCTCCTGAGTGCAGAAAAGGGCAATTAAGTAATTATTGTGTCCTTATATTTCTATAAAATAACCCCTTTCCAGAATTGATAAGGTTTATATGTCTACTTTTTAAAACTGGCAAATATAAAAAGTATTAAGAAGTACTTATAATCAGAACCAGCTATGTAGTTTGTGGGGTCCACTGGAAAATAAAAATACGGGGTCACTTGTTCAGAAATCATTGAACTTCAAGAAAATGACAGCAGAGCATCAGATTAAGTCTATAATTCTTCTACATGAGGGGCCCTGGGCAGCTACACGAGTTACCCACCCATGAAGCCAGTCCTGCTTATTATCCCACTACACCCAGAAGCAACCACCATTGATATATTGGCATAATTTATTCCTTTAATCCCTTTTTATGCAACTTTTATTATGTGGTTGAGATCATACTCTAATGAAAATTTAATATCTAATTTTTTTACTTGATATTATTTTATTTGCATTTTCCATGTCATTAAGAACTCTTAGCCACCAAGATCAATGGCTATATAATATTCCATCGTGTGAATTAGTTGAGCCATTCCAGTTGTTTCTAATATTTTCCTGTTATAAATGTGGTGAGAAATGAACAAATCTTTGTGTGCATGTTTGATTATCTTCTTAAATGGAATTTATCTTCAGCAAATGGAACTTACTACATCAGGTATTTTAAGTATTTTAAGTTTTTGAACACTTATTGCAAATTTGCTTTCCAGAAACATTGTAACAGATTATAATCTCATTTGACACTGACATTTTTAAAAATGAGATACACATTCATGAAAATTCAGTGCCTCATACAAAGACCTTAATATGCCTGAACAACAATATAGCAGGATGTTAGCAAAAGGTCATTTTTAAAGAGCTTGCTTATTGCTGGCAATATTCAAGCATTTGACAAATAATCCTTACCACAGACCTATGAAGTTAAGTCCTATTATTAACCAGATTTACAGATGAGAAAGCTGAGGCAGGGCTAGGGACTGTGCACTACAGTTCCAGGATGCTGTTCACGTCAGTTAGAATCTGAACTGAGGCTCCTGGGGCTCTGTGAAGCGCTAAAGCTAGCGCTTCAGTCCTTCCATCTTCCACACATAGAAAGTAGAAGTGTTTCTCTAAGTTCAGGATCACTCAGCTCAGCACCAGCCTCGGTACTGCTGTATCAACCTGATCCACTAGCCCCCTACCATCTGTAATAGAGATTTCAGACCTTCTCCACCCTCCTCCAACCCCTCACTGCTCCTCACCCCGTTCCCACATGCCCTCACCATCCTCACCCACCTGCAGAACTCCTTCCTCATAATTCACCAGGAAAGGAAAAGCCATCGATTAGTAATCGGCGTCCTTCCTGCCCCAGACAGCCACAGGCCCTACATCTCCATGATCCCCATCAGGGACACGGCAGGAAGGGGTGGTCCTNACAACTCTTCCTGCTCCCCCCGCAGGATTGTCCTCTCCACAAATCCAGATGCTGGCCTCAAGGACAGCCTCCTTCCAGTGGAGTCCGCCACTGTTCCCCAACGGTGTTATTCAAAGGTAGTGTGGGAGAGCCAAAGGGAGAAATAAACCAAAATAAGACATGCACACGGACCTTCAGCTTCCCAACCCTCCCCAGGAAGACATGCTGATTGAACAGGTACCTATAGCAAAATGGGCCTCCCAGGTGGCTCAGACAGTGAAGAAGCTGCCTGCAATGCAGGAGACCTGAGTTCGACCCCTGGCTTGGGAAGATCCCCAGGAGAAGGGACTGGCAACCCACTCCAGTCTTCTTGCCTGGAGAATTCAGTGGACAGGGGAACCTGGTGGGCTACAGTCCTTGAAGTTGCAAAGAGTTGGACACGACTGAGCAACTAACACTTCATTTCACTTTATAGCAAAATAGACAAATAAATCAATGTGTGGTCACATTTCTTACAAAGTGTTTCCATCGTAAAGTCAGCTAAGGATAGAAAGGTGAACAACAAAAATAAGAAACACAAGCCAGGGACTTTCCTAGCAGTCCAGTGGCTATGAGAACATACTTTCACTGCAGGAGGCACAAGTTGAATCCCTGGTCCTTTGTGGCTTGCAGGATGCTGCCAAAACAATGAAAGAAGGTTGAGGAAATGTGTTCCCCTTCATTGAAAGAATGTACTCCACCTCATGGTTCCACCTGGGAATTTTTCACTCTGCAGGGCTCAGCTAGAACATAAGGAACTTCAGTGGCTGAATCAGAATTCCTTTGATGTAAAGTGTTGTAATGAACCACTGTTTGAAAGAGCAAAGATATATATTTCACTCAAAATAATCTGTAGAGAGAAGAGATCATCTTTATTTCCGACAGAAGTTTTATCACTGTCCTCTAAAAAGAGAACTATCTTATCTGTACCAACAAGGATTCCTGACTGCTGGGTGGACAGCAACATGTGTATACATGGGACTTCTCTTATCATTTCTCTGGTTCCATCTGCTTCCCACTTCCAACAGCGTTAAATAAAGTGTTTCTGAAAACAGCCATCTCCCACAAGTGGGAGTTTTAAAGTGCTGGTAGTTCAGTGAAAGCAAAATGTCTTCTCACTAAACATTATCAGGTTTAAAAGAGAGTTAGACTAATTCCACTGACTGTTTCCTCTTTATGTGTCCCTTCTCCTTCCAGCTATGAGCTCCAGCTCTACAAGGCATGCCCTCTGGATTCAGCCACCCCCTGTACCCCCAGCCAAATCGAGACCAAGTACAGGGGGCCAGGGCAGAGAGCCAGCCTCGAGGGTCTCCAGCCCTATACCACCTACAAGCTGAGGGTGGTGGCCCACAACGAGGTGGGCAGCACAGCCACTGAATGGATCAGCTTCGTCACCCAAAAAGAATGTGAGTAGAAGTGGCTGCCACCATGTGCCGGAGAGGTGGCAGGGCAGCCAGGGGGGAGGCTTGTCCTGAAGGGAGGGGAAAACAGTTCGCTAAAGGGATTGATGGAGGAGCCTGGTAGGCTGCAGTCCATGGGGTCGCGAAGAGTCGGACACGACTGAGCGACTTCCCTTTCACTTTTCACTTTCCTGCATTGGAGAAGGAAAAGGCAACCCACTCCAGTGTTCTTGCCTGGAGAATCCCAGGGACAGGGGAGCCTGGTGGGCTGCTGTCCATGGGGTCGCACAGAGTCGGACACGACTGAAGCAACTTAGCAGCAGCAGCAGCAGCAGCAGCAAAGAGATTGAATGTTCAATTCCAGTGAACACTACTGAGACATCCATGAAGACAACTATCGGGCCAAAATGCCCATTGGATTAAATAACATGGAGATCAAGAGGGAATTTAGGGAAACTTCCTGGTGGTCCAATGGCTAGGACTCCGTGATCCCAAAGAGGGAGCCCAAATTTGATCCCTGGTCAAGGAACTAAATTCCACGTGCCATAACTAAAGATCCTGACTGCCACAGCTAAGACCCAATGCAGCCAAATAATTTTTTTTTAAAAAGAATGAATTTAGGAAGATTTGTCATGTGGCAATGGGATGAAAACCAGTTTAGAGAAAGTTAATATGTGGGTAAGATGAAAATAGACAGTGAAGATGACTTTTTTGTAATTTCTAAAAATTTTAAGGAACCAGTTTGGTCATTTTATTTATTTAATTTTGACTGTACCGGGTCTTCATTGCTGCGTGGGCTTTTCTCTGGTCACAGTGAGCAGGGGGTACTATATGGTTGTGGTGCACAGGCTTCTCACTGCAGTGGCTTCTCTCCTTTCAGGGCACAGGCTCTAGGCACGCAGGCATCAGCAACTGCAGCAGGAGGGCTCAGAGCACAGGCTCAGTAGCTGTGGTGCAGGGCTTAGTTGCTCGACAGCATGTGGGATCTCCCTGGATCAGAGATCGAGCCCATGAGTCCTGCACTGGCAGGTGGATTCTTTACCATGGAGCCACCAGGGAAGCCTTCTGTATTTGCTTTTAGATAACTTTTTGGAAAAGTTTGTCACTCCTTTTCCTTACAAATGACATCATCGCTCACATCGCCAGGAAGCACTGAAATCTGGCCCTTCCAGGAAGAACACAAGGGCTCCTGAGTGCAGAAAAGGGCAATTAAGTAATTATTGTGTCCTTATATTTCTATAAAATAACCCCTTTCCAGAATTGATAAGGTTTATATGTCTACTTTTTAAAACTGGCAAATATAAAAAGTATTAAGAAGTACTTATAATCAGAACCAGCTATGTAGTTTGTGGGGTCCACTGGAAAATAAAAATACGGGGTCACTTGTTCAGAAATCATTGAACTTCAAGAAAATGACAGCAGAGCATCAGATTAAGTCTATAATTCTTCTACATGAGGGGCCCTGGGCAGCTACACGAGTTACCCACCCATGAAGCCAGTCCTGCTTATTATCCCACTACACCCAGAAGCAACCACCATTGATATATTGGCATAATTTATTCCTTTAATCCCTTTTTATGCAACTTTTATTATGTGGTTGAGATCATACTCTAATGAAAATTTAATATCTAATTTTTTTACTTGATATTATTTTATTTGCATTTTCCATGTCATTAAGAACTCTTAGCCACCAAGATCAATGGCTATATAATATTCCATCGTGTGAATTAGTTGAGCCATTCCAGTTGTTTCTAATATTTTCCTGTTATAAATGTGGTGAGAAATGAACAAATCTTTGTGTGCATGTTTGATTATCTTCTTAAATGGAATTTATCTTCAGCAAATGGAACTTACTACATCAGGTATTTTAAGTATTTTAAGTTTTTGAACACTTATTGCAAATTTGCTTTCCAGAAACATTGTAACAGATTATAATCTCATTTGACACTGACATTTTTAAAAATGAGATACACATTCATGAAAATTCAGTGCCTCATACAAAGACCTTAATATGCCTGAACAACAATATAGCAGGATGTTAGCAAAAGGTCATTTTTAAAGAGCTTGCTTATTGCTGGCAATATTCAAGCATTTGACAAATAATCCTTACCACAGACCTATGAAGTTAAGTCCTATTATTAACCAGATTTACAGATGAGAAAGCTGAGGCAGGGCTAGGGACTGTGCACTACAGTTCCAGGATGCTGTTCACGTCAGTTAGAATCTGAACTGAGGCTCCTGGGGCTCTGTGAAGCGCTAAAGCTAGCGCTTCAGTCCTTCCATCTTCCACACATAGAAAGTAGAAGTGTTTCTCTAAGTTCAGGATCACTCAGCTCAGCACCAGCCTCGGTACTGCTGTATCAACCTGATCCACTAGCCCCCTACCATCTGTAATAGAGATTTCAGACCTTCTCCACCCTCCTCCAACCCCTCACTGCTCCTCACCCCGTTCCCACATGCCCTCACCATCCTCACCCACCTGCAGAACTCCTTCCTCATAATTCACCAGGAAAGGAAAAGCCATCGATTAGTAATCGGCGTCCTTCCTGCCCCAGACAGCCACAGGCCCTACATCTCCATGATCCCCATCAGGGACACGGCAGGAAGGGGTGGTCCTTCCATCCGAAACAGACCCTCCTCTTGCATTTTGACCAACACTTCCATCACTACTGATCACCATTTTTCTATCCCTAATCTTCAGTACATCGCTGTTGGTTCTACCCTTCTAATTTCAAAGCAAACAGTCTCCATTTCCCTTTTGATTCCTGGCCAGGATCCTTGCCCCAGGGCACAACTCTTCTAAAGAATGCGCTCCAAGTGCTTTCCCATTTTCTTTCTTCCCACATTTTATTTAGCTTCCTCCCAACTGATTTCCACTTTGTCCCTGCATGAAAATCTCTTCCTAAATTTGCCCGTGACCTCCACACTGATAATCCATTGGGCATTTTTCACCAGTAATCACATTGACTTCTTGGGAACATTCAGTGAGATTGAACCATCAGTTCAGTTCAGTTCAGTTCAGTCACTCAGTCATATCCGACTCTGTGACCCCATGAATTACAGCACGCCAGGCCTCCCTGTCCATCACCAACTCCCATCCTTGGATAAAAAGTGGTTCTCCATACTTTGCATGGCAAGTTGCTCCCAGTTTTCCTCCTGCCTCTTTGGGTGTTCAATTTTATTTCTTTTATTTTTTTTCATATTTATTTATTTGGCTATATCAGGTCCTGGTTGTGGCAGTCAAGATCTTCACTGCGTCACGTGGATCTTCCGTTGCCAGGCACAGGCTCTCTAGTTGTGGTGCATGGGATCTGTGCAAGTTTAGTTTCTCTGCAGCATGTGGGAACTTAGTTCCCTGACCAGGAATTGAACCCGTATCCCCTATATTGCAAGGCAGATTCAGTGGTAAAGAATACACCTGCCAATGCAGGAGACACAGGAAAAGTGGGTTGGATCTCCTGGGTCAGGAAGATCCCCTGGAGGAGGAAATGGCAGTAATGGCACTCCAGTATTCTGGCCTGAAAAAATCCCCTGGACAGAGGAGCCTGGTGGTCTACAGGCCATGGGGTCACAAAGAGTCAGACGCAGCTGAGTCACTGAGCACACACGTACCTTCTCAACCTCTGGATCACCAGGGGAGTCCCTGTTCCATTTTAGTCAACTTTGTTGGTTGATCTTCCACCAATCAAATTCTTTAACCTTCAACCCCAAACTTTTTCTGCCCACACTTTCCCCTTCCTCCCCCTTCCGTCTTTTTTCCTTCTTCTCCTGGCTCACCTCTTTCCTCTTCAGGTGAATTCATCTCCTCAAAGGCTTCCATTGCAAAGGCTGACTCCCAAATGGTCACCTTCTCCCCGAGCCCTTGGCTTGAAACCCAGATCTCCATACCCAGCTTCCATAATCAGCTTGAGTTTGAAAGACTCCCCAACAGAGCTTATATCTTCTCCCTTAAATCTGTGCCTCCGTTAGCCTCATTCTCTCCATTTTATCTCTAGCACTAGGCAGAGTGTCTTAGACACCCAGAATGTGTTGTTTATGGAGTAAGTGAAGGCATCAGAACTTCCTTGACATTGGAGAAGTGGCTAAAGGTTGCATTAGTACTGAAGGAGAAAGGGTTCTCTTAATCTGCTTACTGGATCCACAGACATGGAAAAACACGACAAATGACTGGCTCTCATATGCGGTTTAAATACTATTTATATTCATTTTAACTCATACAAACTAGCAGAGAGAAAATGTGGATCAGAGAACACAAACCACAAGATGCTTTGAAGATAGCATTTGCAGTTTTATATAAATGTAATCACATGTACATGGTTTTAGAAAAGGCAGAGGAACCAGAGATCAAATTGCCAATATCCGCTGGATCATCAAAAAAGCAAGAGAGTTCCAGAAAAACATCTATTTCTGCTTTATTGACTATGCCTTTGACTGTGTAGATCACAATAAACTGTGGAAAATTCTGAGAGAGATGGGAATACCAGACCACCTGACCTGCCTCTTGAGAAATCTGTATGCAGGTCAGGAAGCAAAAGTTAGAACTGGACATGGAACAACAGACTGGTTCCAAATAGGAAAAGGAGTACATCAAGGCTGTATATTGTCACCCTGCTTATTTAACTTATATGCAGAGTATATCATGAGAAACGCTGGGCTGGAAGAAGCACAAGCTGGAATTAAGATTGCCGGGAGAAATATCAACAACCTCAGATGTGCAGATGACACCACCCTTATGGCAGAAAGTGAAGCGGAACTAAAAAGCCTCTTGATGAAAGTGAAAGAGGAGAGTGAAAACAGTTGGCTTAAAGTTCAACATTCAGAAAACTAAGATCATGGCATCTGGTCCCATCACTTCATAGCAAATAGATGGGGAAACAGTAGAAACATTGGCTGACTTTATTTTTCTGGGCTCCAAAATCACTACATGGTGATTGCAGCCATGAAATTAAAAGACACTTACTCCTTGGAAGGAAAGTTGTGACCAACCTAGACAGCATATTAAAAAGCAGAGACATTACTTTGCCAACAAATGTCCATAGGTTTGGGTGAACTCCGGGAGTTGGTGATGGACAGGGAGGCCTGGCGTACTGTGGTTCATGGAGTCGCAGAGTCGAACATGACTGAGCGACTGAACTGAACTGAATCACATGTACACTCAGTAAAGCTCTGGAGAAGCATTAGCAGCATATTCTGCCCTCTCTTCCCAAATTACACCTTCAGTGCGAGAGCAGAGGTGAGGTACAAATGTTTAACAACTGGCCTTCTTGAGAAAAAAATGTCATGACTTGAAGGACTTGCCAATTTCCACAGTGTAAATATTCCCACTTGACTGATTTTAAGTTGCCAATGTGACGACACTGAACACAGAGTTGGGAAGAGATCGTGTACTGTTATATAATATTTCCACCCTCCAGAGACAGTAGATGTAAACAGCCTGAAGGGCACAAATATTAAAATGCAAAGTTTTAATATGTATTACCTTTGTTTTACTATATTTAGGTTTACACCATTTAATTTTTAATAGTGACTGGGTTCAATAACCAACTCACAAAACTCCTGAATATTTAACAATCAGGATGAACCAGATCAGAACTGGAGTGCCCCCATAAAGTGAGTTAGTAAATCATGCTCCTTTAAATAAATGCACATTGATTACAACAAAATACATAGCCTTTGGAGTTAAGCAAGCCTGGGTGCAGATCCTTGGTCCCCTACCAGCTGTTGACCTTTGCAAGTCATTTAATCTCTCTGAAACTTAGTCCCTTCCCCTGAAAAATTAGGAGCTAATTCTTACAAGATTGTTTTAAGGAGTAACTGAAAAAAGTACATCAAGTACTCTATTGTAGGTACATTGTACTACTTTATTGACATAGTAGTTATTGTTTTCTCAATCTCCAAATCCATTATTCCTGATTATTTTGATAGTTTGATCACACTTTTTTTCTTCAGGAAGATCTCCACATCCTACAAGGCAAATAAAGCCCCTGTCTTTCTATTTTCATACTATTTACAAGCCTTCTCTTTATCTATACTGTTACAATGTAGGGGAGAAATGGAAATCTACAGAAATTAAATGAAAGAGTGAAACCACAACAAACACAATAGTATGTTTCATTGTGATATTAGCTCAATTTGGCCTCAATTAGGCCAAATGAGCCTTTCGTTTCATTTTCAAATGAAAAATGAATACATTTTTCAACAGTATTGAAAAATGACTTGATACTTCTTATTTCAGTATTTGCAGAAACATTTTCCCCTGGTTATGGAAGCATTCTCCTCTCATCTTATTTTGAAAGATGAGAACCAAATTTGTCTTCCTAGTTTAATCTATGATCACAATAGCATAATGATTTCTTATTTTGTTATATTTCCCCACATCAACAACACATGGATTTGATTTTAAAAGAAAAAAGGATACCCAATTTATTTCTTCCACTCACTTTTTTTCCTAAAAGCCAATTTCATATATAGCTGGGTCTTAGTGTTGTTACAAATGTATTGATTATTTTGGAGCAAATGAGATCTCATGAAATAAATCTCTTCTGACTTGACAAGATGATATGATAGCCCTTCATTTGTTGCTACCAAAATGATTCATTTAGAAGATGAGCCTCCGTTAAGGCTTGTTCTTCCTTTATTTTAGTAAGAACTGAGAAATGCTAAAGGGAGCATTCCTGCTAAATGCACACAAAGTCACTCCTCTATCTGATATAATACTTACGAGACTGCGCTTGATTATATACTAATGTACCATGCTATTGATTGATTAGTCAAGGCAGTGAATTATTATTCTCGAATTGCTACTTGCAAGGCTTTTTAACTATCTTAGAAAACAAACTAACGGTTCAAGAAAAAGCTTTAAAAATAAATGGGTGCCAAAAGAACATAATTCACCATCTAAGCAGTTTGGTTGGGAGAAAAAAAAATATATTAACTTCATCTAGTCCTTGGGGCTTTGTAGCAATAAATATTGATTTGATATGAAAAATAGCTATCTGCTGGAGTTAATAGTGTTAAGGATACTGTACCTGTTAAAAGAAGGAAAATGTAACACAATGTGAGCTCTGGGGCTATGCTGATGAGCAGAACCATTGTCTGTTAATAGTCGTATTGCATAAAACACCATTCTTCATGGATCTTTTTTTTTTTGGAAAGCAGGTGCAACATTGCTGAGAAAGTATTTCACACTTGTTCCAGTGATTTTCTTTTCACCTCCCAATGCCAGGTTTTTCCTTTAAGCTATAAGGTAAATAGGAAGGGTTCTAGCAAGGGCAACATTGAAAATGTGCGCTCATATTTGAAAATGAAAAGCATGCACGCACACACACCCCCCCCACACACACACCCACACCCCACACACACACCCCACTATTTTTAGAACTCAGAACCTACTCTCAGCTGTTGTTAGAACTTAGCGCCTTCTGCCAGCTGTTTTCAGAACTGACATCCCTCTCGCACAGTGCCGCAGTACCGCGCCCCGTTCTCGGTGGACAGCAACCTGTCCGTGGTGTGTGTGAACTGGAGCAACTCCTTCCTGCTGAACGGACGGCTGAAGGAGTTCGTCCTGACCGACGGAGGACAGCGCCTCTACAGTGGCCTCGACAGCACCCTCTATATCCCGAGGACCGCGGACAAAAGTGAGTCTCCTGCCCCCATTTCTCAGTGCGTAAGGAGCTGGGTTTCGCGGCTTTCCAAGATGCTCGATCTGAAAAGGTGACCCGCAGACGTTCAGCATTAACACGTCCTGGGTTAAGTGACCACTTACAGAAAAATGACTGCTCTGTGCTGACCTGCCTGGTGCACTGCGTTTGTGATGCGGTCCTTGGAGCACTGCTTCCGCTGACCTGAGGGTCCCCAGGAACAAGACAGGAGGGCAGGTTGTGTGTGCCGGAGAAATAGCACTCACTAGCCACGTTGTTGTTTTTCAGTTGCTAAGTCATGTCTGATTCTGGACACCATGGACTGCAGCACGCCAGGCTTCCCTGACCTTCACTGTCTCCCAGAGTTTGCTCAAACCCACATCTTCTTGAATCACCCATGAGCAATGCCTGAAATAATACACTTTTAGGGATTTTGGAGTTTTTCTTGAGGCACCCCCAGCACAGTTAGACCATGACCATCTCCAGATATTAAGGACCCTGAATAAAGGCTTTTCTTAACCAGCCTCCATATCTGTTCTTGAAATAACAACTGTCTTCCCTCTAACACTGAATTCCTTCACCCTATTTAATTATATGTGCTGCTTCTGTTTGCTATGTTTTTAACTTCAAATGAGAAAATGCTTTATAAGGTACTATTTTATGAGGATCAACATGGCCATAGGAGCAATAGATGAGAGGTAACTTTGAACAATCTGGGTTTATACAGTGAATTAATTAGTGGTGGGTTTTTTTTGTTTGTTTGTTTGTTTTTAGTTTCCTTTAAAATATGTACTCTTTATTTTGAATAAAAGGTGCAGGTAAACAATGAGCTCCAGTATTGGGTTTAGAGCACTTGAAACTAATCAATAACATTTTTACAACAATCCAGCTACACATTTTTGTGGTCACAATTCTTGGTCATCTGGGCAGCTTGTTGTGATGCGGAGATGGCCCACGGTTAGGAGATTCATGTTCTACCCCTGGTCAGGCCTTTAACCATCTGTGACACCTTACAAGACTCACTTCCCACGGGGTCCTGAGTACTGTAAGAAGTATTTACGCCATTTGATTTCCAGGATCCCTTTTGAGCTCTCCTGCTTAGTAAGAAACTATGGGTCCCCTAGTGAAGGAACACCTGTGAGATTTAAAGAAACAGGTTCAGATCATATGCAGAACAAGATACACTGTATGTATTGGGTTGGCCCAGAATTTTGTTTGCATTTTTCCATAACAGCTTATGGAAAAAGCCAAATGAACATCTGGGCCAACCCAGTATTATACTTTACTCCTCTGATAATTCTTTTCCTTTGCTAGATAACCTCTGAACTTCTTTAGTTCTGTTACTTATATATATGCTATTACTACAATAATAATAGCTGGCTTTCTTGCTAGTTTTTAACTTTGAAATTAAAGTTTACATAGTAGATGAAACCTCAAAACTTGCTGTGGAATCTTGTTTTTAGACTATTTCATGTTCTAATACATTGCTTTTCTGAAACTGTGCCCACTATTTGCTGAAATTGAATAACCAAGTCATCTACTTCTTGTTCAGCTTTCTTTTTCCAGGTCATCTGCACTACAGAAGAAGGAAGTGCTAAGACGCCTTTGATCCAATATGATACCTCCACTGGATTTGGTGAATATTTAACTGAAATTATGTTCAGTATAGCATTTACCCATTTTCCTAAAGAAACCTGTATGTTTATTTGTACATACTGGTTTCTTTATTCATATATATGTGTGTGTTTGTATATATAAGTATATACACATCTTAGCATAGACTATATGGAAGAAATTGTGTTAAGTGTTATAAGAATTTGTTTTTAAATCCTCATGAAACTTACATTAGGCAAGGGGTTAGGGTATGCTCTTAAAATGCCAAATCATTGAATTGTAGATGCAGAGATACATGACAAAACTTCTCTCCTAATCAAAAATTCTGTCAATAAAGAGCCCTATGAATTTGTTTACCAAGAAAAAAAGTGAATTTATAGAGGAAGTCGGAGGAAAGAGAAAATACTCTAATACCAATTTGTGTTGATCATAACAAAAATATTCCAGATTCAGAGACTAAAATCATGAATTTGGGAAATTTCTGTCTTGTATCCTCTGTAAAAGATTATGATTGACTGTTAATACCAAGTGATTTAGTTGAAGTGGTGAAATTGCAGTTTTTATGGAGCAGCTTTTAAATTGAGTTTTCCACATAATCTTTGCATCTAACATAAAATAATTTACAATTTCAAAGGGCAAGTTAGAGAAATGCCAAATCTTTTCCATTAAAGTAGAATTGAGACTACTACCCTATTGTAAATTCCAATAAGTAATGTTCTATCTACTTTGGATGCTTATTTAGTTTGCTTAAAAAAAATTTCTGAAACACAGGTGTACATACATACTGTTATTAAAGATACCGTCAATTTATAAAAATAATGAAGTATTATTCTGTTCCCAGACATTACATGTCTGGATGCCATGTAAAATCTCTTGCGACACCTAATGCATAGTGTACTTCGTCTTACATAATAGCACACAGAGCAGACCTCATTTGGTCTTCTTTTAGGAACCAATGTTTCCACAAGTGGGAAGATTAAGACCTGAAGGACATGGTGACTTACCCAAGAATACTCCCTGCAAGCTCATTCGGTTCAGTCGCTCAGTCGTGTCCAACTCTTTGCGACCCCATGAATCACAGCACGCCAGGCCTCCTTGTCCATCACCAACTCCCAGAGTCCACCCAAACTCATGTCCATTGAGTCAGTGATGCCATCCAACCATCTCATGCTCTGTCGTCCCCTTCTCCTCCTGCCCCCAATCCCTCCCAGCATCAAGGTCTTTTCCAATGAGTCAGTTCTTTGCATCAGATGGCCAAAGTATTAGAGTTTCAGCTTCAACATCAGTCCTTCCAATGAACACCCAGGACTGATCTCCTTTAGGATGGACTGGTTGGATCTCCTTGTAGTCCAAGGGACTCTCAAGAGTCTTCTGCAACAACATAGTTTAAAAGCGTCAATTCTTCTGCACTCAGCTTTCTGGTATAGTCCAACTCTTACATCCATACATGACTACTGGAAAAACCATAGCCTTGACTAGATGGACCTTTGTTGGCAAAGTAATGTCTCTGCTTTTTAATATACTGTCTAGGTTGGTCATAATTTTCCTTCCAGGGAGGAAGCATCTTTTAATTTCATGGCTGCAATCACCATCTTCAGTGACTTTGGAGCCCAGAAAAATAAAGTCAGCCACTGTTTCCACTGTTTCCCCATCTATTTGCCATGAAATGATGGGACCGGATGCCATGATCTTAGGTTTCTGAGTGTTGAGCTTTAAGCCAACTGTTTTCACTCTCCTCTTTCACTTTCATCAAAAAGCTGTTTAGTTCTTCTTCACTTTCTGTGCAAGCTCATTACTGAGAAGTTAAACATCTTTTTTTGATAGACTCCTGGTCCCATGATTTTTCTTTAGCAGTGGTTCTCAAATTTAAGAGTAGATAAGAACCATCTTGCTGGTTCTATTTATTATATCCTTTCTAGGGCCCTGGTGGAGATTTTGAATCAGATGGGCCTAGGAATCTGCTCTTTTAAACAGGTTCTGCCCAGTGATACTGACACAGGGAGCAGGACCATGTGATGAGTAAAACCACATGTGATCTCACCAGTCTAGTCTCCCTGGCCAGTGGGGAGTATGCCTTCTCTAGTGAAGTGAAGTTGCTCAGTCACGTCCAACTCTTTGCGACCCCATGGACTGTAGCCTGCCAAGCTCCTCTGTCCATGGGGTTTTCCAGGCAGTAGTACTGGAGTGGATTGCCATTTCCTTCTCCATGGGGATCTTCCTGACCCAGGGATCGAACCCAGGTCTCTCGCATTGTAGACAGACGTTTTACCGTCTGAGCCACCAGGGAAGTCCTTATGCCTTCCCTAGAGACAGACAATTAACAGGATGGGGTTTACTCTGACTCCACCTCAGGGTTGGGTTTTTCTTTGGAGTCAAAGGGAATTGACTTACCCCCAAGAATTCCTTACCCTGACCATGAATTTCCCACTTGATGAGTGGAGTTCCTTAAAATGAAAGGGTACTTTGCAAAGAGAAACAGGGATGAAGAGACATGATCTGGTCTGGATTTTCAAGCTCTTCATAACAAAGGTGAAAGCTCCTCTCAGTTCATGAATACAAATTGGGGTCTCATTGCTGAAAGGAGGAAAACCGAAAACCATGTGAAGTTATGGAAGATTCCAAGATGCATTGTCCAAACTAATATCCATAGTCACATTTAATTTGTATAACTTTAAAAATGTTTCGGTTCCCTTGCATGAAGGCACCTTCAAGCAGGAAATTCACACAGACCTCATTTCCATCCAACTGGTGGGAGAGCTGTTTCCCTTTTGAGGCTTCCCCCAGACAGGCTACCCTACATCCCCCTGAGTCCTCTTGAACAAGGGGTCCACTGGGACCGTTAGATCCGCATCTGGAGTTACAGCCTGTGCTCCACATGGAGAAAGTGCAACTCTTCAGTGCCTAGGCAAAAACTGTTGTGTTCTTTTTTTAATCAAACAACACACATTGGTTCCTAATTAGAGGAATTCCGATCTGCTTGATCAGAATTTTGACACCAACACTTCATTTTAGAGATGAGGCCCAGAGAGGCAGAGTGACTTATTTTTTAGGACAGAGCTATCAGAAAAAGCTAGGGTTAGCAAAATATATCCCTCACGGCATTCAAATTTTAAGTCACCCTCTCTCCCTCCTTGAAACATCTTCACCCCAGCACTGAACACTTCCCCTTTGATCCACTTCTGAGAATGTGGGTGTGAGGGCCAAGCAGGCCCAAGCAGTCCTTCAGGTGCTGGAAAGGCAGAAGGCCGTCCACAGAACAGGCATTTGCAGCTGTGTCTGTCAGCAAAGTGATATCTCTGCTTTTTAATATGCTGTCTAGGTTTGTCATTGACTTTCTTTCAAGGAGTAAATGTCTTTTAATTTCATGGCTTCAGTCACTATCTGCAGTAATTTTGGAGCCCAAGAAAATAAAGTCTGTCACTGTTTCTATTTTTTCCCCATCTACTTGCTATGAAGAGATGGGACTGGATGCCATGATCTTCTAGAATGTTGAGTTTTAAGTCAGCTTTTTCATTCTCTTCTTTCATTTTTATCAAGAGACTCTTTAGTATCTCTTTGCTTTCTGTCATTAGGGTGGCATCATCTACATATTTGAGGTTATTGATATTCTTCTGGCAATCTTGATTCCAGCTTGAGCTTCATCCAGCCCAGCACTTCACATGATGTACTCTGCATATAACTTAAATAAGCAGGGTGACAGTGCACAGCCTTGACATGCTCTTTTCCCAATTTTGAACCAGAACATTGTTCCAAGTCCAATTCTAACTGTTGCTTCTTGACCTACATACAGGTTTCTCAGGAGGCAGGCAAGGTGGTTCAGTATTCTCATCTCTGGAAGAGTTTTCTGCAGTTTGTGCCATGAGCCTTGGCTTTAGAAAAGCAGCTCCCTGGCTCTCTGCTTTATGCCAGTCTAATGGCAGCTGCCACAGATCCTGAGGCCTCTAAGGGGGCCCTAGCAAGGGGCTAGGCTTGAGATGATCTCTTGAGATGATGAGACGATCTCTAGACTCTCTCCTGCTCAGGTCAGCAGGCTGATGGCAGGATTCCACCTCCTTACCCTGCCCTGTAGTGGACCAGGAAGCCTTTCCTACCTGCCTGGCCCATTCCAGTTCTACTAGGGCATTTGAATGATGACTTGCAGAGCTCTTGCGACTTAACTGAGGGGCCAGAGCATAAGAAGTAAAGAAACTATATGTTAATGAATGCAGGCTATTAACAACCCAACAGAAAATGGGATCTGATGTCTCAATATCTGGTTTGCACAGAACTTCACAGGAACAGGGCAGTTAGAGGAAGTGAAGGAACCCTGGATTTACACAGCTATGTGTGTTGTGTGATGAGATGCCTGTAGCAATATTTGTCTTGGTTCCAGCCCCTCGCGTGAGCCCAGAAAGGACTTTGCTCCCAGGGCACAGAGCTGTGTCTTAGGCTTTCCCCAGGGTTACTTTGCGTTCATGCAGATGTGCTCAGTTGTGTCCAATTCTTTGCAGCCCCACAGAAGGTTACTTTGATAACTCTCTTGAAAATCTCCTCGTCCTGCCTCCAACTGTATTTCCAGGGAATGTGCCAAGACAGCTGCCATTTCCAATCTGAGAAGTGTCAGCAGGGTCTCCTGAGGGTTGTCAGGGTCTCCTTACACCCTGCCGACCCACTGTACCATTTCCCCAGCCTGAGCACAAGTGCGCCCAAACACTATAAATTCCTATCTAGTTTATTATCAAACAACAGAGTAAGAAGTCACAAATTTGCCTTTTGAAATAACATTTCCCTTTTCTGTCCTTGGGTTTTGCAGGCCTGGTGCTGACAACTCCTGGAGAAAAGAAAGAATCAGGAAGCAAAAGCACGGAGTTCTACAGCGAGTTGTGGTTCATAGTGTTAATGGCAGTGCTGGGCTTGATTTTGTTGGCCATTTTCCTGTCCTTGATACTACAGAGAAAAATCCACAAAGAACCATATATCAGAGAGAGGCCTCCCCTAGTACCTCTTCCAAAACGAATGTCTCCATTGAATGTCTACCCACCCGGGGAAACCCATGTGGTATGTTCCTAAAGGCAGCCTCACTTCTCTCTCAATGGACTAGAATCTTTGTTTTTATTTAGAGGGAAAGATTTTCAAAACCACAGTAGCAAGGGAATAGATGACAGTTCAGTCTGGCTAAATGCAGGGCCAAGGGAGGCTAACCCTTGAACAGTATTCTCAGCTTTGGCTGCTCATTAGATATTTATATTTTATTTGTTTATTTGGCTGTGCTGGGTCTTAGACACTCAGAATCTTCCATCTTCATTAAGGCATGTGGGGTCTTTAGTGGCAGCCTATGGGATCTAGTTACCTAACGAGGGATCGAACCTGGGCCCCCTGCTTTAGAAGAATGAAGTCTTAGCCGTTGGACCACCAAGGAAGTCCCTTTGTTGCACAATCGAATCACCTGATGCTAGAGACAGAATCTTGGTGTGTAACCCCCAAATTCATATGTTGAAACCCTAGTCCCAAATGTGATGGTATCTGGGGGGAAGGGCTTTGAGAGGCAATCAGATCATGAGGGTGCAGCTTCATGACTGGGATCAATGCCCTTATAAAAGAGATCCCAGGGAGTTCCCCTATCCCTTCCACCAAGTGGGGACCACGAAGTGTGCCCCCATCACACATTCTATCTGTTGGCCCCTTGATATTGGACTTCCCAACCTCCAGAGTTTAAGAAATAAATTAGTGTTGTCTCTAGGCCACCCAGTCCATAGTGTTCTGTTATAGCAGCAGGCTAAGACATCTGGGAAACTAAAAAATACCAATGCCTGAGCCTTATCCCAGAAATTCTGATTTCATTGGCCTTGGATGGGACCTGGGGATTGGTATTCCTTTTCTAACTTCAAAAGTGATTCTAATGTGTCCTAGGGGTGAATATGTCTGCTCTGTAGTTATGTCAGGGCATGGCAGAGGAGAGCTGTATGTTGAAATCAGGTGGCGAATTTATAGGTTATGTTACTGTGAAACTTGGAAGATTAGAGATAAAAGGGAAGATTGAGAGGGATTTAAGTGCTAGCAGTGCTGGGTCTGTCCTTGGCCATAACACCCTGCACTAGGGCGGATGGATGGCTCTTTGTGGCTCCAGACCACCCTCTGCCAAGACAGAGGTCGGGCAAAGATTCAGGGGCTACAGGTAACACAGAGGGTGACCCAGGGCATTGCCCCACAGAGCACTAATTGAAGGTGTAAAGGAGACTGATCCCCATGGTGCACTCTGGAGTGGGGATGTGTCTGCCTGGGCCAGGAAAGGCTGTAATTTCTAATCTCCCCAGGCACCAGTCTGCTCTGCAAACTGTGTGCCAAAACCTATCTGCCTCATGGGACATCTTCCCCCAGTTTGCATTAGACTCTGTGTGAGCTAGTGGCTACCATGTGTTGCTGGAATTCTGATCACCAATTCCAGTGTGTAGGAGAGGTTTTCCACACCAGAACACAATTCTCTGACACCAGCTGGGTGCCTTCCAGTTCAATTCAATTCTATTGCTATCTACCCAGAAATAGCCTCAGGTCTCACCAGAGTCTCAGTCCTACGAGACTCTTGCCTGCTCTGGGTCCCCTTCCTGCCAACTCCAGACAAGTCCAGGTTGTGACTACTGGCTACAGATTGGAGGTTCCAATGACCCACTCCTTCAGTTTTTTAATTTGTTAACGAATTTAACAAATGGTAACAAATTTTCAATTCACTGTCATTTTCAAGATCACAAAGCATGAGTTTAGTCCAGCTAGTTTAAGTGCAGGTTTTACTTCTACAGTCAGCCCTACATATGTACAAGTTACACTGATACCCACACCAGGCTGACTGTAAGATCTGAGCTTTCTTGGATTTTGGTACCCATGGAGGGGACAGTTCCTGGAACCAATTCCCCTTGGATATGGAGGAACAATTGTATTTACTGGCTTGCAGATTCTTTCATTCTCTGAAATACTAAAAAATAATGCAGTATCACTTTGCACTAAGCAATTAGTTTCTACTAACTGAGTGATTTACACTGCAGAACTCTTTATGTTATGAAAATGCATCTCCAGATAGTAGTAATGTGTGGCTATGACAGTAGTAATGCTGTCCTTGGAGAAACATGAAGAATTTGCTTTTATTTTAATTTTATTAAAATATAGTTGATTTATAATGTGTTGATTTTGCTGAAGGACAGAGAGATTCAGTTATACATATATATATTCATTTTCATATTTTTTCCATTGTATATTATCAAAGGATACTGAGCATAATTCCCCTGCTGTACAGTGGGACCTAGTTATTTATCCACCCTATATACAATAGTTTGCACCTACTAATCCCAAACTCCGCAGTCCTTACCACCTCCATATCCCTGCCCCTTGGCAACCGCAAGTCTATTCTCTGTGCCCTTAAGTCTGTTTCTGTTTCATAGATAGATTCATTTGTGACATATTTTAGATTCTACCATTGGTATTATCATATAGCACTTGTCTTTGACTTTGGCTTACTTCACTTAATATGATAATCTCTAGGTCCTTCCTTCCATGTTACTACAGATGGCATTGTTTCATTCTTTGTTGTGGCTGAGTAAATATTCCACTGTGTAAAACAACACATCTTTATCCATTCATCTGTTGATAGGCATTTAAGTTGTTTCCATATCTTGGGTATTGTAAATAGTGCTGTTACGAACCTTGTGGCTGCATGTATCTTTGCAAACTAGATTTTTGTCTGGACATATGCCCAAGGAGTAGGATCACTGGATCATAGGACAGCTGTAATTTTAGTTGTTTTGAGGAACTTCCATATTGTTTTCCACAGTGGCTGTACCTGTGTCTAGGAGAGTTCCCTCCTCTGCCAGCATTTATTGTTTGTGACTTTGTTTCTGCTGGCCATTCTCATGAGTGTGAGGTGGTATCTCATGGTAGTTTTGATTTGCATTCATCAAATAATTAGCAATATTGACCATCTTTTCATGCGTTTATTGGCCATCTGTGTGCCTTCTTTGGAGAAATGTCTCTTTAGGTCTTTGGCTCATTTTTTAAATGAGTTGTTTGTTTTTCTTTATTGAGTTGTATGAACCATTTGTATATTCTGGAAATTAAGCCCTTGTTGGGCTTACATATTTGCAAATATTTTTTCCCAGTCCATAAGTTGCCTTTTCATTTGGTTTATGGTTTCCTTGGTTGTGCAAAAGTGTCTAAGTTTGATTAGGCCCCATTTGATGATTTTTGGCTTGTATTTCTATTGACTTGGGAGACTGACCTAAGAAAGCATTAGTACAGTTTATATCAGAGAATGTTTGGTCTGTGTTCCCTTCTAAGAGTTTGATGGTATCGTGTCTTGTATTTAAGACTTTAAGCCATTTTGAGTATATTTTTGTGCATGGTCTGAGGGTGTATTCTAATTTCATTGACATGTGTGTGGTTGTCCAGCTTTCCCAACGCCACTGTTGAAGACTTTCTCCTTCCCCATTGTATTTTCTTGTTTCCTTTGTTAGTTGACCATACGTGTGTGTATTAATTTCTGGGCTCTTTATTGAGTTCCATTGATCCACAGGACTTTTTGTGCCAATCCCATATTGTTGTGATTACTGTAGTTTTGTAATAATGTCCCACAACCCACTCTTTGGGTTCAAACACTTTGCTAGGACAACTCACAAAACCCAGAGAAACATTTTACTTCCTGGACTTCATCCTAGTCTCAAAGAAGCGCAATGTCAACAAATGTTTAAACTACCATACAGTCTTACTCATTTCACATGCTAGCAAGATAGTGCTCAAAATCCTTCAAGCTAGGCTTCAACAGTATGTGAACTGAGAACTTCCAAACATACAAGCAGATGGACCAGAGATCAAGTAGCCAACATCTGCTGGATCATAGAAAAAGCAAGAGAATTCCAGAAATACATCTGCTTCATTGATTACACTAAAGCCTTTGTGTGGATCACAACAAACTGTAGAAAATTCTTCAAGAGATGGGAACACCAGACCACCTTACCTGCCTCCTGAGAAATCTGTATGCAAGTTGAGAAGCAACAATTAGAACCAGATATAGAACAAAAGACTGGTTCCAAATTGAGAAAGGAGTACATCAAGGCTGTATATTGTCACCTTGCTTATTTAACTTATATGCACAGTACATCATGTGAAATGCTGGGCTGGAGGAATCACAAGCTGGAATCAAGACTGCTGGGAGAAATATCAGCAACCTCAGATTTGCACATGGTACAACCCTAATGGCAGAAAGTGAAGAGGAGCTAAAGAGCATCTTGTCTAAGGTGAGAGAGGAGAGTGAAAAAGCTGGCTTAAAACTCAACATTCAAGAAATTAAGATCATGGCATCCAGTCCCATCACTTCATGGCAAATAGTAGATGGGGGAAAATGGAAACAATGGCAGATTTTATTTTATTGAGCACCAGAATTATTGTGGACGGTGACTGCAGTCATGAAAATAAAAGACACTTTCTCCTTGGGAGAAAACTGTGACAAACCTAGACAGTATATTAAAAAGCAGAGACATTACTTTGCAAAAAAAAAGGTCTGTATAGTCCAAGCTATGTTTTTTCCAGTAGTCATGTATGGATGTGAGAGTTGGACCATAAAGAAGGCTGAGCACCAAAGAACTGATGCCTTTGAACTGTGGTGCTGGAGAAGACTCTTGAGAGTCCTTTGGACTGTGGACTGATCCCACCAATCAATCCTAAAGGAAATCAATCCTGGGTGTTCACTGGAAGGACTAATGCTGAAGCTGAAGCTCCAATACTTTGGCCACCTGATACAAAGAGCCAACTCATTGGAAAAGACCTTGGTGCTGGGAAAGACTGAGGACAGGAAGAAAAGAGGGTAACAGAGGATAAGATGTTTCCGTGGAATCACCAACTCAGTGGACATGAGTTTTAGCAAGCCCTGGAAGATAATGAAGAACAGGGAAGCCTGGCATGCTGCAGTTCATGGGGTCACAAAGAGTCACACAAGACTTAGCGACTGAACAAATGATTTGAGAAGCCCTGTGCCAGAATCCAGACAAAGATCAAATATGTATTTCTCATTATAAATAAGTTATCATAGCATCATCTAAATTAAGCACAGAAACATGGTCAAAGTGCTTAAGTTTCAAGGCTTCATAACACAGAAATGAAGGAATGATAAAACTGCCTACTTTCCAGACCTGTTCACTTTTCAAGGACAGAGCAATGAGCAGACAAAAAAGTCCTGAGGAAGTGAGATCACAGCCAAGTAGCAGAAGCCTTGTGGGCACAAGAGAGCCACAGTCTCTCAGAGACCCGTGGATGTGGCTGGTGCAGGAAGCAGCCAGGGGACAGTGACTGGGTGGTGGGAAAGTAACAAAGATGCTTTCTATCCCCTGGGCTTTGGCTCCCTGGACAACCAGGTCCTCTGTCCTGGCTCCTCCTCCAAGCCTCCCTCCTCCTGAGCATCTGGGTCCTCGTGCAGGCCAGCTGCTGAATGTATGGCTGCTGAGTGATCAGTTCAAGCTGGGGGCCACGTGCTTCTGTTCAGGGGAGAGTCCTGAGGAGATTCTCCTTCAGGGGCTGACACTGCAGAGTTTTCCCTTGTTGGACAGTGACGTTCTCTGCACTGATGGAGAGAGGAGCCAGGAAGCCTGGAAAGGTCTGTTTAGCTGACCTGGGAGATGACTCAAATCACCCCTGGGACCTATCGAGTGTGCGGAAAAGGTGAATGGGGTGGTCGCTCGGGTACATCTCTATGACACGACGTGAGTTACAGGAGACAAACCCCTCAGGCCAGTAGCATCCAGGACTGGGTTCAGGGATCATTTCTGTCCCTCAACCCATCCCTCCAGACAGGCCCCTCTGCCTGATGGCCTGTCCTGAGGAGGAATCTAGTTTTGCCTCTTGGGTTGAGTTAGTGATCGAGAAGCAAGCAGGTCATTTCTGTGGGCAAGTTAATATCAGGACAGTTCCTTTGCATGGGGTTTTCCTGAGTCTTGTTAAGCATGGTTTTGTCCAAGTGAGGCTCCTAAATATTGGTATCAGCATCACCTGGGAGGCAGTCCTGAGTCTCTGANTCTCATTTTGTTTTATCTTTGCTTTTATTTCTATTACTTAAGGAGACGGACTTTTAAAAATCTTTGGTACGATTTATACTAGAGAATGCTTTGCCTGTGTTCTCTTCTAGGAATTTGATAGCATCATGCCTTATATTTAAGTCTTTGAGCCAGTTTTAGCTTACTTTTCTGTATGATATGAAGGAGTCCTTTAACTTCATTGATTTGCATGTAGCTATCCAGCTTTCCCAAAATCACTTGCTGAATAAACTCTCTTTTCCCCATTGTATATTTTTGCTTCCTTTGTTGACGATTAATTGACCATAGAGTTTATTGAGTTAATTGACCATTGAGTTTATTTCTGGGCTCTTTATTCTGTTCCATTGGTCCAAATGTTTTTTGTTCCAGTATCAAACCCTGTTTTGATTACTGTATTTTTGTAGTATTGTCTGATGCCGAGAAAGATTATGCCTTCTGCTTTGTTCTTTTTCTTCAAGATTCCTTTTGCAATTCTGAGTTTTTTATGGTTCCATATAAATTTTAGGGTTATATGTTTTTGTTCTGAGAAAAATGACAGGGTTAATTTGATAGGGATTGCATTAAATGTGTAGACTACTTTGGGCAATATGGCCATTTTCACGAATTTAATTCTTCTAATCCAAGAGCATGAAATGTCTTTCCATTTCTTTGAGTCTTTTTCAGTTTACTTTATTAATCTTTTGTAGTTGTCAGCATATAAATTTGTCACTTCCTTGGTGATTATTCTGAAGTTTGGGGTTTTTTTTTTTTGGGTCCAACTTTAAAAGAGATTGCCTGATATTTCAGTTAGTGTAAAGAAATGCAATTGATTTCTGTGTGTTAATTTTGTATCCTGCTAACTTTCAGAATTAGTTTATCAGTTCTAGTAGTTTCTGAGGTGTCATTTTCTAGATATATAGTATTTTGTTGTCTGTATATAATTACAATTTTACCTCTTCCTTACCAATTTTGGTACCCTGTTAAAATTTCTCTTTTATGATTGCAGTGTCTAAGACTTTCAATTCTGCTCTGAGTGGAAGATGTGACAGTGGGCATCCTTGTCTTGTATATTTTAGCACAAAGGATTTCAGCTTTTCACCATTAAATATTACATTGGCTGTGAGTCCATCATAAACAGCTTTTATTGTGTTTATTTTCCCTTTCTACATACTTTCATACGGGTTTTTTTTTTTAATCATGAGTGAATGCTGAATTTTATCAAATGCTTTTTCGGTATCTGTTGAAGTGACCACGTGGTACTTGTCATTTCTTTTGCTAGTGAGGTATATCACATCAACTAATTAGCATATCTTGAACCATCCTGTGACACTGCAATGAACCAAACTGCTTTTGCCATGTGATATGTTTTATGTGTTTTTGGATTCAATTTCCTAATATTGAGAATTTTTGCATCTATATTCATCAATGATATTGGCATATAACTTTTTTTGGTAGTGACTTTGGTTGTGGTATCAGGGCGATGGTGTCTTCATGAAATGCCTTTTGGAGTGTTTCCTCTTTTTCAGTCTTTTGGAACAGTTTGAGAAGGATCAATACAAGTTCTTCTTTGTATACTTGGTAGAATTTTCCTGGGAAGATATCTGGTCCTGGAGTTTTGTTTGTAACTTTTGTTTATTTAAATTATAGATTCTGTTTCACTTCTAGTGATTGCTCTGTTCAAGTTATCAATTTCTTCTTCAGTTTTGGTACACTTTGTTTCTCAAAACTTGCCCTTTTCTTCTAGGTTGTTGAATTTGTTGGCATATAATTCCCCATAGTATTCTCTTTTATGTATATATATATATTTTTTTTTCATTTCTGTGGTATCAGTTGTCATTTCTCTTCTTTTTCTTATTTTCTTTGTATCTTCTCCTGTCTTTTGGTCTTGCTTAGCCTGGCCACCTCAGAGAACCAGCCCTTCCTGTTGTTTTTTTTTCCCCCTAAACTTTAAAATCTCTAATTTATTTATTTCATCTCCGATCTTTGTTATTTGCTTCTTTCTGCTGGCTTTAGGTTTTGTTTGTTCCTTTCCTAACTCTTAGGTGGTAGATTGAATTGTTTATTAGAGATTTTTCTTGTTTCTTAAAGAAGTTCTGAATAGCTATGAACTTCCATCTCACCAGAACTATTCTGATGTATCACATAGATTTTGTATGGTTGTGTTTTCATTGTCATTTGCCTCAAGGTATTTTTAATTTCGCTTTTTTTATCTTTCAGAGAAAATTTTTTATTTTTATTTTAAAATAGTTTATTTTATATTGAAGTATAGTATTTTTGAATGATGTGTTAGTTTCAGCTGTACAGAAAGTGATTTCGTTATACATGTTGTTCACTCGCTAAGTTGTGTCTGACTCTTTGTGACACATGGACTGCAGGACTGCAGAATTTCCTTTAGGATTGACGGGTTTGATCTCCTTCCTGTCCAAGGTACTCTCAAGAGTCTTTTCCAGCACCACAGTTCAAAAGCATTAACTCTTCAGTGCTTAGTCTTTATGAGCCAACTCTCACATTTGTACATGACTACTGGAAAAACCATAGCTTTGACTAGATGGATCTTTGTAAGCAAAGTGATGTTTCCGATGCACTATCTAGGTTTATCACAGTTGTTCTTTCAAGGAAGAAGTGTTTTTTAATTTCATTGCTGTAGTCATTGTCCACAGTGATTTTGGACCCCAGGAAAACAAAATCTGCCACTGTTTCCACTTTTCCCATCTATTGGCCATAAAGTGATAGGACTGGATGTGACGATCTTCATTTTTTGAATGCTGAGTTTTATGTCAGATTTTTCATTTTCCTCTGTTACTTTCATCAAGAGGCTCTTTAGTTCTTCCTCACTTTCTGTTATTAGGATGGTATCATCTGCATATCGGAGGTTGTTGATTGAGATATGCTGTGCTTCATCCAGACCAGCATTTCATATACTGTACTCTGCAAGCAAGTTGAATAAGCATGGTGACAATACACAGCCTTCACTCCTTTCCCAATTTTAAACCAGTCTGTTGTTCCATGTGTGGTTCTAACTGTTGCTTCTTGACCTGCATGCACGTTTCTCAGGAGGCAGATAAGGTGATTCGGTATTCCCAATTCATTGTGATCCACACAGTCAAAAACTTGAGTGTAGTCAATGAAGCAGAAGTAGATGCTTTTCGGAATTCCCTTGCCTTCTCTACGATCCAGCAAATGTTGGCACTGTGATCTCTGGTTCCTCTGCCTATTCTAAACCCATCTTGTACATCTGGAAGTTCTTGGTTCACATACTACTGAAGCTTAGCTTGACAGACTTTGAGCATAACCTTACTAGCATGTGAAATGAGTGTGACTGTACAGAAGTTTGAACATTCTTTGACATTGCCCTTCTTTGAGATTGGAATGAAAACTGACCTTTTCAGTGCTATGGCCACTGCTGAGTTTTCCAAATGTGCTGGCATATTGAGTGCAGCACTTCCACAGCATCATCTTTTAGGATTTGAAATAGCTCTGCTGTAATTCCATCACCTCCACTAGCTTTGTTTGTAGTAATATTTCCTAAGGCCTACCTGACTTCACACTACAGGATTTCTGGCTCTAGGTGACGACCACACCATTGTGGTTATCCAGGTCATTAGGACCTTTTTAATATACTTCTGTGTATTTCTGCCACCTCTTCTTAATCTCTTCTGTTTCTGTTAGGTCTTTGCCATTTATGTCCTTTATTGTGTCCATCTTTGCATGAAATGTTCCCTTCAGTTCAGTTCAGTCGCTCACTCGTGTCCGACTCTTTCTTCAAGAGATCTCTAGTCTTTCCTGTTCTATGTTTTTCTCTATTTCTTTGCATTGTTCACTTAAGGTTTTCTTGTCTTTCCTTGCTATTGTCTGGAACGCTGCACTCTGTTGAGTGTATCTTTCCCTTTCTCTTTTGCCTTTCTCTTCTCTTCTTCCTCTGCTATTTGTAAGGCCTCCTCAGAGAACAACTTTGCCTTCTTGCATTTCTTTTTCTTGAAGATGGTTTGGCCACTGGCTCCTGTACAGTGTTACAAACCTCTGTCCATGGTTCTTCAGGCACTTGATCTACCAGATCTAATCCCTTGAATCTGTTTGTCACTTGCACTGTATAAACATGAGGGATTTGATTTAGGTCATAAGTGAGTGATCTAATGATTTTTCTCTATTTTCTTCCATTTAAGCCTGAATTTTGCAATAAGGAGCTCATGATCAGAGCCACAGTCAGCTCCACAGTCACAGTCTTATTTTTGCTGATTGTCTAGAGCTTCTCTGTCTTTAGGTGCTCACTGGTAAAGAATCTGCTTGCCAATGAAGGAGACTCAGGTTCAATTCCTGGGTAAGAAGATCCCCTGAAGAAGGACATGGCAGCCCACTCAAGGATTCTTACCTGGGAAATCCCATGTACAGAAGAGCCTGGTGGGCTACAGTCTATGGGGTCTCAAAAGAGTCAGACACAAAAGTGACTAAACAACATCTTTGGCTGCAAAGAAGATAATCAGTCTGATTTCAGTGTTGACCATCTGGTGAAGTCCAAGTGTAGAGTTGTCTCTTGNTTTGGAAGAGTTAGAGAAGGATCAGTGTTTAAAATTTTTTTTTGTATGTTTGGTAGAATTTGCCTGTGAAGCCATTTGTAAGGAGTACCTTCTATTATCTATTCTTTTTGTTTTCATCACTCTAAGAGGTGGGTCAGAAAAGATCTTCCTGTGCTTTATGTCAGCAAGTGTTTTTCCTGTTTTCTTTTATGGTGTCTGGTCTTACATGTAGGTCTTTAATCCATCTGAGTTTATTTTAGGGTGTGGTCTTAGGAGAGTGTTCTAATTTCATCCTTTTACTTGAAGCTGTCCAGTTTTCCCAGCACCACTTATTGAAGAAACTCTTTTCTCCACTGTATATTCTTGCCTCCTTTGCCATAGACTAGGTGACCACAGGTGCCTGGGTGTTATTTCTGAACTTTCTATGCTGTTCCACTGATCTATATTTGTTTTTGTTTAGTACCATACTCTTGATTACTGTAGTTCTGTAGTATAGTCTGAAGTCAGGGAGTCTGATTCCTCCAGCTTCAGTTTTCTTTCTCAAGATTGCTTTGGCTATTCAGCATCTTTTGTGTTTCCTTACAATCTGTAGATATTTTTGTTCTAATCCTGCCTTCAAACATTTAGTGGGCCTCTTCTTTGCTCTGTGTTGTCGCTGCACGTCAGGGGCAGGGCCTGCTCCTGAGTTGTTGGAGTAGAAGCCCTCAGTTCCATTTCTGAGCTTCAGTGAGAAGTAGAACTGGAGAGCTCCTGCTGGGAGAGTTGCTTTGGCTGGGGTGTTCCCTCCCTGGAGCTGTGTACTGTGGGGTGCATCCTGTGGTGTCACCTGTACAGGCTCACAGAATGAACTATTGGCAATACCCTTGGCACCACCTCCACTGGGAATGCAGTCATTTGGCCCTGGTGTCCTTCAAGCGCTGTGGTTACAAGGCCACCAGTACAGATCCTTAGGTGCCCACTCACTGAAGTCAGGGCTGCAGTGGTCACATACCTGGAGCCATCATGGGAGCTGTGGAAGCCCCCCAGCCCCACCTCTGCATGTACATGCCACAAAGCCCATAGCTGCTGAGGCCAGACTGGTGCCAGGTGTGGAAACACCTACTGTCCTGCTCCTAGAGCCCTTAGAGGCAGCTTGATGAAAGAGGCTATTATGGCAGGCCACACCCACTCCTCCACATACCCTTTAGCAAGGGTACTTTGCTGCTGGGGTGGGCCCGGGCTTTTTCTGCAATCACACTTTAGCCTCTTCAGGCTGTCTCTGTCTGGCCAACCTGTGCTCTCCCTGGGCCCGTCCTGATCCCCGAGTTTCAGCACCCAGCCCCTGCGTGTACAGGCAGGTGTGCATCTTGGGCCGCATACTGCAGCCAGATAGCACCGATCCTCTTAGCTGGTCTGTCTTCTGCCTGCTCCCACCATAGCCAGAGGCTCCCACCATAGCCAGAACACCAGTTAGTATACTCTCTTCCAAGTCTCTGAAGCTCGTTTTCTGTTCAGGCTGACCCCCTGGCGAGTGAAGGGGCTTCCCAGGGTACAGGAACAGTTTCCTCTTCCATAGCTCCTTCCCCGGGACCAGGTCCCATCCAGATTCCTTTTTCCCTTAGTTATATGGAGTTCTTTCTTGAACTTCTTGGTGTCTTGATATCTACTGCCATCATTCAGTAAGGTATCACGTGAAAATCCTTCCACATGTAGATGTATTCCTGATGCATTTGTAGGAGGAGGTGAGACCCCAAAGTCCTTTTTCTTCCCCCACCTTGATTCTTCCCTCCATAGAATTTGTTTTTAAATGTTCCACAGACTGATACTCCACTTTTGTTTTCAGTTTGACTCCGTGGCTGATGTATCTGATGTGTCAAGCAATGTTACCCTAAAAAGTTACACTATGCACTTTGAGGTACCCCTGTGTGCTGCCTAATGCATGATCTCTGCATGGTGTGTCAACTGCATGATGATAAGCCAGTTTGGTTAAATCAGCTCAATCAGAACCCTCAGATGTTTAGAGCGGCTACATTTCTTAATGGCACATTCTAGAACCTAATCCTAGAGTGTTTTTCTTTCTGATGTGTTTTGGGACCTCTTTACTTTGGAGGCTTTGCATAAGGGGAACAAGGTGGGGTGAGAAAAGAGGGACGGAGGAGTCAAGTTCTGTACATAAATCCAGGAATTTTACAGTGAAATACAACTGCTCACTTAGTGAGTGGCCATGAGAGAATACTGCTCTTTCCTCTGGGGAAGGAAGTTGTTGAGGAGGCTCTGTGCTGACGGCCCTAAAGAGCTTACCTTGCTACCCCTCAACACCACTCCACTGCTTTGCTATGCAGCAGCCCTGTCCACAGGGAAACACAGCCAGTGCCCCAGCCAGTACATGAGCTCTTGGAGGCAAGGACACTGGCTACCTAATGAGGCCATTAGCTTATTATCTCACTTTACCAGGAAGTTGTGAGCTACAGTATTCCTGATGTACTCAACTTTGTAGGATATGGGGACAGTGTTCCCTTCATTGACAATGTGTGACACATGATTTTCTATCTTGCTTAAAGCCCATTTTCTTTAGACTTCAGTCACCAACAGCAACTTTCTCTTCAGGGTTTAGCTGATACCAAAATCCCCCGGTCTGGGACACCTGTGAGCATTAGGAGCAACCGAAGCCTGTCTGTTCTGCGCATCCCAAGTCAGAGACATGGCAGCCAGACCTATTCCCAAGGCTCTCTCCACCGGAGTGTCAGCCAACTCATGGGCATTCAAGACAAGAAGGTCTTGATAGATGACTCACTGTGGGAAACCATCCTGGGTCATGATAGCGGACTGGTGAGTCACTTCCTAATCTGGAGCTTTTGTTAAACACAAGTATGTTGATAAACAGGTGGCACAGTTTCCTGTACCCCGCAGAACGATCATCTCCAGAACACTCACTCCATCCCTCTGACCACTTACCCAGTTATTTTTGAAACTGTCTTACTCTTTTGGCACACAATAGAGACTCAAAAAACACACTCATATGCAAGTGAAGAGATGAACAGGCTCTACTTCATTAACTTGGGCAGGACATGGCTGAAAACACTGGAACATGCCTAAGGGAGGCATAAGTGCAAGCTCCTATTTTACTAAAGGAAGACAAAAAGATACGTATTTTCCTTCTGGTTTATGGTTAGAGGAGAAAGAGAGTCTCTCAATAGGATCTATAATTTCTCTTCAAAAAAACTCAGAAAATCATGATAAATATAAGAGCGTTGGTATGTATGAACCTCACTTTTTATAATTTCAGCCCAGGGGATACAAAAAATTAACCTCATCATTATCTAATACTTTTTTGAGTCCCTAGCTCTGGTTCTACATTTGAACTCTCACTCACCTCTCTCCCCCTAATTCTCACTTTTCCTTCGCTGAAAAGTTGATGATTTTCATAAAGACTTCCTTAACTAATGGCAAGAAATAAACTTTCATGGCTCCAGATTTCAATCACACACACAAAATAAAATTGATAGTCCTGGTTCGTTAGGATGATGATATGTAATAAGGACTTTAAAATCATGGGCCTTTTTGAAGTTGTGATGACTACTGAATTCTATGACTCCATTTCAGATATGACGTTTCTATGTCAGGAATAATTATATTAGGTTGAAACAAAAAATTGTGAATTGATCATATTTGACATACAAAATAGTAATTTCATATAGTTCAATATATTACATTGAAGGCATGTGTGTTCTTACCCATGGACACACATCTAATGGTAATTTTTTTGGAACAGGGGATCTTAAAAGCACTGATTACAGCGCCCCCATTCTTCACTATTGTACTATGCTGACATTTTTGCTTACTTTTGACCATACTAGTAATAGGCAGTATGCAAAGCAATTCAGTGAAAGCTTTTTAAGATATCCATATGTGACAAATTATCTGTTCCGTATAACATAATCTGTATTCCTAGCCCTATTCAATTAAAAAAAAAAATACAGTAGGAAGATCCGACACAATGAAGTACAACAGCTTGCATTCTGGCTCTTTGCTTAAATTCTGAACTGAATCATATGAAACCTCCCCACTTTCAGATGAGAAAACTGAGGCTTACACTGTGCCATGTCTTAACCTTTTAATGCTCAAAAGATATACATTTTGTGTAGCACTCTTGCCAGCAAATATCCTAACCAGTGACGACTGGTGTCTTTTCAGTATGTGGATGAAGAGGACCTGATGAATGCCATCAAGGGTTTCAGCTCTGTGACTAAGGAACACACCACATTCACCGACACCCACCTGTGAAGGATGGAAACCTGTAAGANTTGACCATACTAGTAATAGGCAGTATGCAAAGCAATTCAGTGAAAGCTTTTTAAGATATCCATATGTGACAAATTATCTGTTCCGTATAACATAATCTGTATTCCTAGCCCTATTCAATTAAAAAAAAAAAATACAGTAGGAAGATCCGACACAATGAAGTACAACAGCTTGCATTCTGGCTCTTTGCTTAAATTCTGAACTGAATCATATGAAACCTCCCCACTTTCAGATGAGAAAACTGAGGCTTACACTGTGCCATGTCTTAACCTTTTAATGCTCAAAAGATATACATTTTGTGTAGCACTCTTGCCAGCAAATATCCTAACCAGTGACGACTGGTGTCTTTTCAGTATGTGGATGAAGAGGACCTGATGAATGCCATCAAGGGTTTCAGCTCTGTGACTAAGGAACACACCACATTCACCGACACCCACCTGTGAAGGATGGAAACCTGTAAGACATAAGCTGGATGCAGGCCCCACACCCCATTCCCACTGGATTATCAGATATAAATGCTAAAAAGCTACTGCTTGTTATGCCATAATCCTTTACAGATGAGTGTTTTTGAAATTATTTCTCCCTAATAGAGGTCTAACTTGTTTTTCTGGCAGTCTAAAATGCGGGCTTTCTGAAATTTTGTGTCCATGTGAAAATGCTTATTTTGCTCTCCTTATTTTGAGACCACTAAGCATGTAACTGTCACTTGGCTATGTTTGGCAGTGACACTGCTATTTAAATGAATCAGTGGCTATTTCAGGTTGGCCCACAGTTGCTACAGGTAAGTTACTAATTTAAAAGCTAAGGGGTTCTTTCGAGAGGATGTCATTGCTGCTGCTTTGAGCAGCAAAGCACTGCTTCTGCTCTCAGCTCCATGTTCATGGAAGTTGAAACAAACCTGTGAGGAACCATTCTAGTAACAGCTATGAAATCAAATCCCAATGTCAGATCAAGCCGAAACGCTCTGAGAAAAACAAACTCTGCACTGAGGCTACACATTTGACTGTGTAGGTTTCTATTTGATTTTGATGTTTAGGGTAAGTATTTACCAAACCACATAAACTTATAAATGTCTGTTCTTATATGTATGAATCTTTTAAAAATCTAAGGAACAAGCAGCTAACTTATATATTTCAAAGAGAAAAATGAACTGTTTTGATATTTTACATAGTTTTGAAACTTCAGTCATTACTGTTTATAGAATCCTGTCAATTCACGGAATACCCAGGAATAACTTCACCTTGGCACATTCTATATGAAAACTACTGTTTTATTTGCATTTTTAACTAGCCTACGTAGAATTAAAGAAAAAAATTTTATGTTCCAACTTTGCAAATTTTTAAAATAACACGTATATAAATATAGGAATATACATGTTTCATATATCTGTCCTATATTCCTTCATTTCAGAGAACTACTAGAATCATTCAGAGCAGAAATTGGTACTTTAACTGTTAAAGTGACTCATGACCAACTTTCCATGAGTCAAAAAGTTTTTGTTATTTATTCTATTTGGATCAGAAAGTTATTGGTAAGTCCTACCTCAAGAAACGCTTTCCTCCCCAGGTAAACATAAAATGAAAGGTATTTCAGTTTATTCTTCACAGAAAACAATGTAAGAAAACCTCTTCTTCATTCTTAAAGGTCTTAATGATTCTGGGAAGTTACTTTTGAGTCTGTACGTCTCAAACACAATTGTTGGACATATTTTGTGAATTACATTCAGAGATAAGTAGATGTCCCCAAAGCTGAGCTGGCAAANCTTCACAGAAAACAATGTAAGAAAACCTCTTCTTCATTCTTAAAGGTCTTAATGATTCTGGGAAGTTACTTTTGAGTCTGTACGTCTCAAACACAATTGTTGGACATATTTTGTGAATTACATTCAGAGATAAGTAGATGTCCCCAAAGCTGAGCTGGCAAAACCTGGAGCACAAGGAATAACGTTGCTTATTCTGCCTGAAAATGAGGAATCACACTAACTGTCCAGCAGTCAAAGAAAGACCGTGGACTTTGAGGGCACTGAGACTTTATCCAAATTTGCGGAAGAGCAGCTCCTCAGAATGTCCAACTACTGGACAAGCCTTGCCAACACTAAGTGTCAAAAGCGCAGACCAGTGTTAAGCCCAAGTTCTGCCCCCTCGTTAGAACTACAAACGAATCCATGAATTCATTAGCTGACTCGCTCACATTTTGATCCCCTGGCTCACAGTGACAGAAGCCTGCATGGCTTCCACCCACACCAGCCCCGCAACACTCTGAACATGACTTGTATCGACTTCAGAGAAGCAAGCGATGTTGTCTTCCTGCTTTAGGTGGTACTATGTGCCAAGCCTCCATTCAACAGTCAGACTCACCCCTAGATATTCTGATTCAGCTGGTCTGGGGTGGCGCTGTGTCAGTACTTCTAAAAGCCTCCAGATGTTCCTAATGTGGAGAACCAGTTTTGTAAAGAACCTGAAAGAATACGTGCTGTGCACTGGGACTCTGGTCCTCGCACACTTCTTTACAGAGACGACAGTAGACAGCTCTCTGTAAACCTGACTCTGGTCCCATCACATACTCAGCTTCAATTTTAAGATCTGCTTTGTTGAGAGCACACAGCTATGCTTGTATAAGCTCAACTAAGAACTGCACTTATCAATAATCTATTGGGATTTCTACCTGAATGTGAAATCTGTATTGGTACCTTATGCTGATCTAAAAATCATGTTGGCATCAATATAATTCAACCTGAACAACCTGTAAATAACACATAGTCCAGGTGGAATAATTCAGTGAGTAGGAACTTAATTATGTCACACATGAATAGTAGTTTATTTCCAATGCATAGATATCATGTAAATTAATCGAAAGGTGGTTTGCTTAATAAATATTTAACTGTGAATCAAGTTTGATTTAATATATTTATGAAAAAATACTCAACAGCTCTGGGTTGTATTTACAGTTTACACATAGTGATAAAGCTGAGCCCATTTAAGAAAACAGGGTATTATGAATAGTCGATGTGCATTCGAATCAATGTAACACATTTTGTAAGACATGAGTCTCAACCGGCAGAGATACATATTTAGCAGATAACCTCAGGTGGCTCTGATATGCAAGTCTGGATGAGAAAGCCAGCAAAAGACCACAGGCTGCAGAGACAGACGTGGGTTCATGAGGTGGCTCAGGAGCTTTATGGTGAAGCTATTGATCCTCAGAGGGCCTTGGTAGTCTCATCTTGAAAGAGGATAACAATACTTATCTAGTTGACATGAAAATACTTATTTCATAATTACTGGGAAAACCCGACACCATGAGGATTATAATTCTGTTGTTTTTCATCTGTCGCACAAGTATATACATAGATTCATTTTTTTCCTCCACGTTTGTGTGTTTTGCAGTTTTCTTGTAGCTGATTTCTAATCTCATAGCATTGAGGGTGGGAAAGATACTTGATTACGATTTCAATTTTCTTAAACTTACCGAGGCTTGATTTGTGATCCAAGATATGATCTATCGTGGAGAATGTTCTGTGTGCACTTGAAAAGAAAGTGTATTCTCCTGCTTACGGATGGAATGTCCTATAAATATCAATTAAGCCCATCTAAGCTATTGTTATCATTCAAGGCCTGTTTCCTTACTAATTTTCTGTCTGGATAGACGATCTGCCCATTTAGGTAAGTGGGGTGTTCAAGTCCCCCCAGTGTTATTGTGTTGCTGTCCATTTCTCCTTTTATGTCTGTTAATATTTGCTCTGTATTTTGAAGTCTGCCTATACCAGTGAGCTTTCCCATTGGTAATTTTGTTTCTAGTGTTTTGGGCTTTTCCACTTCCTTTGGCTTTTGCTGTAAAGCTGGTTTGATGGTACTGAATTCTTAGCTTTTGCTTGTGTATAAAGCTTTCTATTTCTCTGTCAAATCTGAACAAGAACCTTGCTAGGTAGAGTATTCTTGGTTGTAGGTTTCTCCCTTTCATCACTTTAAATATATCATGCCTTCTCGCTTGCAGAGTTTCTGCTGAAAAGTCAGCTGACAGTCTTAGGGGATTCCCATGTATGTTATTTGTTGCTCTTCCCCTTGTTGCTTTTAATATTTCTTTTTGTCTTCTTTTTGGTTAATCTGACTACTGTGTGTCTCAGCGTGTTCCTCCTTGGGCTTATCCTGTACGGGACTCTCTGTGCTGGGTGACTGTTTCAGCTATTACTACTTCAAATATTTTCTCAGGCCCTTTCTCTCCCTCTTTTCCTTCTGTGACCCCCCTATAATGCAAACATTGGTGCATTTAACGTTTCCCAGGGGTTTCTTCCAGTGTCTCATTTATTCTGCTGTCGATTCCTTCTAGTGTATTTTTCGATATTGTTCATCTGTTTGTGCTTTAGATCTTCTAGCTCTTCATTAAAATTCTTCTGTGTCTTTATTCTTTCTTCAGGTTCTTGGATCCTCTTTACGGTGATTACAGTCTTTCTCAGGTTGGTTATTTCCACTTCACTTAGCTGTTCTATGGGGGTTTTACGTTGTTCCTTTGTCTGGGACATATTTCTCTGCTGTCTCATTGCTTACATTTCTGTTTATATTTTTATGTGTATAGGACCTTAGTTATGCTTCTCCATCTTAGAGAAGGGGCCCTCTGTAGGGGATGTCCTTTGTGTCCCCGCAGAGGATCAGGGACAAGTTGGTCCCAGTGTAGACTCTGATCTGTGTTATAAACTCAGTTCTGCAGAACTGTACTTTCCTTGCTTCTGGCGTCTGCTCCCTGGTGGGTGAGGCTAGTCTAAGGGCTCTGTGTAGGTTTTTCTCGGTGGGAGGGGCTCATGCCTCCTCATTGGTGTGTGCAGCAGGGTCTTGGCCCTTTGGTGGGCCAAGCTCTGTCAAGGGATGTGTCTAGGGGCAGCTGAGAGTCAAGTCTAGGCAGCCTGTCTGCTGATGGACAGGGCAATTTCCTACCCCTCTGGTTGTCTGGCCTGAGGCGCCCAGCATTGGAGCTTACAGGCTGTTGGGTGGGGTCTCAGTGCCAAGGACTCAAAATGTCCGACTCCACCCAGCATTCACATAGGTCCCCACTGCTTTTATGATGCCAGAGACCCACAGCTGCCCCGACCCCCCAAGGAGACCCTCCAAGACCAGGAAGTAGGTCTGGCCCACGTGTATGTGGAGTCTCAGCTTTTGGCCTGAGCACCTGTGTGTGTCTTCCGAGGGTGAAGGCTGTTTCCCCCATCCTGGGGGGCGGGGGGGAGCTCCTGCAGTTAAGCCCTGCTGGCCTGTAAACCCCAATGCTCTGGAGGCTCCTCCTCCCAAAGACTGACTGCTGCGCTGGGGAGCTTGCCATGGGGTTCAGCTTCCACTCCTGTGGGAGAAGTTCTGTGATTTAATTATTGTCCAGTCTGGGTTGTCCAGCTGGGTGGCATGGGATCTGATTACACAGTGAGTGCTCCTGTCCTTTCACCTCTTGATTTCGTCTTCATGTCTCTGGATGTAGATTTTTTTTGGTGTACTCAAAAGAGGAGACTGAGTCCTACAGCACCTTGGCTGAAAAATCTGTTCATGGTTCTGGAGGCTGTAAGCCTGGCATCAAGGTGCCATGGAGGTTGGTTTCTGGTGAGAGCTCTCTTGTAGATGGCCATCTTCTCTCGAGTCCTCACGTGGCCTTTTTTCTGAAATCTTATTCTTCCTTACAACAAGGGACAGTGTTCCTGTTCTAAGAAGTGAAAGAAGTTCACACGGCGCAGGTGGTGCTGGAGGGTTCCCCCTTTTTGGACTCAAAAACCCTAATAAGGAAACTATCCCTGCTATGCCTAAGATTTTTCATTATGATCTGCTGAAGTTTACAAAGTGCCAGAATAGACTCAAATTTCTGCTGTACCATCAAGGTTCAAGGTTCTTTTTACGGGAAAGAAAAACAATCTGACTGTAATGCAAATATTTATAGAATAACTATAGTGAGTTGTCAGTGCAGTTTTTTTTTTTTTTTTTCAGAATTTCACTAAAGTCCCATAAAGAGACCTTTTACTCTTTGGAAAGACTGGGTAAATATTTAATTTTTAGCTTACTTGCCCACCCAACTTTTTACATGAGTATGATAATGAGAAAAAGGGTTTAAGAGATAAATACAGTCCTTGGTAATACTGAAATTATGCTTTGTGTAACCTTTTCCCTGACAATACAAGTTTTCATACATATAAGATCCTCCCTCTTTCCTTTATTATGGGAGGAAACAAAGCATGAACGAAACCTAAGTACACTTTAAACAGGATTAATATTCCTTAAATAACTGAAAACACCTAATCATCTTTATTTCCTTTACTTGACAAATACAAGAAAGTGTCTATGAAACCACTGGCAATATAATAAACTTTAAAGAATTTATTTTGACTTGACCCACTTATATTTCTCAGAATGGGAATATATACATTATTCATCAATAAATGCTTAATGCTTTAAATTTACAATTACCTTACTTGCAGAAATTTGGAAATCATTCCAATTAAAGTACAAAAGATTTTTTTGTTCTTATATTTAAAATAAAATTTCTATAGCAGCCAAAAACCTTTAACCAAAAATTCAGAAGTACAGTCTCTTAAGTTTAACAAAATGGCCACATTCTAATTTAATTATCTTCATTATTAACACAGGAAAAAAATATGGTGGCTCCTCAAACAGGGCAAACTAGTAAATGGTAGTTTTCTTTTCTGGGTACTCAAAACTGTATTTCCGCTGTTCAAACAGTTGCTCCAACTTTAAAGAAAGTTTTTAAATGGATTTTTGACTTTTAATATTGGTGATGCTTGCTAAGACTTAAGTACTCCAACAATGAGAATCAGAAAATGACCACAATTAAAATTATCCTAAAGGACTTAGTACTACACAGAGCAATCTGGTATTCAATAGTGTTTTTGAATTACATATTTTTCCACAAACATAGCACCTCATTAAATACCTGGTAAACCACTCTGCAGTCACAGTAAGGGTTGGGAGATTAAGTTCCAAAGAGAACTATGGAATTCGTTAAACATAACATTGCAAGACAAAGCTCAGGCAAAATCAGCAAAAGGAATGCAGTCTGTTGATTCTCACGCTCTAAGGGGATGGTCATCTATAATGGGCACCATCTTATTGAGACATGGTATTAATACTATGCTTCCAAAATCCAGAGTAGATAAACATGGAAATGGACTCCTTTACAAATGATCTATTAAATGTGCTTGTAAAACTAAAAAGATTTTCCAAAAGATCCGATGAGATATGGTATTTTATCTCCTTAACCCAGGTTAATTCTGTCAAAAAGATACTAAATGAAGTCCAATCTTAATTTGTAAAGTTTTGGTGTAAAGCTAATTGAAATCCAGTAGAGTTTAACTCTCTGCTGAATAACGAAACTACTACTCACTTTGCTGAGTTGTCACAAGCTGTACTCTTGACCTGAAGAATCACTTTTTTTGTGCCGAGGAGAGGGAGCAGTCTTTGTAGGTGACGGGGATGCAGTACCAGGTGAGTCAGTTCCTCCATCAGACGTACTTGGTGAAGATGCCAAGTGAGGGACTTTCTTTCTTCCGAGGAATCCTCCTCCTTCAAATCCTCCTTTCTTCCGTGACTCCACTTTATTTTCATTTTCATCTTCTGATGACCTTTTCTTGGATTCCAGAAAACCTTCGGCTAGTCTATGAACTTCTACTACACTATCTGATTCTCTCAAGCTTTTAACTTCTGTTCCAGGTGACTTCCTCTCAGACACATTACATTCCCCTGCTGCCCTCTTAACTTCAGCTTGTATTGGGCCCAAGTTACCATTTTCAGGGACAGCTCTTTCTATGTTTCTGTTCAAGTTCACAGTCTGGAAGTCCCTATAACTGTGAAAGCTCTCAGTCCTCCTCGCTCTTGCTAACAAAGGACTTTCTCTGTAAGGCCTAATGGAACCATAAGTAGCTGCTTCGTGGATGGTTTCATGGTGCTGGAGCTGAAGACTGAAATACAAAAGTCACATATCTTCTTGGGAATTTTCAGGGGCACATATAATTAATTAAACTACCAGTTAAAATATAAATATATATAAAGAATATTATACATAAAAATGTATCTTAGCATGCTATATAAAAATATATCTTAAGCACTCTATATACTATATATATAAAATTAATGCAAATAATAGCATACATATATTCACAATGAAGCTAGATTCCTGAACAGCTGAAAAAAGCTAGGGGAAAAACACCTTTAAAATCAATGTGGAACTAATATAGTTTCAGTATGTGGCCCTTAGTACACATTTTGGAATTTTTCAAAACTATGCTTAACTAAAAGCATATGTGTCATTGTATTACAAGTACATACTGTTTAAGACTAGAGGTACAATCATTTTTGGTTAATATGTCCCTGAGACAACAGGAACAAAAGTTCCACATAGCATCTAAGGGGACATGTGATTATTCTAATTTCCTTTGAATGAGTTCTTGATCATGTTAACAGACATATAAATTGGCACTAATTCACAAATAAGTCAAAGGGCGAAAAATGTTTTTCTATCAAAGGAAACATGCATGTAGACGAGAAATTTAGTAAAAAAAAAAATTTTTTTAATTGAATAGTGATAAAGTATGAATTTAAAATGTATTTTGAAAAATTTGGCTTTAAAAGGTTATGTGATTACAGTACTTCAGCCAATTTTCCAAAAAGCAATCAATTCAGTGCATGAACCTACCTAGAATTTGATTCGCGAAGACGGCTGTGCTGAACCACCGAAGTTGCTGGACTGATATTAGGAGTAGCGCAGCGAGACGTGCTCAGGTCACACAGATCCAGTAATTTGAGTAGTTCTTCTTCAGTTGGACCACCTACATCTTAGGAAAACATACATCGCTGGAATCATTTGCATCAAAAGCCTACCCTGTGATGAACACTGTTCCTTAAGGGACCTACCCTTATCCTCACTTTTGTTGACCATATCCATGGCAGTGGTCAGATCCCACATCTGAATGCTGCCGTTTGTGTGGCCTGTGAACAAGTACCGCCTTGGCCTTGAGCCCATCCTGCTGGAACCCTCACATTCTCTTACTGTAAATGAGGATATTGTAGTACAGTCAACAGCTTGGATTTCACAGATTCTGCAAAACATATTGTGTAGTTGTTAACTATGGAGAACAAACCACATTTTATAATTCAGACTTTTGAAATTAATTGCCTCTTTGCAAAGTTATAGTCAAATATTCCGCATATATAAAACATATTTAAAGGGATCAAAGAAAGTCAGTAAAATTCAAGGCTTGTTTCTTTGAACCTAGAGAAAAGGCTCTTATAAAACACTGTATTAAGTAATCAAAATAAGACAAATAAATCTTAAAAGAAAATTTAAAAGAGCCTCGATGAAAATTAAGCAATTATTCAAAAGGAAGTTATTAAACTAAAAAGGCATAAAGAAACAAAGCAAGTAGGCATGATACTAAAAAAAAATCTTGAAATCATTTAACATTTCTGTGAAAATTTAAAAAATCTAAAACCAGAAATGCACAGCTATATGGGGATGTCTAAACTGTATCCTCCAATAGATTAATATTGTTAGTTATTAAAATGCTTTGAAGTTATTTTCATTATTTTTTTCATAAAAGATAAATAGTAATCCACATTTGACAAATGAGAGGACAATAATGTCAGTAATTGATGTGCCAAAGTCATAGAAAGGTTAACAAAATTGTACTTGATTGAAATATTTATCCTAGCCTACTTTAAAAAGAGAAAAAAAGATTAAGAACAATTAATGCCAGGCAAATGCAAGGTCAAAAAATGAAGAGGAAACACAATTCACATTAATAAGAGACACAAGCACAGAATATGAAGCTTAGTTGAGTTTCCCAGCAAGCAGGGAAAGGCAGAGTAAGGGGGAGAGTTGATTCCTGCAGTGCTCACATAGAGTAATAGAAGCTATCCCAGTCTCATTCCCAACCTCAAGGGAAAAGCTTGTAACATTTTACAACTGAGTGTGAAGTTTGTATAATTACTTTTGCAGATATTATTCATCAGGTTAAAGAATGTGCCTTAATTATTAAGTGCTAGGATTCTTTTTTTTTTTTTTAATCAAATGGTTGCTAAACTGTCAAATGTTTTTTCTGTGTTTATCAAGATGATCATTTTTCAATATTATGTATGAACTGACAAAATATTTTTAAAAATCTTGATTCCTGTTTAGAACCACTACAGTCAGCTCTCCGTGATGTGGAACCCACACACAGACAGAGGGCTGAGTGCACATATCATTTTATATATGGGACCTGAGTATGGTGGGATTTTGGTTTCTGCCTGCAGCAGGAGGTTCTGGACACAGAGGGCCCACTATCAACAGAATTAAGAAAACAGGGACAGTCACATGCAGTCAGTGAAATCAGCACACACCTTCACACCATGCACAAAAATAAACGGCTTAAAGACTTAATGTAAAACACATGATACCATAAAACTAGAAGAGAACGCAGGCCAAACATTCTGACAAATCGTACAAACATCTAATAAAATGTTTTTTGATGTCAGTTGCCCAAGACAATAGAAATAAAAACAAACAAACTGGATCTAATCAAACTTACAAGCCTTTGTATAGCAAAAGAAACCATAAACAAAACGGAAACAAAACCTACAGACTGAGAAAAAATATTTGCAAGTGATTTGACCCACAAGGGCTTAATTTCCAGAATATACAAACAGCTCATAAAACTAAAAAAAAACCAACCCAATCAAAAAGCAGGAATATGTAAATAAACATTTCTCCAAAGACATACAGATGGCCAACAGGCGCGTGGAAAGATGCTCATTATTGCTGCTTATTAGAGAAATGCAAATCAAAAATTACAATGAGGTACCAGCTCACACAGGTTAGAATCGCCATCATTAAAAATATCTACAAATAACAAAATGCTGGAGATGGTGTGGAGAAACGCAAACCTTCATGCACTGTTGGCAGGAATGTAAACTGGTAAAGCCAGTATGGAGAACAGTATGGCAACTACAAGAGTTGCCATAGGATCCAGCAATCCCACTCCTGGGCATATATATCCAGACAAAACTATAATTCAAAAAGATACATGCACCCTTACATACATAGCCACACTGTTTACAATAGTCAAGACATGGAAATAACCTAAATATCCAGCGACAGATCCATGGATAAAGAAGATAATGTAGTTATACACAATGAGCTATTACTCAGCCTTAAAAAAGAATGAAATGATGTCTTCTGCAGCAACAGGGATAGACCTAGAGATTATCATACTAAGAGAAGTCAGAGAAAAACACCACATGATATCACTTACGTGTAGAAATCTAAAATATGACACAAACGAACTTATTTATGAAATAGAAACAGACTCGCAGAGAATAGACCTGGGGTCCAAAGGAGAGGATGGATGGATGGTTAGTTTGAGCTTAGTAGACACAAACTCTGTTTATTAGTTGCTCAGTTGTGTCTGAGTCTTTGCAACCCCATGGACTGTAGTCCACCAGGCTCCTTTGTCCATGAGATTTTCTAGGCAAGAATAGTGGAGTGGGGTGTCATTAACTACAGGGAACTACATACAAAATCTTGTGACAAACCATAGTGGTAAAGAATATGAAAAAGTTGTGTGTGTGTGTGTGTGTATGTATAAAAAACAATCACTTTGCTGTAGAATAAATACAACAGTGTAAAGCAATCATATTTCAAAAAAATAAAATTTTAACAAAGTACAGAAAGCCTAAATGTGTGAAAATAAGCATATGATTTGGCTCTTTTAGTTTTTCCTATAGGATAGAGTCCTTAGAATTACTTCCTCCTTTAAAAGATTTTACAGGTTCTTCTCCCCGCTCACTTTTACCGCTGTCAAATTACTTCCCCTTTTGTAAGACAAACGTTGACTTCTGAACATAGAATCTTTTCAGTAAAGTGTTACCTTTTCCCAGTAGATGACAGTCTTACAAACAGTTTATTAGTGATGGGAACAACTTTCTGGATAAACACCTGTTGATCATCTCGCTCTCCAAAAGGTCCTTGATCGGAAAACAGAAAACACTGATATAAGTTGCTATTTTTTTTGCAATTTTTTAGATTTCTAATGCCTGGAACAAAAGTACTCAATAAATATGTCAATGCTACACCTTTCCATTACACAATGTTATGCGTCAATTATATTTCAATAGTTGCAAAAGAAAATTTTGTTGTCAAAACTGTAAACTTTCAGTGCCTATCATCACAGTGGGAAGTGGGTTCACAGGGCAACTGTTAAAACTGACAACACTGAGCAGTTCTCGCTCTAAAAATACTAAGACTGGCAGTACAATTCTCATAAGCAGCTTACAGTTTTTAAAGGTAACTATTTTGAAGTCTTTACTGTGGGTGCATATTCATGTAATAGTTTCATGCATAAACAATTCTCATGTACTCCTTACATTCCACCAATGCTGTTAAGTTCTGCCTATGCAGGTGATCTAGAATGTGCAGGTGCACATTAATTAACAAACAGCTCCTACAGAACTATTAAAAGTATGGTGGGTATAATACATATATATTACAGATTGTTTCAAATGGATCTTTAAGAAAAAGAATCTACTGTGAAGATTCTGTGTGTGTATATATGATGTGTTATGGTGTATGGAGAAACTGATTTAACTTTATATACCTTTTGCTAAAATCAGAGTCTTTCAGTAGAGACATGCTATACTATTTCCTGACAAATGCCATCAAAACCACTCTCAGAATCTAAGAACATCAGCCCCTTTCCAGCTTCAAAGTTATTTTCAGGTTAATTATTAGCAACTATGGAAAAAACTATTTCAAGTTTCAAATGTGTATAGCCATCATGGCTTTTAATTTTTTTTAAAAAGTGGTATTTGGAGATGGTATCACTTAGGAAATGCTAGTAAAGATGAAAAATCTGCTCTTAACTTTTTAACAACTAAAAATAATTCCATAATACATATCTTCCTGAGCTTATGATGGTGTTATGATTTACAATACTGAAAATACCGTTAAGTCAAAACTGCACTTAGTACTAAACATCACAGCTTAGCCTAGCCTACATTAAATGTGCTCAGAACACTTACATTAGCCTTCAGGTGGGCAAAGCCTATTTTATGATAAAGTGTTGAATACCTCATATAATTTACTGAATGCTTAAAGTGAGAAAGAAAACGGCTGTGTGGATACAGACTGATTCCAAGCATATCACTTGTTTACCCTTGTGGTCATGGGGCTGACTGGGAACTTACCAGGCCTGCTGCTGCTGCCCAGCATCACGAGGGAATATGGTACCACATATCCCCAGCCCAGGAAAAGATCAAACTTCAAAGTACTGGTTCTACTGAATGACTCTCACACTTCTGTACCATCATAAAGTCAAAAAATATCATCTGTATAATTTTTTGACTTTAGATAACAATCAGAAAAACACACTAAGCTTCTGTTTTAAATAAGTTTAAAAGTGAAAATGAAGAATTTATATTTAGAACTCTTTTTTTTTAGGTTCCTACTACCAATAACACACTTCTTCAGCACTGCCTTCATAGTACTTGAGAATGACCACCTATGTCGTTCCCAGAGGAGTAGCTTCCGTGGCTTTCTGTCTCCTCCAGAGATAGGATCTTGAATGACGCTAAAGGAGTAGAACCCGGCTGGGTAGAGATCATTCCTCTGAATCGTGTTACTGTCCATGTCCGGACATGATTATTATCTGCACAAACTAGGAGAGAAAGAGAACACACGGAGTTTTTAAATAGATTGAAGAGCACCAACGCCATCACTTTTATAAATACATTTTAACTTTTTTGACTATGATCTATAATAAGTAGATCACAGTACATTTTGAGTGACAGAACAACTTACTTATCTTAAAATCATACTTAATTTGTACCTAGCCAACAAAAATGAGATGACAGAATATGGTTTACCTTGCTGCAAATATAAGGTATATAAGTTAATCTACAGATCCTTATAAAAGTAGCCTATAGGGTATAGATTTAGAAAAGGTTAAAAAAAAAAAGTGTATGTAAAAGAGATGTTGAATATTTTCTGTTCTGTTGGTAAACTACACTGTAGACAAGTTACCTACTTTATTTTTTCCAACCATATAAACGGTTTATGCTTATGTTACTCAAATATCAAACAATTAAGACCAGGAGTTACTGAAAATTTACTGGCACAAATGACATTTGTCCCAAAACTTGCTCTTTCAGTTATATCACAGAAAATTAAGATTTCAATACTAAAGTTGGGAATTATATTTATATAAGAGTCTGTATTTAAGAAACATATTCCAATTAGCTTATTTTTCTGTAGTAATAATATTAAGCAGTTATATACTGCGATATCTCCGAATAAGTAATCTGTTTCTGTTGGTTTTGTCTGAATAGATACCCTATTAAAATATATAAACAATTATAACATTAATGTAAGAACTGTACTTTTGTGGCATGAGTTAATAAAAAAATTTATTAACTTGTCTTCTATTTTGAAGTCATCAGTGTATACTATGAAATTATCCTAAATTTCCTCCTGGATAAGTGTCACAGTTGCACATTTTAAACAGAAATTTAGAAATTTAATTTTAAGCAAACAGCAATAATAAAAAGTGTACATATTATACAGCAAAATTCTCAATTCTCGGAATACTAGTTTTCTGGTGAAAAAGAAGACATTTAGTTGTAGGCTATTTAATCAGCTTCAAGGGAAATAATTTCCTGATTTCATTATGAAACTTAAGAGGATTCAGAAAAGTAACTGAAATACTTTTAGCTGACTCAAAAATGCAATTATGAAATTTGTTAGTATGAATCATCATCTAACATTTACAACATTGAAACTTAACACTAAGGGAAACAGAATGTAATTACGTATGTTCATATCCACCAGGTGGCAGAGTAACACAGCTGAGTACATATAAAATACCCCAGATTTTTGGCTAAACAGTGTATTTTTCTTAACAAATTTAGATTTCAAACCTATACAGATATGTTAAAATGCAAACTTTACCAAGTAATTCTTAGACATCACATCCAACACTACCATCATTACCATCCAAACAGTATTAACTGCTCTTTAGCGCAGCACTGTCATTTAAATATCAAAATGGTCCAGCAAAGGAAGAGTCTGTTTTTCTCACAGGATCATATTGTGTCGTTTCATTCATTTATTCACAAGAACTATGCTAAGTGCTGAGGACAGGGAGGAGAACAGAAGTTTCTGCTGCTGTAGAAACCTATATTCTAAAAGGGAGAGAGAAATAAGAAAGCAACAGTCTGTGAAGAAAACAAATGGATGCTGACAGTACAAGCTGACTGGACAGAGGTCTGGCTAGGTTAGACCCAGAGGCCAAGGAGGCCTCACGAGGAGGAGTTTGAAGTGGGACTTGAATGGCAAGGAGAGGCAGCCAAGCAAATATCTAGGAAAGCACATTTCAAATGAAGAGCACAAGGTCAGAGGTTCTAAGGCATTTTTAAGAAATGGGAGAGCCAATGAGCTAGGGTATCATGCGCAATAAGAAAAGTGACAAGGGAGGCTGAGAGAAGAGACCCGAAAGCTCAGCAGGATCCAGAACAGCGAGCTCCATATTAATTTATTTATTCTAAATACAATAGGAAGCCATCAGCAAGTCGGACCTGGTTTGCCTTTCCAAAGATATTTCTGCCTGTTGTGTGGAACGTGATCCATAGAGAGCCAAGACAGAAACAGGGGAAAAACTGAGAGGCTCAGCAACCTAGGAGAGAAATGCTGATTTGAGCTACCAGGTTGGCAGCAATGGACACACAGTGAAGTACTCCGATGTGTGATGTATGCTAAAGCAAAGAAACGGGACTTCCTGATGGATTCCACATACCGAGGCAGGGAGGTGACAGAAAGGGAGGAATCAAGCCTGATTCCTAGATTTTCAGCTTGGGTATAAATGATTCGCGATACTGTGTAATAAGACGGCTTCTGAGAGAGAAATCAAAAGTACCATTTTATCCACGGGGTTAATTTAGAGATGCCTCTTAAACCTACAACCAAATCCTAAGGACAAGCACTGTATATACAAGTCTGGAACTCTGGATGGTCACAGGTGGAAGGAAAGTCTGGAAATCACTAGCATATAGATGATAACATTCAAATCACTAGGGAAAGAAAGTACAGACAAATAAGAATGGAGAATCTAGAAAAAGATTTAAGGCAAACCAACACTTAGTAACTGGGCAAAAGAGGAAGAACCAGCCATACAGACTAAGAAAGACTCCTCAGTGAGGCAGATGTTAGATGAGTACTGCTTTATAGAAGATTAAAAAAAGAGATTGTTGTGGGAAGGCATCATTACATCCAAAACACTGAGACTTTCAGTAAAAGCAGTCATCCATCCATCTACCCTTCTACCCATCATCCATCCATATATGGACAAGGTATGTCAGCTCCATTTAATGGTTAATTAGTGAAAGATGCATCACCTTTTTATATTAGGTAGTCTTCATATAAACAAAGTTGATATATGAAAATGATGTTTATAAAAATTTAAATTAGGCAGGAAATGATCTACAAAAGATTTAATGCAAAATTGTTTTATAAATGCAAACGCTACTGATATACATGACAATTCCATTTCTGTAAGGTCTTTCGAAAATTATCTATCATAGACAATAATTTCACAGTGAAATTTTACTTTCTGATCATTTTATGTTGTGTCATCCTAATTTTGCTTTAAATCTGTAACTAATTTTTTAAATATCAAATTGGTATCTAAAATTTTTAAAAATCTATGACTATATAGAATAGAAAGTCCCTCAATCATGTCTGACTCTCTGCAACCCCAGGGACTATACAGTCCATGGAACTCTCCAGGCCAGAATACTGCAATGGGGAGCCTTTCCCTTTCTCCAGGGGATCGCCCCAACCCAGGGATTGAACCCAAGTCTCCCGCATTGCAGACAGACTCTTTACCAACTAAGCCACTGGGGAAGCCCTCTATGATTATGAAAAACAATAAATCCACAAATGCTATTTTCTTCACACCTTTTTACACATTTTCTAATTTTTAACATTAGCAGTTAAAGTTAGATTACCAACATTCTACTACCTTTAGCATTAAACCTTAAGACAACCAAATTTATATTAAACTCATATAAATTTCTCTAATAAAAAATTCTTTTCAATAGGATTGAGAAATTTTCTGAAGTAAAACATTCCATAAGAACAAACTATTAAAATACAGAGTAAATAAAAGATACAATACCTTCTAAATTTATGTATACTACAGCCAGACAAGATCAAAGAAAATCATGATATTTTCAGCATTAAGAGACAATCACAGTATTTATTAAACTTTTCCACCATTTTTTTTGGTATGCCTATACATAAAACACTGCTTTTGTATTCTTTTAATTTGTAGGAGTCTAGAAAATTATACCCAAGGCAAGGTTTCATATGAGGCAGCCCACCTTACCAACACCAATAAAATCACTTCACCTGATACCAGATGCTTCTCTGACAGCATGATTTTCGTGACGGGACTTCGGTGAACAGTGAACGTCTGAAAAAGCTGCGGGCCTGACCCAACCGTCTCTGGGTGCTGCACAATGACGCGTACTGCACCAGAACTCGTACCATAGGCGATCTCGATCCAGTTACCACTGACACCTACACAGAATCAAAAGTGGAAGGTGAAATACTAGAAGACGATCAGCAGAAAGCTGCCTTGCAAGTGTTCTCTGAGACAGAAGAGGCAGAGCTGGGTTCAGCACTGGTAACAGCCCAAATCCAGCTCAGCACAGAAATCTTAAGACTTCTCTGACAGTCTTAAATGCCTTGCTTCCTTTATAAATCGCTTCCTAACACTCACTCCACTGTACTACATGTTAGATTCTATCACAGCAACTGTAACCCCCTAGTTCTCTATCCACCTCTTCTCTTTATTGATCAGACTGAATCATAACTATTTTAGATCTAAAACACCTTACGGAGTGCCTTGCCTGAGACACAGTAGGTACTCATTAACTGCTTAAAGAATAAATCTGATATCCTAAGAACGCCACTGATACAGCACAGTGTTCCAAAAGTAGTGCTCCACATGACTTCTAGCTTAGAATGGCCATCTGCGCTACTTCTGCTACAACATTAAACCTTCTCTTTGAGTAATCAAGTACTGAAATTACTTGTCCATATACAAGTAATGTGCTCTTCAACAGTTTTAAAGCTGCTAACTAGGGAGCAAATATACCCATTACTCTGCTGACATCACACTTACCTATCCTGTCTCTCTTAATTATGTACAAGTAGTTCACCATGTTAGGTTTCTGTGTGAATTTTTTTTTCCTCAAACAGGTGCCCTGAGTCCATCACATATTTAAAGACAGAATGGCGTTCAGGGATCAATAGCCTTTCAAAGCTTCACAGAGAACCTCTAGCTTTAATAGCTGTTGTTTCTGATCAGCCCAAAAATATCTGAATCAAGGGAGAAAGGGCAGGCTACGGAAAACACTTCTCAAAATTTAAGGCAACTACACCCTCATGTCTTAAAAGATACTGCCACCACAAAAGAAAATTTTTTCTCCCTTTTAAACTGTGGGGGCAGGGGGAGCATATTTCATTCTAGAGCAGGGGTCAGCAAACTTTCTGTAAAAGGCTAAATAGCAAACAGTTTAAACTTCGCATGCCAAACGGCCTCTGTGACAACCACTCAACTCTGACACAGCTGCACAAAAGCAGCCAAAGATGATACATAAAACTGTCAATGAAAAGAACACGGGTTGCTGGCTTCTGTTCTGGAGCAACACAGTTTAAGTTCTACCATAATTTCAATCAAAATCATCTGTGTACACCAGAATATTTTTCTTTCATACAGAAGATAATGATTTCTAACAATCAATTCAATAATATGATTCTACTCAAGTAATATATTTAACTTATTAATATTACTGACCACATGTAAACATTTCCTAGAATTCCTTTTATTACAGATATTTTTTCAGTTCCCCATTTATATTTATCCTTCACTCTAGAATACAAAAATTCTTAATAATTCACAGAACTAGTTTGTTAATTTCACTGCAGTGGCCTCTGACAGAGAAGTTATGGGTACTGATATTTTCCAAAACTTAAATTTGAAATTTCCCAGAGAAATAAGCTCATTTTTCAATAGAAATTAATAGTCTAAAAGCTTCTGTTATTGTTGTTCAAAAGATAAAGCTCTTAATTTCAAAATATAATCAGTGATCACAGGAAGGTAAATGTGCAGGTAAGTTTTAAAAATAATTTTAGTTATTATTATCATAAAAATTAACAACACAATTCAGAAGAAGAAAAGTTCTAATTTTCTACCTAAGAGTATGTTTATTGGTCATGTTTGACCTCAATCTAAAACCAAACTTCAGACTAAAAGAGATGAAATCCTAGCACTGCAGCTTACCAAAACAAAGGACCAGATTACTATTAGAATAAACCAATGAATAAACATACGTAAAACAACATCAGTAGCTTATAATAATTTTGATATGCACTCACTTGTTTTGGGTGTGAGGTAAACACTCAGAGCAGTAATAGCATCATTTGAGGAATCATGGTAAAGTTCAGTTACAAGAAGATCATTATCCTTCATTCGCAACGGGAACTTCTGCATATCTAAAAAGTAAAAACAGGATGAAAATAAATAATCAATCTAAAACTTAAGTTAGTATTTTCTTGTTTTCATTTAAAAAGTCATACTAAACAGAGCCATACTAAGTGTCTGACCACTTACCTATATAATATATTGATCCATTGTTACACCCCAGCAGGAGGAATGAGCCAGCAGTGTCGTAACTAGTTATAGGAACAACGTCTTGAACCTGATGTAGTACGGATATTGTTAGATGTCAGATGTTAATTACAATCTATATTTTCTGCTCAATTTCCTCAAATTTTTTATTCAATAAAGAATATACTTAATTAGGGCTTAGAACACAGACTTTCTTTACACCCACACACATCCATGGGGAATTCTGAAGAACCACCAATATAGTCCCCTTTAAAGCTTTTTTCTCAAAGCTTTTTTTTCCCTAAAGCTGTTTTCTAAAATAAAAACAAAACAAAAAACTTATTTCCAACAGCAGCACTTTCCTTTCAGAATTTAGGTGGGTTATCTTCATTTTCTGCACATGACCATCAGGTTAGAGCACATATTAGGACTGGGAACCTAAGTCTGACCCAGGGCCCTCTCTCCCTTCTCTCTCTCAAATAAGAGATGAAATGACCTGCTCAGAATTAGAATCCTAAAACAGATCAGCCAACTTCAAGACAGTACTTGCTCCCCTGATACACTGTCATTCTTCAGGAAGGCAGCATTCTCTGTCTCCCCCCTGAAGACTTCACCTCTATATCCTAGGAAACGGCCAACCAGGTTCTCAGATGCTTTTGTTTTTTCAAGCACTAGAATAAAAAAAATCAGTTTTCCAAGCAAATCAGGCTAGTTGCAAATTAATGAATGCTTATGCCTGTGCTAAAAGAAAAGCAAAGGGCATGATTTTCACTATAAAACAAAACGAAAACCAGAAAGTCTTCCTGAGTACTGGCAGTAAGATCAAACTGAATCGCCCTTATGTACAGCCAGACCAGGCATGTATGTGAAACTTTACAAACTCAACATTCACATTATACACTTTTTATGTACCAGGTATTATCCAGGTAAACCGGTACTGGAATGGATAAAAAATGTGAAATACTACTTTCGCTCTGTAGGCGCTTTGAAACTAATGGGCAAGAAAGAAAAAAAAACAATTACAATGTGACAGGCACTAAAATAGGATGTGCAGTACAACCGTGGAGGAAGAAAGGATTCCTGTTTCAACCCCAGTCCAGGGAGAAGGACAAATATCAAGGAAAAGTTCAAAAAGGAAGTAACACTTGAAAACAAAACAAATAACTAGGAGTTAGGTAGAGAAAGGGAAAAACACACATCTGAGGAACAGTGAATACAGCACAGAACCTATGCCAATTTTAACTAAAAGCCAAATTTAAAAACAGCCACATCTTGGAAATAAAGACTCCTATAAGCTGTTCGTGTTCACTGCCCTAATTTCCGTGTGTACCTTCTGGGGTCATGCTTGGTTATAAGTCACACTAGCACTATCTCTGCAGAGACGTGATGGCCACCCTCAACCCCAGGTCAGGTTCCGTCTCATCAGAGCCAACAGGTTCAGAGGCAGGTAGTCACTGAGAACTCTTCGGTGATGAGTCAAGAGGTCTGAAGAAAGGAGGGGAGGCTGCTTCACTGATGTATTTTCTTATATCAATTGTATCTTTTTAGTTCATGTACTCCAGAAAGTGCTTCAGTTCTACCCCAGAGTCTTCACAGTCAGAGGATAGGGGTAGGTAAGGCCATGAGATTCCTCTCTCTCTAGACCATTTTTCAATGAAAGGCTGGCAGCAGCCTGGAGCTTTTCCCGGCACATCCCAGACAGACACTTGACCTCCTATTCTCTGGGAGAGAGGGTGCCAGGATTAGAGCCTTCCTAATCCTGGAGCAGTGACGGATTTCCTCTTCTTAAGCTCTAAAATCACTGCTGATGCTGACTGCAGCCATGAAATTAGAAGAAAACTGCTTCTTGACAGGAAAGCTATGACAAACCTAAACAGTGTGTTAAAAAGCAAGGACATCACTTTGCTGACAAAGGTTCATATAGTCAAGGCTATGGTCTTTCTAGTAGTCATGTACAGACGTGAGAGCTGGACAATAAAGACAGCTGAGCACCAAAGAATTGATGCTTTTGAACTGTGGTGTTAGAGAAGACTCCTGAGAGTCCTTTGGAAAGCAAAGAGATCCAACCAATCAATCTTAAAGGACATCAACCCTGAATACCCTTTGGAAGGACTGATGCTGAAGCCGAAGCTCCAATAACTTTGGCCACCTGATGGGAATAGCTGATTTACTGGAAAAGACCCTGATGCTGAGAAAGACTGAGGGCAAGAGGAGAAGAGGACAACAGAAGATGAGATGGTTGGATGGCTTCACTGACTCAAGGCATGAACCTGGGCAAACTCCAGGAGACAGTGAGGGGCAGGGAAGCCTGGCATGCTACAGTCCCTGTGGTTACAAAAAATCACACATGACTTGGGGACTGAACACCACCACCACCTCCTTCCCTGCACCCCGACCACGTCTGTTCTTCTCATGTCCACCTCTCAGCACAAGGAGAACAGAGAAAGCAGAAAACATGTGAAGTCAGGTCACAGAGGAGGCGGAACCGAGATCGTCTCTCCCAGCAAAAGCAAGGAGGCCGTCATTTTGCGGCCTTCTCTTCTTTACCCCAATAACTTCATGTCAAGAACCTGAGAAACCCCACTGATCAGTACCTGTGGTTCCACCATGGTGATCACAAACCTAAGGTGGAAGTGAGTTTTCTCTTCTAAGGTAGTTCAGTGATTATCATTAATGTCTATGTAAAAATTTAAATGATTTACATTTTGAAAATAATCAGTCTATCTTCCCAAGCAATACAAGGCCCCTTAAATCTTGTAACCACAATCTCTACCTGGACAATCATTTTTTTAAACAAAATGTTTTAACTTTCCTCCATTACTTTTAAAATACTTATTTAGATTCACCAACATATCGAGAAATGCCTTTGCTAGTAATGTTTGCAGTATTCCACTCCTTCCTCTTCTAAGTAAAATAACCTTATCAAAGCACATTTCTTCAGCAGTCCTTCCAGTGAGGGTTATAAGTGACAAACTCTGTATTATATAAAAACATTTTTCATTCATGTCTGAATGACAGTTTTGCTGAAAATAAAGTTCTAGGTTGAAACTTATTTCTCAACTAACTTAAGAACACCCTACGGTCTTCCGGCTTCTACTGCTGCTCACGAAAAGTCTGTTTTACATCTAGTTAGAGTGTATCTGGGAGCTTCCCTGATGGCTCAGACAGTAAAGAATTGCCTGCAAGGCAGGAGACACAGGTTCAGTCCTTGGATTGGGAAGATCCCCTGAAGGAAGAAATGGCAACCAACTATAGTATTCTTGCCTGGAGAATTCCATAGACAGGAGTCTAGCGGGTTACAGTCCAAGAGGGTGCAAAGAGTCAGACACAACTGAGCGATTCATTCTCTCTCTCATACACACACAATGTACCTGTCAGTAATCTATGGACACCTTTTGATATTTTTATCTTCTATTAGATCACAATGTGTATACTGACTCACAAATTGTGGATTTAATTTTATTCAGCCTTGATGTATTTCTTTAATCAACATAATCAAGCCTTTCTTTAATTCTCCAAAATTGTTAGCAATTATCTTTTCTAAATCCCCCCATCTCCACCATTCCCTCCTGAAAGTGATTGTCTCATTTCTTCTTTTCATATTGTAAACTCACTTTCTGCTTCACTGTGAATGATTCTCTCAGATGCATCCAGCAATCCATTGTCTTTTTATTTGTCCTTCTGTTTAACACATTAAGTCAGCAGTCCCCAACCTTTCTGGCATGAGGGAACAGTTCTGTGGAAGACAATTCTTCCACAGACTGGGGCTGGCGGGAGGGATGGAGAGAGATGGCTTTCAAGCAACTGTGCACATTACTCCTAATCCAAATGCACCACTGCTCTGACAGGAGGTATGGGTCTGCAGCCCGGACCCTGGGGACCCCTGCACTGAGTGTGAGTTTTGTTTTGAATTTTCAATGGCTTTCAAATTTCTACTGTTTTATTTTGCTTCTTTTCTGACTGTTTATATTTACTAGTCTAGTCCTTCATCTTTCTCATTAAATAAATTGAAATTTATTCAGTAGTAACTAATTGTTCAATTATTTTCAGCTCTAAGGTTCATTTGTACTCCAACTGCCTACATTTTATGACTTTCCCTCATTTGGTCTCATGTGTAGTTTACAAATTTGGGGAGGTTATGGGCTCACTTTCAGTAGAAAATATTTATTTCATGAAGCCCTGTGTGCCATCATATCTTGTTTGGTTTCATGTCCACCCCTAGAAATGTAAATGACCCTAGACCAGTTCTATAAATTTCTAAATTGGAATTCCCAAAGCACAGAAACTTATCTTTTGCTTTCAATTCATGTATTTGTACTCCTAATGATTGTGGCCTCAATATCTCATTGATAGTTTTCTCCTGCACTACCTTTCCCAATCCAAGATATGGAACATGTATCACGATTTCCTATTCCAAAATTATTAAGCAAAATTTTCCCAGTCTTCTTCTCAGGGACTGAGGTAGATTATTAAAGTTTCAGCTTTTTGTAAGAGGCTGGATTTACACGCTCCCCTGAAGCCATGCCTCTTGGTCCTGGTGGAATCTCAGAATCCAGAGCCTTGACTTTGATATGTGGTATGCAAGTATGTATAAAGTAATTCAATACCTGATATTAATAGAATATATACTATTTTAGTATTTTTACCCAGTAATTCTGTATGTCAGTATTGGAGGGGGCTGATGTCAGCTGATTTAGCATTGTTACTGTAAATCCCGATGGTTTAGCAAGTAAAGAATCTGCCGGCAATGCAGGAGATGCAGGTTCGATCTCTGAGTTGGGAAGGTCCCCTGGAGAAGGAAATAGCAACCCACTCCAGTATTCTGGCCTGGAAAATCCCAAGGGCAAAGGAGCCTGATGGACTACAGTCCACAGAGTCACAAAGAGCCTGACACGACTGAGCACATACACACGCGCTAAAAATCCTAAGCACGCAAATAAGACATACTCCGGGTAGTGGTCAGTACACAGCAGACATCCAGGTGTCAAGTCTCCTCGCCAGTGACTGAGCTAATTCAGCTGTGTTGCTGTAAATCCCAAGTCAGAAATACAACCTACTTGGGATAGTGTTCAGGACACAATTGGCACCCAAATGCCAGTCCTCTCTCCAATGAATTCTGGCCCTAAGATGCCAATTCCCACCTTGTTCCTAACTTGCAGGGCTCACAAACCTGTTACAAATACAAAAAACAAGACAGCCAACAGCCAACCCACAAAACTGTACCTGAGACATCAGTGCTGCAAGTGCATCAGACCACAACAGAAAAGAAGCGAAATCAAACAAGTCTCCTGATTTCTAGTCCAGCACAGCCCTCAGACCACAGAAATTCACTTTCATTCTCCATTAAGCCAAAACTTCCTCCTCAAGTTTACCCTCCACTGTTCAGTTAGGTTATAACTCAGATGACTTAGGTGACTTTGGCTGACGATTCTAGTCTTTCAGAATGAACAGAGTTTTCTGATCCTTTAGGACTCAGGGTACACAATGACTTTCCAGGACTGACTTCCAAAACTGTATTTCAATATGAGAATGAAACATGTAATATGTTTCCAATATGCATCTACATTTAAACTTGAACGACTGGGGAAGTAAGTCCCCAAACTGCTATCCTGCCATGTAACTCAGCCTAGGCTACCTATTTGAAACACTCCTTATTACTAACCTTAAATCTAAAGAGGAATTAAGGAGAAAATTGAAATGTTCCTTTTAAAAAATAATTTCCCTTTTTCTTACTCAAATCAGATACAATGCGCATGTAACATTTTCATTAACATTTTACTGAAGCTGTCCTAGTGCACGCGTTTGTATGTGTTTTGTGTGTTTAGTCGCTCAGTCGTTCCCAACTCTTTGTGATCCCATGGACTGTAGCCTGCCAGTCTCGCTGTCCATGGAATTCTCCAGGCAAGAATACTTGAGTGGGTTACCATTTCCTTCTCCAGAGGGTCTTCCTGACCCAGGGAACTCAAGTCTCTCATGTCTCCTGCACTGGCAGGCAGGTTCTTTACCGTCTGAGCCACCAGGGAAGGGCTACAGGAAGAAACTGCTACACCTAAACACCACCATGGCTTTTAGGCTTAAAAACGCTTGCTCTCAGGCTTGCTCATCTGACGCAAATATTTCAAGTCAATCTTGATTGTACAACTGGAGTTAGGAACTACACCAGTTGTCCTGTGTACTTCTGTGTTACTCCTGGGCAGAACTGTGGCTACAGGCCAGATCTGAATCTGCTCATCCGTGCCACAGCAGTCACAGGAGTCAGCCTCAGGTCAGAACTGTCTGTTGAGATTTTCAGATCAGACACTGAGATTTCATGACATATTAGCTCAGTCCTGTACACCAAAAAAAAAGAAAGAAAGAAAGAAATCATCCATCTAGGTTATAAGTTACAAGGCTTGTTTGCTGCATGAATGTTCAACTTACCCCAGGTCTTCCTGAAATGTGATAACAAACCTACTTTGTCAGCTATGGTTTCCAGCTCATGCATGTACCAAACAAGAAGCAACAGGTTATACCCATGGGACTAAAAGCTTAAGAAGTATCCACATTGAGGACACCAGTATAGTTTCAGGGATCTCAAAAATATGAAAATTTTTATATGCCGTTGTGACATTAGAAAAAACAAAAAAGGTGAGAAAGACACATGTTCCTTTAGGAACTAAAATGCACCTCACGAGTTTTATGGCACAGATAGCACCCCTTCTCCGAGCCACTGAAAGCTCAGACTTGACGTATTAGCCAAGTAACTTACCTGAGAGCAGACCTTCCATAAATCATTAAAATCCACATTCCTCTTTACAGGAACAGCACCAGCTGAAGCACCCCTCCTCAATTTTAGATCAACCTAGACGAGTCCTTTCCCACAGTCCCTGGCCCATCACTTTTATGGTAATACCTTTATGATGCCTCTTCTGTGCCTATATGGAAGGTCCTATATGAATTAGCTCAGTCACTAGCGAGGAGACTCGACACCTCTTGTGCACTGACCACTAACTGCCCTGAATGTGTCATCGCTTGCTTAGGATTTTCAGTGCATGTGTGTGTGCTCAGTCGTGTCACGCTTTGTGACTCTGTGGACTGTAGCCCACCAGGCTCCTTTGTCCTTGGGATTTTCCAGGCAAGAATCCTGGAGGGGGTTGCTGTTTCCTCCTCCAGGGGACCTTCCCAACCCAAGGATTAAACCTACGTCTCCTGCATTGCAGGCAGATTCTTTACTTGCTGAGCCATCGAGATTTACAGTAATAATGCTAAATCAGCTGATGCTAGCCCCACCTCATCTTAGCTAGTATCTTTTTTCTACAACCATGACTTCCATGTCATGACTTCATTTCTAGAATGAAAGTTAATTTTCCCTGATCGTAATCTCTTCATTGGAAGTCATTCATTCTCTCATCACTTCTCCGCCATCTTTTGTTGCTATTCAGTGGCTAAACAGTGTCTGACTCTTTTCGACCCCATGAACAGCAGCATATGCCAGGATTCCCTGTCCTTCACCATCTCCCAGAGTTTGCTCAAACTCATGTCCATTGAGTTGGTGATGCCATCCAACCATCTCATCCTCTGTCGTCCCCTTCTTCTCCTGCCCTCAATCTTTCCCAGCATCAGGGTCTTTTCCGATGAGCTGGCTTTTCTCATCAGGTGGCCAAAGGATTTGCACTTGTTAGGCCCTGCCATAAGATCTCAAGGACATCCCTGCACAAGATCAACCCAAGCATGACATTCGACTACCCTCTCTCTGCCCCAACTGCAGCTTCCAAATCAACCTANGGGTCTTTTCCGATGATCTGGCTTTTCTCATCAGGTGGCCAAAGGATTTGCACTTGTTAGGCCCTGCCATAAGATCTCAAGGACATCCCTGCACAAGATCAACCCAAGCATGACATTCGACTACCCTCTCTCTGCCCCAACTGCAGCTTCCAAATCAACCTATCACCTTTGCTGAGGAGCTGGGCATCCAATCAGCTAGCTTTTCGTCCCATTCTCTATCACCATCCTGGTACCTACATGTCCACCTTGATGACCTTTACAGTTCTCCAACCCCTATTTCAACTACTTTCACCTTTAAGTCAGTCCAACATATGATTTAAACGACTACATCACCGAGAACTGCTCCAACTCCAAAATCTTAATTTCAGCCTTTGACAATAACTTCCTATCTTCACAATTTCCACAATTTCCTTTTAAGTCATCAACCTGCTCTACCTTCCCTCTAGTCCCTAGAATCCTTGCACCCTCCTTTGCTTACCTGGTACTCCACTACAATCTCACAATTTCAACTGCTTTGCCATTTTACGTTTTCTCTTCCCTTTCTGTGTCATACCCACTTAATTACATCTTCAATCCTGAATCAAGCCAACACTGTTTTCTCTTGCTCCTGTTCCCTCCTAGTATTGAGGATTAAGGAAGAAACTCATATAACTGCACCAACCAGGTCCCCTATAAGGATCTATAATCTCTGCAATCCCTGAAACATACCCCCATGTCTTTCTCCTCCATGGAACTCCTTCCTGACTCTTCTGTCACAGAGAAAGAAGCCTCTCTTCTCTATTGGGTCTACTATGTCCTAGACACTATATATACACACATACTCCTGACTTCTATGGAGAAGGAAATGGCAACCCACTCCAGTATTCTTGCCTGGAAAATCCCATGGACAGAAGAGCATGGTAGGCTACAGTCTATGGGGTCGCAAAGAGTCAGACACAACTGAGTGACTTTCTTTTCTTGCTATGGGACTAGCAACATCTCCATTCTTTCAATCTTCAAATGCTTTCTCTGTCAACTCCCTTCTCTGACTAACAAGCATGCTCAAGTTTCTAAAACCCTAGAGAAAACAATAAAGCACTGAAAACCTTTTCCTCTATCTAGCCTTGCTCCTTAAACTATCACTTCATTTCTCTGCTCTACTTCACCATCAAACTTTTGAAAGACATGCTGAATTTGCTGCCTCTAATCTCTGACCTTTTAATTTCTCAATTCCTGCACTCTGTCTCCCCACCACAACCGAACTTTGCAAATGATATTCTACCACCAAAACCAACGCCATTTCTCAACTGCACCATGTGTTCCTTTAGCTCTTCATTTCCTATCCTGCTCCCTTAAAAAGCTAATGTTCCCCAGGATTTTAGTTCTGGCTTTTCGTTACAGATATCCTTTCAATGGAAAATCTTATCAATTCTTATCTTTCAATTACCACAGAAGTGTTGCCGTTTCTAAATGTTTTCTTCTAGCCCTTTCTTCTTTCCTAAATTCCAAAGGGGTACTCTCAACTGTTTCCTGAGCTGCTATCTTTGGATACCTACAGGGGTACTCAAAAGAAACATATTTGATCATTCTAATTATTCCTCACACTATGCACCAGCATGTATGCTTCTCTCACTCCATTCCCTTTCAATTTAAAATATTACCAGCCACCCAACTGTCAAAATTAGAACGCCACCTCTCTTCTTTAATTTTCGACATCTAATCAGATACCAATCCTTATCGTTTTAGGATGGCTTACGGATGTTTTTCAAACAGTCTCATCTTTGCCGTCTACTCACTCTGGTTGAACCTCTGCTTCTTTTGCTGGATACCTTCCCTGATCTCCAGTCCACTTTTCCTATTAGCTGTTACTGTTATATTTCTAAACCGCGGATCTGATCAAGTCACTTTCTGCTTCAAGTTCTTTAATTGTTCTCCTCTCCTTCAGAGTCAGGTATTAACCTTTCTTTAGTCTTATATCCTTCCTGTTCCTCTCAAGTGCCTGAGACCACTTAGCTAGCTATCCTCTATTTTCCTACAGGACTGTGCTTCTACTCAGGAGATGAAGTTTGCCTGAACTACTACTATTCCCAAGGCATAACACTTAAAACATTTCAAGGCAATAAAGAAATGTCAAATCACAGTATAAAAACCTGCTCATTTTCCAAAGTGACTTAAGATTCTTGAATATATAGTCAGATTTGTATCCAGAAGCTAACTTACCACTAATTGTATTCAATATTCTATACAATCAAAACAGAAACAATATGAATTCCACAAGAACAAAGCACATGCACAATCAGCACAAGTTTCAGAAATAATCCCCTTTGTGTGATACGCATTAGTTAAAACCAACCTGCCAGTGCTGGGTGACAGCATTCCACACTCCCACTTTCCCTGTATGACTCGTGGCCACCAACTGGTTACCAATAAAGAAGAGAGCATCGACAGGAACACCAAGGCTGAATACTCCTTAAACGATAATAAAAAAGAGAGGTTAATCAGTCACCATCTTTCAATTAATCAAAATTCAGTCTAAAAACATCTTAAAGGTATCTCATTTCTACAAATTATGTGCCAGACATTTTGGGAACCAGAAATAAGAAACTTTAATTAAGCTCTTAAACAGCAGATAAAAGTATGCCCCAAGTAATCTCCCTCTGATTGAACAGCTTGATATCTGAAGCTGTGGCTCCCAAACCTAGCTGGTGTTGTTCAGTACAACCCCATGGGCTACAGCACGACAGGTTTCCCTGTCCTTCACCATCTCCCAGAGCTTGCAAAAGCTCATGTCCATTGAGTCAGTGATGCCATCCACCCATCTCATCGTCTGTCACCCCCTTCTCCCGCCTTCAGTCTTTCCCAGCATCAGGGTCTTTTCTAATGAGCTGGCTCTTCGCACCCAGTGGCCAAAGTAATGGAGCTTCAGTATCAGTCCTTCCAGTGAGTATTCAGGGTTGATTTCCCTTGGGATTGATTGGTTTGATCGCCTTGCTGTCCAAGAGACTCTCAAGAGTCTTCTCCAGCACCACAGTTCAAAGGCATCAATTCTTCAGTGCTCAGCCTTTTTTATTGTCCAGTTCTCATATCCATATATGACTACTGGAAAAACCATAGCTGACCATCAAAACAACTGGGCAGATTTAAAGTGAACATAATAAAATAGCAAGGATCCTGCAATTCATGCTAGACCCACTAAATGAGAAAACCCATTGCCTTTGTTTTAGCTGCAGCCTACTCACAGAAGTGATATTTGAGAATGATCTGAAGACACAGACTTGGCAACCCAACTATCCACAATGTATCTAGAAATCGGAAAATAAGCAAACAAGAAAAACGAAACAGCAAGTAGTCATGCTGTGGGCAAAGTAAACATTCAGGCCTTTATCAGAGCTTATTTTAAACCTCTCATCTGCCAATATTGCAGATTTCAATTTAACTCACTCCAATTACACTATACTAGGCCATGGGATTAAAATACATGAAATGATGGATAAACAACAAAGATTTACTGTATAGCACAAGGAACTATATTCAATACCTTGGCAGTAACCTGTAATGGAAAATAATCAAAAACAAAAAAATAGAGAGAGAGGACTGCCCCAACAGTCCAGTGGGTAAGAATCCACCTGCCAGTGCAGGTGATATAGGCTGGATCACTGGTCCAGGAGGATTCAACATACTGGAGCAACTAAACCATGCACCGCAACTACTGAGCCCAACCACTCGAGAGCCCGTGCTCTGCAACAAGAGAAACCAGCAAAAGTGAGAAGCCCACACATCACAGGAAAAAGCAGCCCCTGCTCGCTGCAGCTAGAGGAAGGCCGCATGCAGCAACAAAGACCCAGCACAACCAAAACTAATGTTTTTTAAAAGAATATATACATATTATCTATCTCCGAATTACTTTGCTGTACAACTGAAGCTAACACAATACTGTAAATCAACTATACCTCAATAAAAAAGCAAATAAATGAGAAAATAATATCTTACTAGGTACTTTTGATTCACAAGAGAAAAAGAAAAAACTGCAACCAATTATAACATAATGCAACAAAAGGATGCAGACAGTAATAACAAGAAGAATAAAAGAGAGTTTCTAGGAAAAAAGTTTTCAGAATCTTTCTTAGAAAAGAAGCCTTCTGAGTTGGGTTTTTAAAAAGGTGAAAACAACTTCCTCAAACTGGGGGATCTGGAATGGGTAAGCCCAGGAAATCTGAGAAAGGGGGAGAGGAGATACAGATGAGGAAGGACCTTGTAAGGAGAGCTCGGATTAACAGCAAAAGAGCCGCAACTGGCCCGGCTAACCTTGGTCTCCTACGTGCGGCACTGCACAGCTGTCTCTCTCTAGCTGAGCACTACTCCTGCAGTCAGGAAGATTATGCACTGGAATCCTGGCTCTGAGAGTACCTTTGCCACTTTTCAGGTTACTTATCTGACCGATAAAACAGGGTCTACGCTCAATATCTCAAGGCTCACTTTTACCTTAAAAATGCTATAATCCAATTTTGACATTTAAATAGTATTATCTCAATTATTTGAAAAGCATCTTATGAAAAGTATCTTTTTATCTAACCATCAGTCTCATTATAGAATAAGTCTAAATAAATCTCATTGTAGAATACCGTTTTATGTGGATCTTTAGCTGTTTCAGGTATCAGATTTTTTTTATTTTTAAAAAGGTAACCAATATGAGACAACAAGAACAATTTTCTCAGCATCTAGCTGAGAAAAACAAGGATCACTAGGCTTTGAAGAACTCATGGGAAGAAACAAAACAATTAAATGTAACTGCAATGTGTTAAAAGCATAAGCCAGAAAAGGTAACCGATTTCTTTTGAATTTTATGTCAATGAGGGGTATTTCTCTTTCTGTTCACAACTATACTACATATGAGACCAGGCCAGTGGCAATAAACACCTTGAAAATTCTCAACCAATCTTGAAAACGCCAGGCATCTCGCAAGGAATAAAAATGATATAAACTTGACGAAAATGAAAAACAAATCTGGAAAGTATGGCCAGGAATGTCTTCCATATACACATCTTAACTTTTATGTACTTATGAATACATATTTATACACATGAATAGGTCACCTCAGGCCAACCTGTCAAGCAGAAAAACCAGAGCAAAATAAAACAAAGCCTGCACACAAGGCTAAGCTCTTTCATCAAAACTGGTTGAGAAGCAAACTTGCCACTTCAAAGCACAGTGTAATCATGTCACATGCAATTTCAGGGATTCTCATGTATTAGTAGCTTAATTTTGATGCTAGACAATTTTTCAGAACATGTTAAGATACTTATATTCAGTAATATAGGCTATGTGAAAGGTAGAAATAAAAACTGGAAAACTAACAAACACTGCTTGAGAGAAGAGTGAGATTCTAGGAAATCAAGGAAGACATTCCGAACAATCTCAAGAAATTTAAAGTGTCACCCCTTACCCTTTCTTAGACTCAACAATCCTGACTGCTATCCACGAAGAAGACACTGTAAATGGTAACAAGTTCCTGTCTTAAGGGAGCCTCCTGGTAAACACTGCTTATAGCAGCAATCCAGCAGTACTGTCTGATACAAGTTATAATGAAGGAATTCAGCCTCTAAAGGAGCTCGATCATGGATACACCAGCTCACAAGTTTTCTTTGGATGGTTTTGTCAAGTTCTGAAGAATATTTGTAACAACAAATGATCTCTTTTACAGGGTGTGAACAAATTACTATGTGTTATCTCAGGAAGTAGCTAGCAAGTCAGCCTTTGGGGGAAAAAAAAAAAGCAAGGCATAAAATCTTCACTTATTGGCATGTTACAAGTGGCAAATTGTAAAAACAAACAAAAATCACAATTGATCTCCTTTCTAAATAATTTCAAGTATATTATAATTTCAAAACATTTTAAGTTTTTTCCCTAAAGTTTTAGGGAGGACTTTCACTACCAGTCATGATGGATACATGACATCAGACTATTTCTCACTATAAACAACAATAACAAAAGACTGGCCAAAATACACGAGACAACTGTTTTCAGACATTGGCCAACAGGCAGCAGGAGACTTGAAAGCCAGTAAATACACAAGATAAGCCCCAGGATCAAACTGGCTTTCTGTATAAGCCTTCCTGACAACAGGGAGGTGACACTCAAGGGAAAACCAAATGATGATTTTTCTCAACTGAGAAAGCTGAGATCAGAGGCCAGAACTGTTGAGGAAGCTAGAACTTATGAATAAGATATAAGAAAGAAGGGAAACGTACCATGGTGGGTGTGGGGATGGCACAGAATTTTAGAGGGGTTTCCCTAGTTTCCCTATGCCTTGGCTGAGGCCAGGCTGTACCTGGGCTGGCCTGAGAATCCACAAGGAATAAAAAAGAGGGCCTGCAGCAGGCCTGGGAGCTGAGTGGAGATAGCAGAGGTCACTCGTGGGTGAATTCAATAGTTCCAGCTCAATAAGTGTGAAGAGTCTTTCACTCTTCAGGCATTCTATTAAGATTCCAAAATGACAATACTTAACACACCCTGAGTAGGAGCCATGCCCTAAAATAAAATATAAAGCTGAGAAAGACTATCTGTCCTTAACAAAGCGAACAAACAACAAGCCTAGCAGAATAAACATCCTCTGGTAATTTAACTGCCTGCTGGAACAAAACTCACATCTTAAAAGAAGACAGCACTATTAACCCATACTCCCTACATGACGGATCATGCAATGCCCAACATATGTCACAAGTTCCTAGACATGCGAAAAAGCAGGAAAATGCAACTCAAAATCAATCAGACGATTCAGGTAATAGATTTAGCAGACAAAAACTAGTAAAACAGCTATAATGAATATGTTGAGTTTAATTAAAAAACAGGACATAGTGAGTGAACAGACTAGAAAAATCTCAGCAGAAAACAAACTAAAATAAAAATTTTTAAAGGCAATTTAGAGCTGAAAAGGCCAACATTTCAAATAAACTTATCATATGGGCTCCACTACAGACTCAATGAATACCATAGCAAAATGGCAAAATACAGTAAGATACTGATCTAAACTGAAGGATGGGGAGAAAAGAAACTGGAAAAAAACTAGTGCTCCAGTGGTCTCTGAAGTAAAGTGAAGTCACTCAGTCGTGTCGGACTCTTTGCAACCCCATGGACTGTAGCCTATCAGGCTCTTCTGTTCATGTGCTTTTCCAAGCAAGAGTGCTGGAGTGGATTGCCACTTCCTTCTCCAGGGGATCTTCCCAACCCAGGGATCGAACCCGGGTCTCCCTCACTGCAGGTAGACACTACCGTCTGAGCCACCACGGAAGCCCAATGGTCTCTAGGCAAATATAAAGCGGCCTAACGTGAAACTGAATCTCAAAAAGAGGAAGAGAGAAGAGGGAATGAGGGAAGGATAATAGGGAAAGAGAAATGGGTTAGGGGAAGTAGGGGAGGGGGACAGAAGCCTCCTCCCTCAATGGTGTCAGCCCAAAATGTCTCCAGACATTCCCACAGGCCCCAGGGGGACATCATCCCTGGTTGCAAAACACTAATCCAGTCTATGTACAGATTAATTAGATCTACGTAATCTAACCTATTACAAATCAGTAAGAGGATGACAATCTCATAAAAAGACAGTAATGATTTTTAAAAGACATGTCTCAAAAGAAATAGTACAAATGGTCAATAAGGACATGAAAAGATGTTTAATACCATTAGTCATTAGGGAAATGCAATTAAACCCAACATTAAAATCACTGTATGTCCACTGAAGTGAAGTGAACTCGCTTAGTCGTGTCCGACCCCATGGACTGTAGCCCACCAGGCTCCTCTGTCCACGGGATTCTCCAGGCAAGAATACTGGAGTGGGTTNAAGTTCCTAGACATGCGAAAAAGCAGGAAAATGCAACTCAAAATCAATCAGACGATTCAGGTAATAGATTTAGCAGACAAAAACTAGTAAAACAGCTATAATGAATATGTTGAGTTTAATTAAAAAACAGGACATAGTGAGTGAACAGACTAGAAAAATCTCAGCAGAAAACAAACTAAAATAAAAATTTTTAAAGGCAATTTAGAGCTGAAAAGGCCAACATTTCAAATAAACTTATCATATGGGCTCCACTACAGACTCAATGAATACCATAGCAAAATGGCAAAATACAGTAAGATACTGATCTAAACTGAAGGATGGGGAGAAAAGAAACTGGAAAAAAACTAGTGCTCCAGTGGTCTCTGAAGTAAAGTGAAGTCACTCAGTCGTGTCGGACTCTTTACAACCCCATGGACTGTAGCCTATCAGGCTCCTCTGTTCATGTGCTTTTCCAAGCAAGAGTGCTGGAGTGGATTGCCACTTCCTTCTCCAGGGGATCTTCCCAACCCAGGGATCGAACCCGGGTCTCCCTCACTGCAGGTAGACACTACCGTCTGAGCCACCACGGAAGCCCAATGGTCTCTAGGCAAATATAAAGCGGCCTAACGTGAAACTGAATCTCAAAAAGAGGAAGAGAGAAGAGGGAATGAGGGAAGGATAATAGGGAAAGAGAAATGGGTTAGGGGAAGTAGGGGAGGGGGACAGAAGCCTCCTCCCTCAATGGTGTCAGCCCAAAATGTCTCCAGACATTCCCACAGGCCCCAGGGGGACATCATCCCTGGTTGCAAAACACTAATCCAGTCTATGTACAGATTAATTAGATCTACGTAATCTAACCTATTACAAATCAGTAAGAGGATGACAATCTCATAAAAAGACAGTAATGATTTTTAAAAGACATGTCTCAAAAGAAATAGTACAAATGGTCAATAAGGACATGAAAAGATGTTTAATACCATTAGTCATTAGGGAAATGCAATTAAACCCAACATTAAAATCACTGTATGTCCACTGAAGTGAAGTGAACTCGCTTAGTCGTGTCCGACCCCATGGACTGTAGCCCACCAGGCTCCTCTGTCCACGGGATTCTCCAGGCAAGAATACTGGAGTGGGTTGCCATTTCCTTCTCCAGGTCATCTTCCCGACCCAGGGATCGGACCCGGGTTTCCCGCATTGGAGGCAGATACTTTAACCTCTGAGCCACCAGGGAAGCCCGTATGTCCACTAGAATGGATCAAATTAAGACAATGGCTCAAATTAAGACAATAAAACGGTGTTGGAAAAGGTATGGAGCAACCAGAACTCTAATATACTGCTATACAAATGTAAAATGATTTAACCACATGCAAGACACTTGTACATTTTCTCATAACATTAAGCATACACTTTTCATACATCCCAGATATTTACACCTAGATTCATACACCTAGATATTTAATTTATAAAATGTCCACAAAAAGAGTTCTACTTAAATGTTTATGGTGGCTTTATTCTTAGCACCCCCACATTGAAAGTAAACCAAATGTCTATCAACAGATGACTAGATAAACAAATTCTGGCATATTAATTCAATGGAATACTACTCAGCAATAACAAGGGATGCACCACTAAAACACTCAATAGCACGATGAATCTCAAAAGCATTATGCTGAATGAAAGAAACCAGACACAAAAGACATACTACATAATTTCACTCATGTGAAATTACAGACAAAAGAAATCTAATCCATGCTGACAAAAAGCCTAAATGGCTGTGTAAACGCTGGGGTTTCTGCTGAACGTCTGCTTTTCAAGAATCTAGAGTCTTGGTACAGGCTAGGCAGAGGGTACTTCAGTGACTAACCTCTAATAATAAACTTGGGCACCAAGTCTCTAACGAACTTCCCTGAGACATTTCACAAGTTAGTCACAATTCACTGCTAGGGGAATTTTTAAGCAAATACCATTGGAAGGGAACTCCTGAAAGCTTGTACCTGGTTTCCACTGAACTTCTCCCTCTATTTGCCATGAAGTGATGGGACGACATGCCACCATGGGTCTTTTGTCAATTCTGCTTTGCATGCTTTCACTATAAGACACCGTGGCTCCACATGACTATGTGCTGAGTCCTCTGGGTCCTTCTAGTAAATCACTGAACCTGGGAATATCTTGAGGAACAGACACAGATATAGAGGAATGAAGCCCCAGGACTAAGCCCTGGGACATGCCAACATTTTGAAATTTGGCAAATAAGGAAGAACTATCAAAAGGAACTGAGAAAAAACACAGAGCGAGGATAAAAATCAAGACTATGAAGTGTTCCAGAAGCCAAAGGGAGAAAGTCTTCAAAATGAGAAGTGTAATCAACTCTAGCAATGACAGTTCTAATCAGATGACGACTAGGAAGTAGATCCTAGGATTTGGCAGAGTACAGACCCACGGGTGGAGCTGCAGACAGTGCTNATGAAGTGTTCCAGAAGCCAAAGGGAGAAAGTCTTCAAAATGAGAAGTGTGTAATCAACTCTAGCAATGACAGTTCTAATCAGATGCCGACTAGGAAGTAGATCCTAGGATTTGGCAGAGTACAGACCCACGGGTGGCACTAACAGGAGTCGCTGCAGACAGTGCTTAGGGACACGATTAGAGCAACTTCAAATAAGGAAGAGGAGAGGAGGAAGACACAGAAACAAGATCAGATAAGGATAACGTGGTAGGATTTCTGGGTAGCCTTTAAAGGTCCACCAGAGAGAGGTCACAAGTTAAGACTACTGTTCTGGGTGTGCACACATTTCTTTCTCTGCACTACACTTGGCTATTCAGGAAAGAAATGCAGATTTGTCCTGGGCTGTGGTTTCTTCAGGCAGGCAAGACAAAGGGAGAGACTGAAGAAAATAGAAGCTCTATGCTAGAGTGACCGTAAACACAAAGTCCAAGCCTGATGGCATGGGAAGCAATGAGTCAAGATCCCAGTGGAGTTAAAGAATTTTTGAGTAGCAAATTAGAATTAGTAATCTCAAAGGAATGAAGGGGAGTAATCCAAAGGGCAGCGGAGCACTACATCAAGTGTAAGTCCAGATGGAATGAAATTTGAAATCTGGGCAGATGTGTGAGGTAGTGGGGGATGGGGAGGATGGGACACCGAGAGAGAAGGGAAGAGGCACAGTCTAGAATAATGATTCCCCAGGCGTGGTCTGGGAATCCTCATGGGTCTGTGGAAACCCTCCGGAAGTCTCAAGTCAAGAGTACTTTCGTTGCTTTTAAAAATGAAAACCTCTCATTATCTCAAGAAGTACAGACAAGGAGTTTTCCAGAGGCTCCATGATGTGAGGTCACCACTGAGACAGCGGCGCCTGCACGTGTATTCTTCTGTTTTCTAGAATGGTTTGTGGTGGCAGGCTGGGGGTACAACTAAGTTTCCCAAGACTAACTTAATTTGGCCTAAATACTTCCACTATCTTTAATAGCTGTCTTCAGTTATAACTGTTGTAATTATTTTAGAATACAAGTTTTCCTTGAGCCTACAAAGAAATATAAGAAAAAGGTACATTTTGTTATTCTGCAATGTAAGTCTTTAAAATGTTACAAAAATCTTTCTACATTTAAAAATTTTACTTACAACTGTTAAATATTTTATTCTGAAATAATTTTTAATACATTTTTATTGTACTTAACTTGTCTGCTCAATCCACATAAATCCAACAGAGCTGACAAAGATAAATATGACCTAGCCGAGTTCTTTGATTCATGGAAGGAAGGACTCCAAAGAAAACTGCATATAGAAATTTTAAATAACAACTTTCCCCCCAATTTATCGATGTTAATAACTTGCCTTATTGTGCCTAAGCAACAAAACCTTTTTGAACAGGATTATAAAGTGAGTTATGGGTTCTTTCAGACCAAATACTCGAGAGTTTAAAGAAGGATTTTAAGTGAAGATAGGAAAAACTTTTGATAAACTGTTANCAACTTTCCCCCCAATTTATCGATGTTAATAACTTGCCTTATTGTGCCTAAGCAACAAAACCTTTTTGAACAGGATTATAAAGTGAGTTATGGGTTCTTTCAGACCAAATACTCGAGAGTTTAAAGAAGGATTTTAAGTGAAGATAGGAAAAACTTTTGATAAACTGTTACAGAACTTCAAACGAGAAGTGAAAAAGTCACTGAACCATCCTCCTGGGTAAGGTATGGCACTGCTCTAGCGAGAAGAGGGCACACCATCGCTGGGAGACTAGGAAAGCCCGGACAGATGGCGATGCTGAATGCCTGTGAGGTGAACGTAAGTAAAGGAAACCACAATGCCAGCCCTTTCAATTACACCGTAAATCCTCAAATTAAAGACTGGCACACACAGTAGCTTGTCTGCGGAACTGCATTTTTGTCTTAAAAACACACAGATGTAGCTGCACCTCGTGTTCTGTTTCTCCTCCTCTAGTATCAGCCTCAACCAATCATTAAAGATCTTTTATACGAATATTTGATTACAAATACACATGGCATTGGAATATCCAAAGTGTTGAAAACTTACAAATCTCATGCTTTATCCTAGAACATCTGTGTTGATCTTTGCACTAACAATGCAAAGCAATGTTGGGTACAAACAGCACACACCTTAGCATGAACCAAAGGAGCAGCAGTAAACTATCCTGGTAGTGATTAAACTCTTCTGTGCCACATTTTCAAGGCAAGAAAATAGATTAACTTAAGAATTTCCTAGATGAAGCAATCTGCCTAAGAATTTTTACTAAGTCTCAATTTTGAGGGTATGTCTTCTTAACATTCTGTGTGACTAAGTCCTCTCTCTGTGTTGAGAAGCACCTTCCCAACTGCTGAAGCTGAGAGGAAACCAACTGCTCCTTTCACATGGGACCATTTCCACTGGACAGGATGACTTACAACTATGTAATTCAGTTTTGGGTATCTGGTAGACTTCCTCCAAAAAGTGTAACAGAGCAAATCTGTTATTTCCGTGACACAAGCTCAATGCTTCAAGTGAATATCAGGAATCTGGAAACTGTTTTCTGCCACGGTAAGTATGTAAACTTCCTAACATACTGGAGTTCACAGATGTGATCAGTGGTTATAGTAATAAATGTGATTTTTTAAAATGTACTGTACAATGAAAGGTATCAACATTTCAAAGATTTTACATGAGTCAGTAAACCAATACTTAACAAATGACCAATGTATGATGTTGTACAAAATTTTATAAGGACAAAAAGACCCATTCAAAGTACAAAACAGACTGATTTTAATTTAACAGAGTATGATCTATATGAACAGAGTTCACCAATATGATTTCAAAATTCGGGGACAGGAGCAAACAATATCGACAATTATATAAAAATGTTTTTTCCAACTATATATCTGTGTGAGGCCAAACTCTTCACCAAGTTCAACCAGAATAACAAATGACACACAGGAGACTGAATGCAGAAATAGGTATCAGAATTCAATTAAATATAAAGGAGGTTTACAAAATGGTAAACCACTGCCACTCTTTCCATTCTGGAGATACAGTTATTTTTTACTAAAATTATTCATGTTACCATGTAATGGGTTTTTATCATTATTTTTTAAGTTATCAGAACTGCAGCATTAACTCCTATTATGGTAAATAGCAATAGATATAACCGATACAAACAAAAACAATTAACGGTCGTGAATGACTTAAGAAAGTAAAGTAGACTTAGAGTAGACTGAAAAGCTTGAGAACTTTGGGTCTAGAAGCAACAAGTGGGGAGGACACAGAAAGGTATCTACCCCAGCTTCAGCCCCGTGGTATGAAAGGTGGAGAGAAGGCAGCCCCCACTAAACAGGATTCAGGAAGGGCACATTCTCAGAGAGCAGCCACGTCGGGTTTTCTGCCTCTTCAGCACATCAGTCCTCTCACACTGAGCAGTCTTACTGCCACTGGGCCCCGGACAGGGGATGCACCAGCTCGAGCTGACTAACAACCCGTCCAAGTGAATTTTGATATTTACGGGCAATCCCTCTTGAACCTCAGAATCTTACATGCAACAGCATAAACAACATTTTCCTACCAATTTCGCTTCCACTTCCTCCATCTTGGACACTCCATAAGATGATGCTGCTCTCTGAGGCAACAGCCACCATTTTGTCCTTGTCTCCGTGTGGACCCCCGACCACTTTTGCATTTAAAGCTACTCGTTCAATAGTCCAATCCAAATACGGGCTTGTAAACACTTGTTGCCATCCTGATGATTCTTTGATTCTGTTGAATATAAACAGACAACATAAATAAGACTCAGCAGTACTTAGCGAAGAGAACATGAATGAATGTACCAAAATTAATTTAATCACAGTTATTTATCTATGTATTTACTAAAAAATAAAATACACAGAAACCGCTTAAAAAGAGACTAAAGGTCTATAGTCCTCCAAATAACAATTTAGCGAAGATCTCCAAACTATAAAGACTTAGAAACTTTAAAAAAAAAAAAAAGGTAGTATCTTTTTGCATTTTACACAAAAAAGTGGTACTTTGTCATTATTTGTGAATAGAAATAGTCAACAAAAATCAGTTTCAGGAGAATTAACAGTCAAATCTATCAGTTACTATGTTACTATGCTTAACAGAATCAATCATTTCTTGATACTTCAGATGATGGTTTATTAAGACAAACTAAGATAAGAGAGTGACCTGGTATATGATAGTTTGGCATAATCAAATGAATGAAATGTGACCTTTGGGAACCACTCACTGAGGACTGGATTTTAAAGTTTTCACCCAAAACGAAAAAAAAATCTCATGAGTCTATTCCTTCTCCATAAGTAAAGGTGTCTTATCATGATTTAGATTTAGTTGACTGAATAAAAATGCTTTAATATACAATTGTTGATAAACATATTTGTAAATTTTTAAATAACTTCTGCTGTCCTAACTGAATTGAAGTCTTTCAGACATGCATTATTTTGTGGGGTTACACTTTAAGCCTTCAAACATTTAAAAACTACAGTTAAGCAATCATGACAATAAACGACCTGAGCTTTAATGCTGGAATATTTATTCTTAAAGTTACACAAAACAAGTGACAGAAACAAAACTGTAAAGAATCTCTTTGCCTTACCCAAAGACAACAAATATGAGTATGTGCTCCTTTAAACACTTCTACCTTATATAAAACCACAAAACTCAAATCAAATCAAACCACAAAAACCAAAAATCATTCATAAATGATGACCAACTAACAACCTATATAAACACTTTAGCTTTTTGTTTAAAATGTATGCTAAATACAGCTATAATCCACAAAAATATGCAATTCAACCTTCTTATTAATTTCAAGAATTAATGATTTCCTTAAAACTTAAAGGCAATATATAGAAAAATCTCACATGGTTTTCCTAGGCAATATATGGTCTGTAATTACCCACTTCAGCCACTAGGTGGGATTCATGTGCCAAAATACAAAAATCAAAATAATTATCCAATAAACTCTAAATACTGACAAAACACTGAGAAATTAAACCTAGATGCTCCTAAGGACTAGCAGACTGGACACAAAGCAGGGACTGCCAGCACTTCAAGAATAAAGACAATATGCCAGTTCATGCATGCAGACATACACTAGGCACTAGGCTTACATTCTTCAAAAAAGGGATGCTGTACTGATTTAATGAGGTGAACAGTGTAATCTTATGACCACTGACTAACACAATAATAAAACTAAATATGATCTAATCTTTTACAAAAACTACTTCTAAGTCATTTTCCTCTAGAGAAATTAGGGTATTGTAAAACAAAAAGACGACAACAGTAAAATAATCAGGACAGCACATTTGAGAGTGATGGTAACGATTACATAATTTAACTCAGTGAGATATGTGCATTTACTACTTTTTAAGTTAAAATCAAGTACAAAGAAGCAGCAATGTTTGGTTTACATTTTTCCATACACCTAAATATACAATTTTAAATGTGTAAAAACACAGAAAAAGCTCTGATAGTCCAACAACCCACATCTTTATTCCTGCATAATGAAACAACACTGAAATTGCGACAGCTATGCAAAGAATATGGTTAACTTTCAAATTAAGATCATGAAAGACATAGTGGAGGGTATATGCTCTAAAATCTTTGAAACTTGCTGTAAATATACTGTAACCATATTGTACGAGAATTGATAAGTATGTCAAAAGAACATAAGAATTTAAAATGACAATAAGAGCATGTTATTATTGTCTAACATGTTATTAGACACTAAGTCATGTCCGAATCTTTTATGACCCCATGGCCTATAGCTTACTAGGCTCCTCTGTCCATGAGACGTCCCAGGCAGGAATTCAGGCCATTTCCTTCTCCAGGGTATCTTCCTGCTCCAGGGATCATACCCATGTCTCCTGCACTGGCAGGCAGATTCTTTATCGCTGAGCCATCAGGAAAGCCCAATAAAAACATATGTACAGATAATAGCCTTAAATGTAAATGAATTAAATGCTTCAACCAAATGGCAAAGACTGGCAGAATGGAAATAAAAAAAAAAGACCTATATATATGTGTGCTATTTATAAGAATTCCACTTCGTATCCAGGGACACAAACAGATTGAAAGTGAAATGGAAAAGGGTTTTCAATGAAAATGGCAATCAAAAGAAAGCTGTAGTAGTAATACTCATATCAGACAAAACAGACTAAAATAAAGACTATGTTACAAGAGACAAAGAAGGACGCTACATAATGAACAAAGGATCAAACCAAGAAGATACAAGTATAAAATATATATATGCACCCAACATAGGAGCAAGTCAATAAATAAAGCAAATGTTAATAGCCATGAAAGGAGAATTAACAGTAACGCAGTAATAGGAAAACTTTATCACCCCAACTGTAACAATGGACATGTTATCAGACAGAAAATTAATAAGGAAACACAGGTCCTACATGACACATTAGATNCCCATCCATCCATCCATTTCTGCAGTGTTTACAGTGCAGTTCCGTTAACTGCCACAGAGATCTTCTAGCTCACAAGCCTAACTGGCCCTCTACAAAAAAAGTTTGGCAAACTCCTACCCTACCTTATAGTCTGACCTAACTTCTATTAAGATTAAAGTTCTCATCTTTTCTAGTAGATTTACAAATGAGATCATCAAGAAACAGATTTTCCTATTCATACATCTGTACTTAACGTAATGATAAAAAAGACGTGAACAGCTCAATGAACAAAGCAGAAGTACCTGGTGGAGGCAAGTAACCATGGAAAAGGACACTGCCGCAAGATGAACGCTCCAGCTCTTCACATAAGAGAAGCCTTCTTACTAAAAACATTTCAAAGCAAACTTGTCAAGAGTACATGCAAACAGAACAATAGTACTCCACTTATTTTCTCTAGTTAAAGAGGATAAGGAAAGAAAAGGGAAAATGTTTACGTTAAATCAGCTGACAATATCTTTTTTCTATGAAAATCCACAAAAAGCAAGCACTGACTAGTCCATCAAAAGTTGGGACCTGATATAAAACACACTTCATTTGGGCAAGCTGAATGCTCAAAGGGTCAAATCATAAATAAAAAATAGTAGTAAGATACATACCTAGTGGAGTGATTCCATAAAATTCAGCTTCATGTCGGAGAACATTAATGCTCACTCCCCTACAAAGAAACAAATTAATGATTTAAATCTTCTAACACTGGCAGCCTGGATTATCATCTGAAGCAGAAAACATACTAGGCTCTTAACATGAACAAAATCATGCGCTTTAAAACTTACTTCTTTCCTAAGATCCTTAATCATTTGAAGAAGTATAAATAAAACCGCACACTACCATGAACTTTTTCTTATGAAAAAACCACTCATATATAGATGAACTGGATGACTAAATTAGAGATGAGGGCTTTATAGGGTTAATACAAGTGATTATCAATAAGTATCTAAGAGGCAAACAAGAGTAGAAATCATTTATAAGAGTAGAAATTGCTTCTGACTGTAATTTCTAAACATATTCTAACCTCCCCAATTAATCTACAAGCTCCCTGCAAGCATGATCCACCTCTGATCCACGTCTGTATACGTCACACAGGGCCTACCACAGTGCTTGTACGTAACAATCAGCATGACTCCTCTGATCAGAAACCAGAAATAAAAGCAAAGCAAAAGGTAGGAAGGAAAAAAAGATCAACCTTAAGAAGGGCTATGTTATCCAGATAGANATTAATCTACAAGCTCCCTGCAAGCATGATCCACCTCTGATCCACGTCTGTATACGTCACACAGGGCCTACCACAGTGCTTGTACGTAACAATCAGCATGACTCCTCTGATCAGAAACCAGAAATAAAAGCAAAGCAAAAGGTAGGAAGGAAAAAAAGATCAACCTTAAGAAGGGCTATGTTATCCAGATAGACATGTTACAATAAAGTAATAAGAAAATGAGAAGTTAAAAAAAAAAAAAAAGAAAGGAAACAAGATTTTAAAAGCACTCATTTTAGGTTTCAGTTATAATTGCCCTTATTTTAAAAACACTTCCTGGGCAGAAAGGAGAAGGGGCATCACTAAGGATTCCATGAAAATTAAAATGATAATAAAGGAATACTGTGAACAACTCTGTGCCTGTAAATTTGAGAACCCAAATGAAATGGACAATTCCTTGAAACATATGATCTGCTAAAACTCACACCAAAAAGAAACTATCTCAGTCTATATGTATTAAAAAAAAAAGATCAACAATAACCTTCCAAAACAGAAAGCACTAGGCCCAGGATTCACTGGTAAATGCTACCAAATATTTAAGGAAGAAATTATACCAATTATCTACAATCTCAGAGAAAGAAGCAGAGAGAAACCTGATTTATTTTATAGGGCAAGGCCCACATTACTTTAACACCAAAACCAGAAAAATGTATCACAAGAAAATTATAGACCAATATCTCTCATGAACATAGACACAATAATTCTCAACAAAATATCAGCAAACCAAATCCAACAATGTATAAAAAGAAATATATACCACAACCAAGCAGGGTTTATCTCAGGTATGAAAGCTGGTTCAATATTCTGAAATCAATTAATGTAATCTTTCACATCAACAGACTCACATGACCACATCAACAGGTGAAAAGAAAACATCTGACAAAATCCAACATCTACTCATAAGAAAACTCTCAGGGGAATTTTTTCAACTTGATAAGACTTTTTAAAAAATATCCTGTATCGAGCATCATATTTAATGTGAGAATTCTGAACTAACATCTGGTTACGAGACAGATTCCGTCACCACTCTTTTCAACTTCATACTGAAATCCTTATTAACACAATAAAACAAGAAAAGAAAAGGCATACAGATTGGGAAGAAAGATATAAAACTGATGATCACAGATGATATGGCTATCAAAATAGAAAATCCAAAGGAATGAACCCAAAACTCTTGGAGTTAATAAGCAAGTAAATCAAGGTTGTACCGTATGTTAATGTACCAAAGTCTATTGCTTTTCAATATACCAACAGTGAACAAGAGAAACTTGAAGTTAGAAACAACACCATTTACACTAATACTCCCCTAAAACGTAGTCAAGTATAAAACTAAATACACACACAGACACACAATATATATATATATATATACAAAATCTACAAGAAAGAAAACTACAAAACTCTGATGGCTGAAATCAAAGAACCAGAAAAATGGAGAGATATTTCTAGTTCATGGACAGGATGATGCAGTACTGTTAGGACCTCAGTTCTTCCCTACCTGATTTGATTCAATGCAATTCTAATCAGAATCTAGCAAGTTATTTTATCAACGTCAACAAGTTCATTCTAAAGTTTACATGAAAAGGCCCAAGAGCCAAAAACAGCCAATACAATACTGAAGAAGAACAAAGCTGGAGCACTCCCATTTCCCAACATCAAAATTGTAAGCCTAGAAAAACCAAGATAGTGTGGTACTGGTAAGAAACAAACAAATAATGGAGTAGAACAGAAAGCCCAGAAATAAATCCCATATATACAGTCAACCAATCTATAACAAAGAAGCAAAGGCAAAAAATGAAGTAACAGATACTGCTGAAACAACTAGACATCAGCATGCAAAAAAAAAAAGATAACACTTAGGAGAAAACCTAAATGACACTGGTATGGTCATACTTGTTTAGATACAGCCCAAAGACACAATCCATGAGAGGAGTAAGAATAAGCCAGATTTCATTAAAATTAAAACATTCTGCTCTACAGAAGACAATAATGAGACAAAATATGGGCAAATGACAGATCTGATAAGGGAGTGTTGTCCAGAGAATACAAAGAACTGTTAAAACTCAACAGTAAAGAAACGAATTCAATCAAAACCTGGGCCAAAGACCTCAACCAAAGCTATCAAGGCAGCAAACATACGAAATAAGATGCCCCATATCATATGGCATCAAGCAAATATTAATTTAGACAACAAGTCACTACCACACATCAATTACTATGGCCAAAACCCAAAATGCTGTCAAGGATGTGAAACAATAGCAACCCTAATTCACTGCTGGTGGAAAAGGAAAATGACAGTCACTGTCAAAAACAGTCTGCAGGTTTCTTATAAAACTTACCATATGATCCAGCAACTGTACTCCTTGACATTTACCCTGAGGAGTTGAAAACTTAATGTCCATGCAAAAACCTGCACATGGATATTTATAGAGGCTTTATTCATAACAGCTAAGACTTGGAAGCAACTAAAATGTTCCCTTCAGTAAGTGAATGGAAAAACAAATTGGTATCCAGGTAATGAAATATTATCAGCACTAAAAAGAAGTAATATGAAAGAAACTTAATTGCATATTACTAAGTGAATGAAGCCAATCAGAAAAGGCTCCATACTATGTGAATCCAACTATGACATTTACGAAAAGTCAAATTATGCACATTTTTGAAAGATCAGTGGCTTGAGGAAAAAGAGAGCAATAGGCAGAGAACAAAAATTTTACGGCAGTGTAAGTACTGTGTATAGTATTATAAAGAGGTCCACATGTCATTATATGTTTGTGTCAACTCCTAAAATGTGCAACACCAAGAGTGAACTGAAGATAAACTATGAACTTTGGGTGATTATGATATCAATGCAGGTTCATCAACTGAAAAAAAGAAAAAATGTATTATTCAGGTAAATGCCATTAATAATAGAGGAGGCTGATAACGGAAGCAGGGGGCACATGGGAAATCTCTGTACCTTCCTCTCAATTTTGTTGTAAACATAAAACTGCTCTTAAAAAAAAAATCTGATAGGCCTAACAGACACATGTGATGGAAATATTAAATTGCTTTTATTTGAGAAAGTGGTTGTTACTAACTTAAGAAAAGTTAAAACTGGCTTACTTCAGGAAGGANGATAACGGAAGCAGGGGGCACATGGGAAATCTCTGTACCTTCCTCTCAATTTTGTTGTAAACATAAAACTGCTCTTAAAAAAAAAATCTGATAGGCCTAACAGACACATGTGATGGAAATATTAAATTGCTTTTATTTGAGAAAGTGGTTGTTACTAACTTAAGAAAAGTTAAAACTGGCTTACTTCAGGAAGGAGGTTCAGGATGGGGAATACATGTATACCTGTGGCAGATTCATGTTGATGTATGGCAAAACCAATACAATATTGTAAAGTAATTAACCTCCAATTAAAATAAATAAATTTATATTAAAAAAATAAAGTATTAAAAAAAAAGTTAAAACTTTCTTATTCTATTTCTAAACTACCTCCATCAAACAGTGAAGTAGCTCAGGACACAAATAACAGTTTTGGAGAGGACAAATAAATAGGGTAATAATACAGAGTGATAAAGGCAATGGAAGAATTTTATGTAAAAATGGAAGCAGAATATAGTGTTCTTTTATCAATTCCTTCCCACCTGCTTTTAGAAGATACTACTCAAGAGAATTTAAGTTTGCTAGACTGCCATTAACTGAAGTAAAGAAGCAAGCTGTAAGAAAAGCAATGAATATGGACATTTAAACTACTGCTGCCTTTTATGGGTAATTTAGTTGTACATGAGTCACAAGGACACTGACAAGAAGTAAACTTAGATTTTCATCAAATGCTAAAAATAATTTTACCCCAGAAGTAAACAGTGAATAATAAACTTCCCAGCTACCACCCCTGGCCAAAAAATAAACAAACAAAAAGCCCCACCAAATTATTATTCATTTAATAAATATCCATTAAGCAGTTTACTATACATAATTTTTCTTTTCTTTTTTTTAACAACACTCTGAATACAGCAAGGAACAAACCAAACAAAAAAATCTTTGCTTTCAAGAAGCTCATATTCTAGTGAATATGTCAAAAATTATGTAATATTATATAGACGTGGCTTAAACAAATATTTAAAATTCTAAAACCTGTATCTAAAAAAGTATTAACAGGTCCTAGTAAAAGTTCATTAGGCGTGAAAGTGAAAAGTGAATATATAAAATAAAACAACAATAAAACTCAAATTAGATTGTAGCTTGCTACTAGGAATCCAGACTATGGCAAAGTTCAGAAATAGTTTAAATTGTTATTTACTTGTGTCAAGTAAAACTGTATGGTTATGTGTCATACAAAAAAATGTATGGCTATATCTCAAGCATAATACTTGATCCTGCAGGTATACAGGAAACAATGCAAGCCCTTTTAGAATCTCATATAAGACCTGGAGTTGTGGCAGTACAGGAAACTCTGAACACCTGTCTATATCAGGTGACACAGCAGAGTCATCAGAAAGATCAAGATCAAGCCAAGAGCAGAAAGGGTTGAAAGTGTTCAGGCAAGAGAAACTAAGCAGGGGCTAGATTAACAGGAAGTCCAAAATCCTTCACCATTAATCCAGCAGCTGATTAAATAAGAGTTTTAAGCAAAGTAATAACTAACTAGATTTTGAACTGTGGTGTGAAGACTCTTGAGAGTCCCTTGGACTGCAAGGAGATCAAACCAGTCAATTAAGGAAATCAGTCCTGAATATTCATTGGAAGGACTGATGCTGAAGCTCCAATAGTTTGCCTACCTGATGCGAAGATCTGACTCAGTAGGAAAGTCCCTGTTGCTGAGAAAAATTGAAGGCAAGTAGAGAAGGGAGTTGGAGAAGGCAATGACACCCCACTCCAGTACTCTCATCTGGAAAATCCCTAGGATGGAGGAGCCTGGTGGGCTGCAGTCCATGGGGTCGCTAAGAGTCGGACACGACCGAGCGACTTCACTTTCGCTTTTCACTTTCATGCATTGGAGAAGGAAATGGCAACCCACTCCAGTGTTCTTGCCTGGAGAATCCCAGGGACGGGGAAGCCTGATGGGCTGGGGTCCATGGGGGCGCACAGAGTTTGACAAGACTGAAGCGACTTAGCAGCAGCAGCAGAGAAGGAAGTGATAGAGGATGAGATGGCTGGATGGCATCACCGACTCAATGGACATGAGCTTGAGCAAACTCTGGGAGTTAGTGGATGAACAGGAAAGCCTGGCATGTTGCAGTTCATGGGGTTGCAAAGAGCTGAACATGACTGAGTGACTGAACTGACTGAATAACTGGATTAGATTTATATTTTCAGGATACAATTTTGGCTACAGCGTGAAAAATGAATTGAAGGGATAAGACTGAAGGCAGGGAAACTGGCTAGGAAGCTTTGAGAGTAATCCATTAAGAGACGATTGTGGCCTGTATCAATGAGAGAAATTCTGAAGAAACTTTCAAGCAAAAATAATCTTGAGGCAGGGAAAAAAAATTTCCTTCATAAACTACGATCAAAACCACGCCTACCAATAAAAATTTACTTTAAAAAGATACATTTCTTGGGACTTGCCTGGTGGTCCAGTGAACAGACTCCCCACTTCCAGTACAGGGAGCCAGGGTTCAATCCCTGGTAAGGGAACTAAGATCTTGCAAGCTGTGAGGCACCGCCAAAAGTACATATGTAAAGAAATAAAAGCTTTAAAAAAAAAAAAAAAAAGAAGATGCATTTCTTACCTTAAGTCTAGTTCTTTTGTCCGAAGAAAATTTAAAATGGGTGCAAATGCTGCTGGATCTCTATCAATAAATATCTGTAAATAAAAGAATTACAAATTATATTTTCAAATTATAAACTTTTAACTTTAATATCTGTAACACTAACAGAACCCATATTGAATTACGTAAAATCTCTATTTCCTTGATTATACTCTTAAATTTTAATGCTTCTAAAACAGAAATGCAGTTATAACCACTACTGTATACTGTATAAATGTACAGTAGAAATGGTGTCTTCTCTCTCCCTGAAAAGCTATCATTGGATTGATGTTTTAATATGCAGGGGGAAAAAAATGGTATCAAATTAGCCCATTTTCTCATTTCTAATTTGTTTAAATTTCTGTTTGTTTATTCTGGCAGCACTGGGTCTTCATTGCTATGCACAGGTTTCCTCTAGCTGCAATGAGCGGTGCCTACTCTCTGGTTGACATGTGCAGGCTTCTCACTAGTATACGCTTCTTTGGAGCATGGGCTCCAGGGCACTTGGGCTTCAGTAATTGTGGTGCACGGGCTTAGTTGCTCCATGACGTGTGGAATCTTCCCAGACCAGGGATCCAACCGTGGCCCCTGCACTGGTGGGTGGATTCTTAATCACTGGACCACCAGGGAAGTCCTTACTTCTATTTAACATCTTTAGTCAAAGGGATGCTGAAAGGAAAATTTTTGTCTGAAATATTCTAGAATTTAACACTTTGAAAATAATATGCATAAATAATACTTTTTATATCATCTGATCCCTAATTATTGGTGATAGTGATTATGATTTACATAATCTGTGACTTAAACGAATCATTGAAACAACTGTGTACTTTTATAATACATATAGGGCAATCAAGAAAAGTCAAACCTGAATAACACTTTCATGCTGTTTTTCAGCTTTGACAGTTTTGCTTTTCTTGATTGTTCCGTGTGTATTATAAAAGTACACTTTCACATACCACTATTTGTTTTCTCAAGGACTAAGGGTGAGGCGAAATAAAAAGTGACAAGAACAAATTTTATTTTTAATAACAAATACAGTGTCACGGAATAAGGTCATATATAGTTGGATATGGCGGAAGCAACTGAGCACCCACCCACTATGAAACACTTATGGGGAAAATGTTTAGAAAACAGGGAATATATAATTGATAACTCTTTACAGGAATGTATGTCAATACTATTTTGAACCAATTACAGAAGCTCTAACTATAAAACTGAACATCTTTTAAGATTTATATAAGTCAATTAGACAGCAGAATGAAGCAAAAAATATACCTCCTTATACTATGATCAATTATTATATACAGTGTTCTATATAGTGAATGAGGTTCTTTTGGCTTCATAAATTCTCGATTTTTATTAGAATCAACCTGAAGTTGAAGAAACACCATAGATTTGTGGGTCTTATTACCGATGTCCTTTCTATAATCTCACATGGACATATTTGCTTGTGCTACTTTATTTGATCTACAAATCTCACCACAGCAAATAAACACCTGTGGTCATTTTGCTGCCTCCAAACTGAAAGTCTTATTTGCTTTTCACAATTACTTGACCTGCTACTGTGCATATTAAAACTGCTTTTTAAATACAGATATACTTTTTTGTGTGCTGAAACTTAGTAATTCTTTACTTCCCTCACTCCACCATTGCTGCACAAGTTCATAAGGTTATTCTCCAAAACAAAAAATTGTATGGCTTCACAAGTTTGCAACATTTTACCACTCTAATATCAAAATGTTTTCATGTTTACACCTATCTATTCACTGTAAAAGTTTCAATTACTGATTGAAAGAAATATTTCCTCTTGACAATGTAAGCTAAGATCCTTAAATTTCTAATGATTATTTAAAATAGTATATGCAAAAAAATAAAATAGTATATGCAGTACTCTCTGTTTTGAGTTTTCATCTATAATTACAAAAATAATTCATGACAAGAAATAAAAACCTAAGAACATATACTTTCATTTAGTAGTTATTAAGAGTAGTTCCCCGATCTTCTAAGAGTATAAGGACCAAACATTAGAGCATTATTTGATCTAATTTAGAAATATATATCAACATTGTTATACTCACAGCACCAGTTTCATCTCGAAGTGTTGAAATTCTTCCACTCAGCAAACTAAAAATCATTAAGACAGGATTAGTTTTTAAAATCTGAGTATGAATAAAATGCCCTAATTCTTTCAAAGGTCAAAGACCAGTAAAAGTCAATCATTGTATCTCCAAAGTAAATAACAACTTAAATATTCAAAGAGTTAAGATTTTATCTAATAAAAATATTAATGCAAGAGAATTTTTATTATTTTAATAAATAATCAACTCTATTTTTCAAAAGTACTAAAAAATTATATGAAATACCTGGAAAAAAAAGAATCTGGAATCCACATAAGTGTTTGTCTTGAGGTACTAAATCTGCAATTAAAAATTATATGGTATTACAAGGAAGGACAAGATTTGAAATGTCACTGTTAGTTAACTTGCTTTAAACTGCTGGCTAATGACTTACAAGTTGTTGCACAGCTATAGCTGTATCAATTATATTCATTAACATCTAACATTGTAAAATTCTGCTTTCATTTCAGAAATAAGATTATTCCAAGGACTCTCAACAAAATAATTAATTCGCTTACATATAAAGCTTCCTAAAACACTACTTTCTAACATGCGCATCACACTAAGTCTAAACTTCTCAACATAACATATGAAATTATCTTCAGGTCACCATTTTACCTCTCCAACACAAACTACTGCCCTCTAATAAGAGAGCACTTAACATCCCCATATAATCCATGCTTACACCATCTTAGAACATTTCAGATTCTTCATCGCAGCTATATCAACCTCATGTTCAATTATCAGAGTTCTACCCATCTTTCTTGATACCATGAAGGTTTTACCTTCTCCTTAATTGGCTTTTCCAAATAGTCTATCCTATAGTAGCTTTTTGAGCTCATATTAATTCCACTGAACACAGTACATTTAACACTTCCTTTACAGTCTTAGGCTATTCACAACCATTGAATTCATTCATTCAAAAATCACTCAGTAAACACTGTTTTGAGGTTAACTCCATCTGATCAAGCCTACTTATTACCACCAATGGGGGGGGGAATGGGGAGCATGCTTTATCAAAGCCTACTGTAACAGACCGAGGCAAAACAAAAAACTGACATAAACTAGTAAGGCAAAGAATCTGATACAGGGTTCAAATGATGTCTGAATATTTTCATTTTAAGACTCATCACACTGTACTACGTATTCCTGACTCATTGCCCCATCATCATGTGTCCTCGCACAGAAGAGAGCCTTACAGATTTTATATTTTTTCTCCACATTCATTTTCCAGCATCATGACTGTTTTAAAGTAGTTCCTATGCCCATTGGTCAGACTGAGAAAGCAGCCAGTTTACCCAAGAAAATATGGCGAATTTTCCCAAGCGTATTTCTTAGCATGATCTTTAAGAAAAAACGAAAAGTAGATTACAACTAAGTAGAGGAAACTGACCTGGTCAAATGGAAGCAAACTCAGTAAACAGTAAACTGAAAGATCCAAGGATACACTGCAAAAAAATGAATCACTGTGTTTTGGAAGCCATCAAATTCATTTCCAAATAAGGATAGTTTCTAACTTGTGACCTTTCATGTTCACTGCTTACTCAGCAAATTGCCAAATAACTCAAATTTTGTTACTTAGAAAATTACACAGGTCTGCTTACGGTCATATTAGCAATTTAAATTAAAATCAGTAATTCAGGTGGGTATGAAAGTGAAAGTGTTAGTCGTTCAGTCCTCTCTGACTCTGCAACCCCATGGACTGTAGCCGGCCAGGATCCTCTGTCCCTGGGATTTTCTAGGAAAGAATACTAGAGTGGATTGCCATTTCCTTCTCCAGGGGATCTTCCCAACCCAGGGATTGAACCTGGGTTTCCTGTATTGCAGGCAGTCTTTACCATCTGAGCCACCAGGGAAGCCTCACATTATCAATTTAAATTAAAATCAACAATACAGCTGAGTTTAGTAATCTGGAATTTTTAGGCAAAGGGATTGGACTCTCATCCCCACCAATTTATTTTTCCCCCCAAATTTTAAAAGACAGGAGGGGGAAAAAACCCTATGGCTCTAAAAATGTTTCCAAATATGATTTCATGAAAACTACAACATTTAAATTACACACAACAAGCATAACTTTCTGAAATACATATGAAAAGCCTTTTCTGTTTTTATTTCATACCCACAGTATGCCAAGAAAAAGGTCATGTGCAATCTGGTCATTATCCATATTTATACTTTATGCTACTAACTTCCTACTCAATTTACTTGGAAGCAATCAAGTTAAAATTATTCTGTAAAGTTACTATTGATAGCTAATGCCACCAAACGCTTGTACTTCCCACTTAATGCTTCAAATTAGTTTAGACGTCTGATACTATTTAATGTCATTAAATATTTTAGGAAACTGAGTACTAAAAAGTAATTTGCCCAAGGTTGCTGAGCTAGACTTCCACTGACTGGTCCCAGACTTCTCTCATGAGGCCTCAAATCATACTCAATCAAAGCAGAATTAATCACAAATTGAGCCAAACTTTCTTTCACCTCATCAGGCTTTTGGGGGGGGGGGGTAAGTAGTAATATTAATTCAAATTGAAACCTCATCTTCTTTCTGAACCATCCATGAAGTGTTACATAAATCATAAAAATCAGTCATATCTATAAATCCTTTGAATAGATCCATTTTCTTGTCCTCTCTTGGGGGGAGGGGAGAGATGCTCCCTACTCAGCTCAAAAGAAATGCTCTCCTTTTGAGTTTCACGCTATCACTGCACAGCTGACATCAATTCTATGCCACAGGTGGTTCTCCTGGGGGCAATTCCTCAACTTCAAAGACAATCACAGGAGGATTTTTTTTTTCTTTTACAATGCCTTAAGTGAATTAACCTGTGTTTTACTCAAGATAACTTCTAGATCCCCTCTAGCTCTAAAATGCTGCAAGTGTCTATGATCCAAAGAAACTCAAAAATATCTACAAAGAACTTGGAACTGGATGTCCTATTTTCTATACACCATGTCATCACTTATTTTATTAATTTGTCCTAGCAAGTCTCATGTTTGGGCTTTTTAAACTTTCTCATTCCTATGTAACAACTCTCGTCTGCCTTCTAAACTGTCCAATCTGATAATATATTTATCTTATTTTGTATTTTTTATATCACGTAGAAAAATTTAAAACCTGATAAAATCAAATTTCATACATAATGAAAAAAAAATGTTCAACTCCAAGATAACTGTCTTATACAATTTAAAATTTTAAACTCAATTCTGCAATCATTAGCAAGAGTTCATTCATTTTTAAGCCTTTTACTTTCAAACACAGTGAACAACACATTTAGAATCAAATTATAATGTCCCCTATAGCATTCAAAAAGCATATGAACAATCAACAGAAATTAGAAACTAGGGTTGACTATAGTGCTACTCTTTTGAAGGCCAGCCCTTGCAGGGTATTTCATTTTTGCATCCATAAGTTCCAAAAATAATATCTACTTCTGCTATATTGACTATGCCAAAGCCTTTGTGTGGATCACAACAAATTCTGGAAAATTCTTCAAGAGATGGGAATAACCCGACCACCTGACCTGTCTCTTGAGAAATCTGTATGCAGATCAGGATCCAACAGTTAGAACTGGACATGGAACAACAGACTGGTTTCAAATGGAGAAAGGAGTACGTCAAGGCTGTATATTGTCACCCTGCTTATTTAACTTCTGTGCAGAGTACATCATGAGAAACGCTGGGCTGGAGAAAGCACAAGCTGGAATCAAGATTGCTGGGAGAAACATCAATAACGTCAGATATGTAGATGACACCACCCTTATGGCAGAAAGCAAAGAAGAACTAAAGAGCCTCATGATCAAAGTGAAAGAGGAGAGTGAAAAAGTTGGCTTAAAGCTCAACATTCAGAAAACGAAGATCATGGCATCTGGTCCCATCACTTCATGGCAAATAGATGGGGAAACAGTGGAAACAAAGAGAGACTTTACTTTTGGGGGCTCCAAAGTCACTGCAGATGGTGACTGTAGCCATGAAACTAAAACACTCTTACTCCTTCGAAGGAAAGTTGTGACCAACCTAGACAGCATATTAAAAAGCAGAGACATTACTTTGCCAACAAAGGGCTGTCTAGTCAAAGCTATGGTTTTTCCAGTGGTTGTGTATGGATGTGAGAGTTGGACTGTGAAGAAAGCTGAGCACAGAAGAATTGATGCTTTTGAACTGTGCTGTTGGAGAAGACTCTTGAGAGTCCCTTGGACTGAAAGGAGATACAACCAGTCAATTCTAAAGGAAATCAGTCCTGAATATTCACTGCAAGGACTGATGCTGAAGCTGAAACTCCAATCCTTTGGCCACCTGATTTGAAGAACTTACTCATTTGAAAAGACCCTGATGCTGGGAAAGACTGAAGGCAGGAGGAGAAGGGGACGACAAAAAAGAGATGTTTGGACGGCATCATCACTCAATGGACATGAGTTTACTCAAACTCCGGGAGTTGGGGACGGACAGGGAGGCCTGGCATGTTGCAATCCATGGAGTTGCAAAGAGTCAGACACGACTGAGCTGACCTGAAGTTACCAAACCTGCAAAACTTTCACTTAATTTTAGGAAACTATCTGTGTCTTACAGGAAACACCAATCTTCTACTCCATGAAACCGAAATCTATGTAGCAGCAACAAAGCTGTAAATTCTTAAACTAACAGTTTTGCATGGGGTATGGGGGAGGGTGCAGAGTGAGCAGAGTAACAGTGAGGAATTACTGTTTCCTGTGTTGAATTCTCCAGCACACTTAGAAAACTTTTAAAACGCTACACATTGTTATCACTAGGGTTCGTAGTGCTGCCGCTGTGCATTTTTAAAAACACTGGTTAAAAACTCCCAAGGGTTGAAAGCTTTTTATCTTCTCCAGCACAGCAAAATACACAATTCCAAGGCGCTTCATGGCTTAAACTCTTACCTAGTCTAAAACGGCAACCACCCCTTCCTTCAAACAGAGCTGCCTAACTCGCATTTCCGAAAGGAGTGACTCATAAACCATACCAAATCCAAAAGCATACGATTTTTTTTACCCCAACAAGCTTATTAAAAGACACAGTAAGGGAACGGAAGACCAGAGATGAGTGGAGAGCTTTCGCTGTTTACTAGGATGGCGTCACATGGTGCCACTACCAAGGCTTCCCAGAACCAACTCTCCAAAACTGCAGCTTCCAGATATACTGCGCTACAAGTAGAACAGACCCTTCAGAGCCATGAACCAAGAAACTCTGGAAAAAAATAAGAGCGCACCGCAAATCTACAATGTTCCCTCCACCAAAATTATTGGCGATTAAAAACAGCCCTCAACGAGGCGTTCTCGCCCAAGCAAACCGATGTTACCTTGTGGACCAAATAGAAAGGGAGGCAGGTTCACCTGCAAGAGCCAGACCACAAGGCCAGGCTTCGACAAAATCATCTCAAAAGTACACGTCAGGTTAGGTAAAGGTTCCCCGGCCAGATCTCCTAAAAAGAGGCGGTAGGATCGTGGCTGGTGTTCTAGGAAGGCTGCAGCGTGGCCAAGGGCCCGGCTCTCAGAGACTCNTCTGCCACTGTTTCCACTGTTTCCCCATCTATTTCCCATGAAGTGATGGGACCAGATGCCATGATTTTAGTTTTCTGAATGTTGAGCTTTAAGCCAACTTTTTCTGCAGGGTACATGCTCTCTTTTTATTGGAGACTCTCTTATCAGTCCAGAGACCTTTCAGAGGGATCTGCAAACAAACTTTCTTTCATTAGTTGCTCCCATGTATTTCTCTCTCTTCAGTTCGCCACTTTTGGAAGCCTGATATTGTGTGCTTTGTTTTGTCATTTCTCTGCAATATGTTGTTTTGTCAAGAGATTGTGTAAGCTGGAATCTAAGCACTCCAGCTTGAGTTACTTTTCCTTTAGGTTTTTTCCAAGTGGTATTGTGTTGATACACTGCTTGCTTTTGTTAATGTCTCTTTGTTAAAGAATTCCTGCTGATAACTGAAGCAGGATAAAATGCTGCCTCCCTTACATATGAAACGTCATGAGTGACTTTCTCTGCCTTGGTGTCTTGGTTCTTATCTTTTCTTAGAATCTGTTCCATGGTTTCCCTTCACTTGGCAAAGAGCCAGCCATAGACAGTTCCCTGCCCATATCAATCTTGTAACTTGTGGACTTAAACTCTTTTTCTTCGATTCCACGTACAGACTTTCAGGGCTGAACACTGAGATCTAAACTGTGCATTCCCTCTTAGGATGTGGACCCACGTGGATCCGTGTTCCTGAGCATCTGAAATACGCGAGATATTGTCCCAGGTACCAGGGATGTGATGTGAACAAGAGAAGTGCAGCCTGTACTCTCCTGACATGAGGAGAACATTAATGAATGAATGAATCACTCCATTCTGGTGAGGTGAGGGAACATTAATGAACAAACCAGCCAACCAATCTCTGATAATGATAATAATTTTATATCATAAATGTGCCTTAAAGGAAAATAAAGCAAACTGAATGGGTAAAAGATAACGTGGTATTTGATGGTGAAAGTGAAACTGTTAGTTGCTCAATCACGTCCCACTCTTTGCATCCCATGCACTATAACCCTCCAGGCTCCTCTGTCTGTGGGATTCTTCAGGCAAGAGTACTGGAGTGGGTTGCCATTCCCTTCTCCAGGGGATCTTCCTGACCCAGGGATTAAATCCAAGTCTCCTGCATTGCAGAAGATTCTTTACCATCTGAGCCACCAGGGAAGCACTGTGATGGTGGTGTCGACTAAAAAAGATGCACAATGTGAGAGCTGTGAGTTAAGTTTTATTGGGGGCAAAATGAGGACTGCAACCTGGGAGACTGCACCTCAGATAATTCTGAGGAACTGCTCCAAAGAGGTTGTGGGGGAAGATCAAGATACAAGATTTTGGTGAAGGCAAAGTTCAATGCAATCAAGCGCTTATTTTACAAGAGGTTTTCTGCTGGTCATGAGGAGCTGTTGTCATCATGAAGGGATTCAGTGCAAAGACTGGGATCACGAAATCAGTTTCTGAAAATATCTAACCACCTAAAGACCTGTTCTTCCAGTTGTTTCCCTGGAGCACGGAGTGTGTCACTCTTGCACCCTGAACTCCTTTTAGAGCATTTTGAAGGTCAGGGCAGCACTAGCAAAGGGTTCAGGGTAATTGCCCTTCCTTGGCAAGTACCATTTTGTAGTTGACAGTGGTATTTGTGGGGTCAAGAGAGGACTTTGTAAAGAGGTAACATTGAGTGGCAACGGAGCATGGCTTCAGGTATTGTGTTCTGACTTTCTGTTTACTCTAGACAAAAAACCAGGTAGGGAGTGTTTGTCTCCAGAGCTCCTGGAAGTATACATGGTAAGAAATCTCCCAGACACTTGGATGTCTTAGAGTTGGGTGTATTAGAAGACAGGTGTAGGAAGAACCGTTTTCTCTTCTTGGAGATGTAGCAGATTACCCAAGACATGTGGCTTCTCCTGATGGAAGGGTGTATGATTCCCAAGGTTCCTTTCAGCTCTAAATTCAGTGATTCTGAATTCATTCCATAAGCCATTCATTTTCATATTTTCTTTTAGCATTCAATAATGTCAGAATGAATGATGCAAGGAGGGCAAAACTGTAGAATCATCATTTACATTCACCAGTTTATAGAAGGACATTATAAATAACCTTACCTAAAAAAGACAGAAGTCCTATTCTTCAATGACTTATGTGTCAATATTTGTAAATCCTATTAAATAACTTTAAGAAAGCCTAGTGACATAGTCATTACTTTCTAGCTTCCAAGCAACTGTGATTAGATTAACATATTTTTGACCAGTGAACAGCCTCTAGGTAGAGTTGATATAACCTTGGCAGTTAGTAGAACAAACACTTAAAGGAAATTTTATATGTTGTGCCTATTCTTACTGGTGCATGCATGCTCAGTCTTAAGTTATCTCCAGCTGTTTGCAACCCCATGGACTATAGCCCGCCAGGCTCCTCCTTTCCGTGGAATTTCCCAGGCAAGAATGCTGGAATGGGTTGCCATATCTTCCTCCAGGGAATCTTCCCAACCCAGGGATTGAGCCTGTGTTTCCTGCTTGCCTTGCAGATTCTGTACCACTGAGCCACCAGGGAAGCCCATTGCTACTGGTACCATTTGATTTGAAAGTGAAAGTGAAGTTGCTCAGTTATGTCCGACTCTGCGATCCCGTGGTCTGTAGCCCACCAGGCTCCTCTGTCCATGGTATTCTCTAGGCAAGCGTACTGGAGTGGGTTGCTGTTTCCTTCTCCAGGGGATCTTCCCGACCCAGGGATTGAACCCAGGTCTCCCACATTGCAGGCATACGCTTTAACCTCTGAGCCACCAGGGAAGTGAGTGTGAGATAATTCCCTAGAGAAATGTTATCTATGAGAAGTGCTTCCTTATTATTAACATTTCTATTGATGTTTATTGTTTTTTATTGATGTCTCCAGTGTTTTACATCTACATCATAGTGATTTAGTTTATATATATATATATATATAATATTCTTTTTCTCATTGTTTTCCATTATAGGTTATTATAAGATATTGGGTAGAGTACCCTGTGCTGTACGTTAGGTCCTTGTTTTTTAAATTTTATTTATTTTATATATAGTAGTGTATAGATGCGGAGAAGGCAATGGCAGCCCACTCCAGTACTCTTGCCTGGAAAATCCCCTGGACAGAGGAGCCTGGTAGGCTGCAAGTCCGTGAGGTCACTAGGAGTCGGACACGACTGAGTGACTTCCCTTTCACTTTTCACTTTCATGCACTGGAGAAGGAAATGGCAGCCCACTCCAGTGTTCTTGCCTGGAGAATCCCAGGGATGGGGAAGCCTGGTGGGGCTGCTGTCTATGGGGTCGCACAGAGTCAGACATGACTGAAGTGACTTAGCCGCAGCAGTATATAGATGTTAATCTCAAACTCCTAAATTATCCCTTATTCCCATCCCCTTTGGTAACCATAAGTTTGTTTTCTATATCTGTGAGTCTGTTTTGTAAATAAATTTGTGTCCGTTTTTTCAGCTGTGATAGCATATATTTGGCTTTCTCTGACTTAGTATGACAGTCTCTAGGTCTATCCATGTTCCTGCAAAGGGCAGTATTTCATTCTTTTCTATGGATGACTAATATTTCATTGTGTATATATTCACCACATTTTCTTTATGTGTTCCTCTGTTGATGGACATCTAGGTTGCTTCCATGTCCTGGCTGTTGTAAATAGTGCTGCTATGATCACTGGGGCACATAGAAGCTCTTCCTTTTATTGATCAGTCATGCTTAAACAAAATAACTATAATAACCTTCAATTATTATATTATCTATAATTATTATCTTGTGTTAAGCAATAGTAATAGTTAACATTTATCAAGTAGTTACTGTATCTCAGACACTTTTCTAAGATGCTTTATGTATTTATGTGTTTTAATCTCCATTGAGGCAGTCTGAGTGCAGGCTGGAAAAGAATTTCTAGACACAGAGTATTTCAGAAGGGATTATTCAAAACAAAGAACAGGGATAATGAGGGCACTGTGAGCATGGTGGGCCAACCTCCTGACAGACCAGGGAGAGTGACAGTTTTTGTGGATAATAGCCGATTTTTATAGCCTCAAGACAAAGGAGAGTCCTGCTGAAAAGTTGGCATTAGATGGTTGGGTAGAGCACTGTAGGGTGACTACCGGGTTGGACTTTTGCCTAATTTGGAGTCAGGAAGCCTGCCGGTGATGATCAGGGGGCTCTTGGCAGTGGTCATAAAGGGGCTTAATCAGCTTTGGCGGTGACCTTGATTCTAGGCTCTGCTTCTGTGGCGTTGAAGCAAGGCCTTGCACTCAATAATGTTGGCAACCCTATGAAATGCTGTTATTGTTAATCTACTTTTCAGGTGAGGGAATTGAAACATGGTGAGGAACCTGTTCCTCATGACAGCGGATGAGGTGATTTGATGGCATCACCGACTCGATGGACACGAGTCTGAGTAGGCTCCGGGAGTTGGTGATGGACAGGGAAGCCTGCTTGCTGCAGTCCATGTGGTTGCAAAGAGTTGGAAGCGACTGAACTGAGGAATCTGCCCTAGTTCACAGACCTGGTTGAGAACAAAACAGTGTTTCAAATCTAGGTGTTCTTGATCTTCTTAAATAATTCAAGTTTTTAACCACATATGCTCCTTTACATGTATTTTTAATCTGAATGGGAAATGGTNCTGCTTGCTGCAGTCCATGTGGTTGTAAAGAGTCGGAAGCGACTGAACTGAGGAATCTGCCCTAGTTCACAGACCTGGTTGAGAACAAAACAGTGTTTCAAATCTAGGTGTTCTTGATCTTCTTAAATAATTCAAGTTTTTAACCACATATGCTCCTTTACATGTATTTTTAATCTGAATGGGAAATGGTGTTTGTTTTTTCTGGTGTGGCAAATAATATTCAGAGATTGAGGTCATCTTTGCTATAAGTTGTCTTTGCCATAGGTTGCCATAACATAGGGTAACTATGGGAATTAAACTAATTTCACAAGCCAATAGCATACAGGATCATATCTTTTAATGAAGCCAATAAAGAAGTAACACACTCCAACCAGTAATAGATTAATCACACTATTGTTTCAGACAAAGGGAAGATGAAAGGAATAAAGTACAAATTTAGTTTAGATGTACCTTTGGTAAGCTGATGTCCAGCTGTCAGTGCAAAGTAAAAGTCCTTTGTTATTAGGGTCCTTTGTTACTAGGGTGCGTTGCTAGGGAGCAAAGATACCAGTGTTGGCAGGCAAGATGATCTCTTTGGGCCACTGTATGGCTTTCACCACTACCTGACAAGGCGTCATCTTGCCCAGGCAGGAGCTAATGCCACAAGGTCTTCGGAGAGCTACTGAGATCAGCAACGCAGACAGAACACTCTTAGGGTGCTGGTCAAAACTTAATGTCTCCCAGAGCTGCCCCCTACACCTTCTTGTCCATCAAGCCTTCTCAGTAAATGAGCTGCTGAGCGCTTGACCGCAGGGGTCAGCCCTGACATCTGGCTACAGCTCCCTAAATGTATATGACTTCACTCAGAACCAAACAACCGCAGTCTTAGATTAAAAAAAAAAAAAAAAAAGAAGTCCAAAACAAATGGATTTGACTAAGTCTACTTTAGGAGAAATTTACTTTGGTAAAGAGTCTTTCTGCAGTGCAAGAGACCTGGGTTCGATCCCTGGTTCAGGAAGATCCCCTGGAGAAGGGCATGGCAGCTCACTCCAGTACTCTTGCCTGCAGAATTACACAGACAGAGGAGCCTGGGGGTTCACGGGGGTCGCGAAGAGTCAGACACGGCTGAGGAACTAACATACACATAGGAAAAATTGGCCGGTAGGTGACATTTACGTACTATCAATTTTATACTGCTGTGTCCTCTTTTCATCAATGGGAATAGTGCCCTATTCCCTCCTGCAACCCCCAGGGCTGTCTTTCACCCTCAAAATATGTGAACCCCCAAAGAAGATGATACTAATTGGTTACAATTTAGTATCATTTTGGAGAAGGAAATGGCAACTCACTCCAGTATTCTTGCCTGGAAAATCCCATGGACAGGGGAACCTGGCAGGTTATAGTCCATGGGGTCGCTAAAGAGTCGGACAGGACTGAGTGACTTCACACTTCTAGTATNAACCCCCAAAGAAGATGATACTAATTGGTTACAATTTAGTATCATTTTGGAGAAGGAAATGGCAACTCACTCCAGTATTCTTGCCTGGAAAATCCCATGGACAGGGGAACCTGGCAGGTTATAGTCCATGGGGTCGCTAAAGAGTCGGACAGGACTGAGTGACTTCACACTTCTAGTATCATTTTAGCTCATGGTTTGCCTCTTTCAGAAGGATTTATACTTTGTATTTTATGTAGGAACAAAAGGCTTTTTCCTGCTGAAGGGATTTCNAAACACCTTCTTTTGAATTCTGGCTCTTAAGCCTTCTTATTACATGACCTCAGGCAAGTTTCTGAACTTCTCTGTACCTCAGCATTTACCTTCTAGGGTAGTTGGAAATATTAAAAGAATTTAAAAAGTGTAAAGCATTTCAAATAACACCTGATACTTAGTAGTCAAGTGTTCACCATTCTCACCAATGTCATAATCACTATTTTTGAAAGTCACTCAGTTGTGTCCAACTCTTTGTGACCCCATGTACTATACAGTCCATGGAATTCTCCAGGCCAGAATACTGAAGTGTGGGTAGCCTTTCCCTTCTCCAGAGGATCTTCCCAACCCATAATCATTGTTCCTTTCCATAAATATGTATGTTTGTGGGGGAAGATCCTCTGGAGGAAGGCATGGCAACCTAGTATTCTTGCCTGGAGAATCCCATGGACAGAGGAGCCTGGTGGGCTACAGTCCCATAGGGTTGCAAAGAGTCAGACATGACTAAAGCTACTGAGCACGCATGCACGTGTGTTTGAAGGGCTCCCTGGGTGACTCAGTGATAAAGAATCTGTCTGCCAATACCAGAGACACGGGTTCAATCCTAGCTTTGGGAAGATCTCCTGGAGAAGGAAATGGCAACACATTCTGGTATTCCTGCTTGGAGAACCCCATGGAGCCTGACATGCTACAGTCCACCGGGGTCTTTTAAGAGTTGGACAAGACTTAGCAACTGAACAACAATAATCTATGTTTTAAATGCCGTGCTAAGGAATTAAAATGATCAAATGAACAAAATATCTCAATGGAACTCTTGGATTCAATGTTCAAAGCCCCACAAGCCAGTGTGGGGATCTTGACTCTTCCCTGTCAAATCATACCTATTCTGTTTTCTCATTTCTTAGAGAATTCCCTTTGCCAAGTGGCAATAGTGGTTAAAACAGATGAATATACACATTTAAAAATATTAGTTTGAACCCAGTAAATATGCATGTTTCCAGAAGCCTTTCAAAGAACCAACCTGTGGTAATAGTTTTAGGCATCACAGCTACTGTACTTCTAGGGCTCAGTTAAATTCACATTGGCCTTTCAGTGACATTCAAGTCACATCCAAGTATATTAATCATTTTGCCTGCACGCTTGGACAGCTCTTTCTGCTAACTTTCTTTTGTAATTGACATAAAGCATAAGATATCGAGGAAGAAGATGTTCTCTACTTGCTTTTCATTTTTTTTTTTTTTTTTTTAAATCTAGGAGGTGCTCGGAGAAGGCGATGGCAACCCACTCCAGGATTCTTGCCTGGAGAATCTCAGGGACAGGGGAGCCTGGAGGGCTGCCATCTATGAGGTTACACAGAGTTGGACATGATTGAAGTGACTTAGCAGCAGCAGGAGGTGCTCAAAGTTCTTTTTGATAACTCTTTTTTTGTTTAGACTTATGAGAGTTCATTTTAATTCCAATTAGTTGGTAGTTCTTGCTTCAAACCTTTTTAAAAATCAGATGAATGAAAAAGAAAGTTGGTAGATCCTAGGGGCATCTTCTGTGTCCTTAGCTGGGTTATTTATAATTCCCAGGTTAAGAATGATCACAATTGCTGGTCTTCAGAAAACCCCGTGTATCAATACTTTCCTAGTTTACTTTGGTTGAAGTACTCCCCAAAGGGAAAGTACATATTTTCTTTTTTCCCCCCTCATTTTGATTTGTTCATGGATGTGCAGTAAGGTCTGATTTCCAGTCCATGCTGTAAGATGCACTGGACACTGTGTTCATGCCCAGCGATGGCATTTATGCTGTAGGGCTTTTCCCTATCTGTTCTTTCCTTGTCAGACAGCAGAATATCCATTTCTGGTCCCTGTTTTAACTCAGTTCGTTAGAAGNCATTTTGATTTGTTCATGGATGTGCAGTAAGGTCTGATTTCCAGTCCATGCTGTAAGATGCACTGGACACTGTGTTCATGCCCAGCGATGGCATTTATGCTGTAGGGCTTTTCCCTATCTGTTCTTTCCTTGTCAGACAGCAGCATATCCATTTCTGGTCCCTGTTTTAACTCAGTTCGTTAGAAGCAGTATTTAGGTAGGGTGACTAATCTGGAAGCCAAAAGAGGTTTTATCTATTAAATAGAAGCAACCTCTGACAGAAAGCCTAGAGCAGAGTAAGAGAGGAAGATGACAAAATCTCTGCTCTACACACGAACTCTTGGTCTGGAGACTGAATCTCAGGTGGTTTTCCTGCTTTTGGGGCCTTTGCCTGTAAGCATTGTAAACATTAAAAAAATAAATTTTGCTGGAAAGTGGATAACGCAGGCAAGTGGATCTATGTAACAAACACTCTCTCAGCTGCTCATTTTAGACGATGATTTCAGACGCTTCCTGAAATTGTATTACATCCCGTTTGATTGTTTTTTCCCTTTGATTAACAATTCAGTTTTGTGTAACATGCCAGTGAGTCAGAAGTCTTAGCTTGAGAAGGGTCCTGCCAAGATGATGACAAATTACAAATTATATATAATCTTTGTGAGGATTAAAATAGATGAAATCGGTAAAACATTTTGAATAGTGTTTGCTGTAACTTTGAGCACTCACTACTTATTAGCTCTTAATAGTCTTACTGTTACTATTAGGAATTACTTGGAGTTCATTTTATCCTGTGGCACTGCCCTGAAATTAAAGGCACAAAAACCAATACAAATGCACAGTGAGAGCCTGATACAGATGATGATTTTAGTATGGACTCACATGGCTCCCTGGAATATATAGCAAGTTCTATCAGTAGTGTTGAAAAAATGAACTTTAAATCACTTTGCATTCAGTTATTACCAACGTTTATTATGTTTACTGTGTCAGGCAATCAGGTACACATTCTACTTGTAATTAAACCCTTTTTACAGTCGAGAAAACCAAAGTTCACAGAGGCTATGTCTAAACCTTCCAAGTCACACAGCTAGAGAGTGATAGAGTGGGTTCTCTGTACCACACTGGTTTACAAAATGTTTTGAAATAAACTTTTTTTGGCTGTACTTTGCGGCATGAGTGATCTTAACTCCCCAACCAGGGTTAAAACACACGCCCCCCTGCAGTAGAATTGTGGTCTTAACCATTGGACAACCAGAAAAGTCCCCAAGTAAATTCTTTATTAAAGTATGTTGAGCAATGAATGGTCTATTAATTTCCCTCTCAGTTCAGTTCAGTTCAGTCGCTCAGTCATGTCTGACTCTTTGCGACCCCATGAATCCCAGCATGCCAGGCCTCCCTGTCCATCACCAACTCCCGGAGTTCACTCAGACTCACGCCCATCAAGTCAGTGATGCCATCCAGCCATCTCATCCTCTGTCGCCCCCTTCTCATCCTGCCCCCAATCCCTCCTGGCATCAGAGTCTTTCCCAACGAGTCAGCTCTTCGCAGGAGGTGGCCAAAGTACTGGAGCTTCAGCTTCAGCATCATTCCTTCTAGCTAGTTTTAAAAAATTTTTTATTGAAATATAGTTGATTTATAATGTGTTAGTTTCAGGTGTACAGCAAAGTGATTCAGTTATATATGTGTGTATATATAAATACATATATTCTTTTTTTAAAAAACTTATTTTTGTATTGGTGGAGAAGGATGTGGCAATCCACTCCAGTGTTTTTGCCTGGAGAATCCCATGGACAGAGGAGCCTGGCAGGCTACATTCCACGGGGTTGCAAAGAGTTGGACACGATTGAAGTGACTTAGCACACACGCATATTTTACGTTGGGGTACAGCTAATGAACAATGTTGCGATAGCTTCAGGTGAACAGCAAAGGGATTCAGCCATACATACACATGCTTCCATTCTCCCCGCAACTCCCCTCCCAGCCAGGCTTGCCACATAACATTGAGCAGTTCCTCGTGCTATACGCACACACACATGGTGTGTGTGGTTGGTTATCCATCTTAGTATATAGCAGCTACTTTTGCATGTGATTTTCACTAGTGATGATGTAAGTACACAACACGTCACGAAATTTGTGTTAGTTTGTTTCCCAGGAGTCCATATTGCCTCTTCCTTTTCCTGTTGTCCCATTGAAATAATCTACCTCGGTGGGAGAAGGGGGATAATGGTTCTTTACAGATGCCCATGTCTAATCTCTGGACCCTGTAAACCTGTTACCTTACTCAGCGAAAGATTTTGTAGATGTGAGAATTGAAAGAGGGAGGCAGGAGAATCAGAAGAGATGAAGACAGAAGCAGAAGTCAGAGGGATGCAGTTGGTACCTCGGAAGATGGGGGAAAGAACCGTAAGTCAGGGAACACAGACCAGCTCCAGAAGCAGCAGAAGGCAAGAAGACCAGTTCTCTCCCAGAGCCTCAAAAAGAAACACAGCCCAGCAGACACCTTGGTTTTAGCCCCATGAGACCCATTTCAGACTTTTGATCTCCCGATCAAGTTTAGGTTGTTTGAAGCCACCAAATTTATTGCAATGGCAATAGGAAACTGCTGTACCCTCCTTGCAGTGTTTACGAAGTGTCATCTTTTATTTTAATGCTTCTATGAGTTAGGACAATTAGCTTATTTATTATTTAGGTTGGGGTTCTGAGCAAGTTGTTGGCAGTGGTACACATGGATCAACCCAACTTTTATTCTTTTAATCAGTAAAGAGCTTTGGGTNAGCAGAAGGCAAGAAGACCAGTTCTCTCCCAGAGCCTCAAAAAGAAACACAGCCCAGCAGACACCTTGGTTTTAGCCCCATGAGACCCATTTCAGACTTTTGATCTCCCGATCAAGTTTAGGTTGTTTGAAGCCACCAAATTTATTGCAATGGCAATAGGAAACTGCTGTACCCTCCTTGCAGTGTTTACGAAGTGTCTCATCTTTTATTTTAATGCTTCTATGAGTTAGGACAATTAGCTTATTTATTATTTAGGTTGGGGTTCTGAGCAAGTTGTTGGCAGTGGTACACATGGATCAACCCAACTTTTATTCTTTTAATCAGTAAAGAGCTTTGGGTGGATTGATTCAGTATATGAGTCAGGAGAAGGAAGGAAGGGAGATGGCAGCTTGAACCACTAGAGGTTGTGGGGGATCTTGAAGGAAGGAAATTGCTTTAACTTGAGAGTTTCTCAGGAAATCCTGATTAGGCCCAATGAGGGCCTGTGAAAACCATTGACTTAATGGAACTAGTGACAATTGAGCAATTCTGTGCTAATTACAGTTCTAAGAGCTTAACTTATATTGACTCTCTTTTTCTTATACCAGCAGCGAGGTACATACTATTGATAATACCTGTTTGTACCAATAAGGAAACTGACACATAGGGCTATAGGTTTTACTTAAACATTTTGATTATAATAGGATTGTTAACATTGAACTGGTTGTAAATTGTGTTGATAACATATATAAACATTTATGATCACAGAATTATTTTATGTTCAAATTATAAGCCTTAGAGATTTTTTTCTACCATTTTGTATTTAACTAGCTATAGACTTAATGGGTTCTAGGTAACTAGCTATTAGGTTTATTCTAAACTAGACATTTAGAATATAACTGTTAAAGACAGGTTTAAAAACAGTTGTTGAAGCATCTTGTCCATGAAAGCACTACGTAAGACACTGCCTTGGCATAAAATATCCACTGGGTGGCAGGTTTTCATAAAAAGTACACAGCATTAGATTTCATATCATAAATTTCCCCAAATGTATAAGACCAAACAACTCATTTGCTTTGGGTTGTTAAATAGCTAACTTTTTGAGTTTCTTAAACTGTATTTAATATCGATTCAAAATAGAAACAGAGCTTTAGCAGCTTAACACTTTTGAAATATGTATATCCCTTTAAATAGGGACTTAATTTGAAGTGCATTTTACAAATTAAACTTGAGCCCAGGGGCAAACTTGTAAAATGTTGTTGATTTTTTAAAAACGAAGCTGTAATAATAAAAAATCTATATGGTCTTACATCTAGTAATTTTATACTAGAAAAATTTTAGTTTTTTAAGAAAGATAGCAAAATAATTATACACTGTGAACTTACAATTATTGCATGAACTTCTTTCCTACAAGCTTAAAGTTTTCACATGGAGGACAAATTTCCTCCCACTAAGAGTTCTCAGGGTTACAACTTGAGGCCAGATCAAAGTTATTTACTTGTTTGGTGCTGAATTCAGGAAGAAGAAGTTACTTTAAAGATACTCAGAGTACCTTTGAAGACTGTTTCTATGAACATAGGCTTGGTGCCTTTGTCAGCTGACACCTGCCTAACTGCCCTTCATCCAAACTGTAGACAGGAAGGTGCCACGAGGGGGCGCTATACCAGCACCAAGGCTGCCCACTTCCACACTCACCTCCACAAAGCTTATTAGCAAGTGCTAACTTTCTCTTCCTCCTCCTCTCCTGCTGCTTTAATCAGTATTCCTTTGGCCTGTGTATCACGTTGTTAGCACAGTGGTCTAGGTGTTTCTAAGACATCACAGACTTCTTCTGTCTTTGGTAGGTGCTGTGAGCTCTGGCTGCCTAGCCTTTAACATGTAAATAACTGTACTTTAAAGTGATCAGTTCAGTAGCTTGCCCTAATCATGAAATCATGAAAAAGAAAAGATTCTGCCACTATGCCCTCATTTAAATGTCAGTGACTACGCGTTTAATGGCTCTTATTTTATCTATTGAACTGAATTTATGAACTTAATTTTTGAAGTACAAATATTCAAATACAGTTGAACTTTGAGCCGATCATAGCAAACGTGATATGCAACATGAGTAGGATGAAGTCCACCGGAATATTTTCTCCATCAATTAGCTCTGCCACACAACTGAAAGGTGAATTCCCCAGTGGCAATTTATTCATACCAGTTTTGACAGTTCTCAAACCTGAAGCTTACATTCAACATCAGCACTTTACCTTACTTTATGCTGGTTCTAAATTTAAGGAATGAAATGTCCTTCTTTCTTTGTCAGAAAAAATAAAGGAAATGAAAAAAATCAATAGCTGACGACAGTTGGCAGAAACAAACAACATAATTAATCAATTAAGGGGATATCGAGTATCCATTCAATGCAGAAAATGTAGCAGATACTCAGCTAATACTCCACTGCTGGTTGATTTATTGGTAATGCTTGTTTCTGTCCATTAGCCTCAGACATTCATGTTTTTTAAAAAGGAAACATTGCAAATGAAAATGTGAACAAGCATCAGTAATTAACTTTTTTTTTTTTAAAAAAAAAACCTTTTTATAATGGCATATAGGTGATTAACACTGTTGTGTTAGTTTCAGGTGTACATCAAAGTGATTCAGTTATACATATACATGTATCTATTCTTTTTCAAATTCTTTTCCCCTTTAAGTTGTTACATAATATTGAACAGAGTTCCCTGTGCTATCCAGCAGGTTCTTATTAGTTATCCATTTTAAATATAGCAATGTGTACATGTCAGTTAGAAACTCCCTAATTATCCCTTCCCCCTCAACCATAAATTTATTCTCTATGAGTCTGTTTTGTAAATATGTTCGTTTCATTTTTTAAAAAGATTCCACATACAAGTGATACCATGTAATATTTATCATTCTGTCTGACTTCGACAATCTGTAGGTTCATCTATGTTGCTGCAAAAGCATTATTTCATTCTTTGAAATGACTGAGTAGCATTCCACTGTGCATATATATCACATCTTTATCCATTCATCTGTTGACAGACTTTTAGGTTGCTTCCATATCTTGGCTATTATCAATGATGCTGCTATGAACATTGGGGTATTCTTTTGGGTCATGTTTTTCCCTGGGTATATGCCCAGGAGTGGGACTGCAGGATCATATGGTAGCTCTGTTTTTATTCAGAATGGCCATCATAAAAAAAAAATCCATGAACGATAAATGCTGGAAAGGGTGTGGAGAAAAGCAAAGCCTCCCACACTGTTGGTGAGAATGTAAATTGGTACAGCCACTGTAGAGAACAATATGGAGGTTCCTTAAAAGTAAAAATGGAGTAATTGACTCTTGTTTTTAGCCAACTATGTTGTCTCATTGCCTCAGTCAGTTCAGTCGCTCAGTCGTGTGCAACTCTTTGGCCCCATGAACTGCAGCATGCTAGGCTTTCCTATCCATCAGCAACTCCTGGAGCTTGCTTAAACTCATGTCCATTGAGTCGGTGATGCTATCCAACCATCTCATCCTCTGTTGTCCCCTTCTCCTCCAACCTTCAGTCTTTCTCAGCATCAGGGTCTTTTCCAGTGAGTCGGTTCTTCATATCAGGTGGCCAAAGTATTGGAGTTTCANTACTGTTTCCACTGTTTCCCCTTAGTATCTCTAATTCTCTTGAAGAGATCTCTAGTCTTTCACATTCTGTTATTTTCTTCTGTTTCTTTGCACTGATTAATTAGGAAGGCTTTCTTATCTCTCCTTGCTATTCTTTTTAACTCTGTATTCAGACGCTTTTATCTTTCCTTTTCTCTTTTGACTTTAGCATCTCTTCTTTTCTTAGCTATTTGTTTTGCCTCCTCAGACAATCATTTTGCCTTTTTGCACTTCTTTTTTTGGGATTAGTTTTAATCTCCATCTCCTGTAAAATGTTATGAACCTCCATCCATAAATCCATAAATAAAAAATACTCTTGCTAAAAAATGCAAATTATCATTTGGGGCATCAGCAAGTTTTGATCTTTTTGTTGATGATGGGTCTTACTTTGATGTTGATGGCTGCTGACTGGTCAAGGTAGTGGTTGCTGAAGGTTGTAGGTGGCTGTAGCAACTTCTTAAAATAGGACAGCATTGGAGTTTGCTGCATCAATTCACTTTCTTTTCTTTCATGAATTATTTCTTTTAAGTGTATAATGCTGTTTGATAACATTTTACCTATAGTAGAACTTCTTTCAAAATTAGTCAAACCTGTCAAATTATTCTGCTGCTTATCAATTTTTGTAATATTCTAAATATTACATAATCTTATGTAATATTTAGAAATCCTTTATTGTCACTTCAGGAGCATCTCCATCAAGAGTGGATTCCATCTCAAGAACTCCCTGTTTTACTCATGCATAGGAAGCAACTCCTCATCCATACAAGTGTTGTCATCAGATTGCAGCAATTCAGGCTCCACTTCTAACTCTCTCACTATTTCTGCCAGAGCTGCAGTTACTTCTTCCACTGACGTCTTGAACCCCATCCATGTGGGTTGGAGTCAACTTCTTGAATACTCTTGTTGCTGTTGCTGTTTTGACCTATTCCCGTGAATCATGAATGTTCTTGATGGTATCTAGATTGGTGAATTCTTTCTAGAAGGATTCCCATTTACTTTGCCCAAAGATCTGTAAAAAGACTCACTGTCTATGCTGCTGTAGCCTTACAAAATATATTTCTTAAATAATGAGACTTAAAAGTTGAAATTACTCTTGAAACATGGGCTGCAAAATGGATGCTGTGTTAACAAGCATGAAAACAACATTCATCTCCTCATACTGCTCCATCAGAGCTCTTGTGTGACCTGGTGCATGGTCACTAAGCAGTAATATTTTGGAAGGAATCTTTTGTTCTGAGCAGTAGGTGTCAACAGTTGGCTTAAAATATTCAGTAAAGCATGTTGTAAATAGATGTGCTGTTATTCAGGTTTTGTTGTTCCATTTAGAGAAAACAGCAGAGCAGATATAGCATCAATCTTAAGAACCCTGGCTGTTTCAGAAAGTAAATGAGCATTGGCTTCAACTTCAAGTCACCAGCTGCCCTAGCCCCAAATAAGAGAGTGAGCCTGTCCTTTGAAGCTTCAAAGTCATGCATGCCACCAGGGAAGCCCCATGAAAGACTTAGATGGCATCTATTCCCAATGTAAGGGTGTTTCATCCACACTGAAAATTTGTTGTTTAGTGTGGTCACATTAATCAGCTTATTGAGATCTTCTGGATAACTTGCTGCAGCTTCTGCATTAATACTTGCTGCTTCACCTTGCCCTTTTGGTAGATAACAGTTTCTTTCCTTAAACCTCATGACCCACCTTCTACTAGCTTCAAACTTGTCTTGTGTAGCTTCCTCACCTCTCTCAGCCTTCATAGAATTGAAGAGACTTAGGGCTTTGCTTTGGATTATCCTTGCCTTAAAGGATGTTGTGGCTGACTTGATCTTTTCTTCAGCCTGATAAAGCTTCCTCCATGTCATCAATAAGGCTGTTTTGCTTCCTTATCATTTGTGTGTTCACTGGAGTAGCACTTTTAATTTCCATCGAGACCTTTTCGTTTGCATTTGCAATCTGGCTAGCTGTTCAGTGCCAGAGGCCTAGATTTCAGCCTATCTGTTTTCAACATGCCTTCCTCACTACGCTTAATCATTTCTTTGATTTAAAGTGAGAGATGTGTGACTCTTCCTTCTCTTGAACATTTAGAGGTCATTGTAAGGTTAATAACTGGCCTAATTTTAATCTTGCTGGGTCTCAGGGAATATGGAGGCACAAGGAGAGGGAGAGAGATGGGAGAACAGCTGTGAGTGGAGTAGCAAGAACACACATTTGTCCAAAGCTGTTACAATAGGGACATCAAAGATCCTGATCACAAATCACCATAACAAAAATTACAATAATGAAAAAGGTTTGAAGTATTACAAGAATGACCAAAATGTGACACAAAGACAGGAAGTGGGCAAATGCTGTTGGAAAAGTGGTACTGATAAAATGGCTTAACACAGGGTGGCCACACATCTTCAATTTATGGAAGACACGATACTACAAAACACGATAAGGCAAAGTATAGTAAAACAAGTTGTGCCTGTAGACATGTTCACATTTTGTGTAACCGTTTCTCTATTCCTGTACTAGGGATGAGCAAAGACAAAAATAAATCAACAGGACAGTGAAGACAATCAGGAGATACATGCAGACAAATACAGGAAAGGTTAAAGTCAGCAGCCAGGTTCTCACATGTCTGTTAGAATATCTTAAGAATTGAATCATGGTCCTCAGGGTCAAAATACAGAAACAACCCACCTGCTTCAGGAGTCCTAATTTATGTGTAATTACACAGAGCAAAAAGATAGCTATGATACTCAAAAAATAAAACACAAATAGCAAGTTTATTGAGGATGTAAGCTGTATATTTGACTGCCTAATAATCACACTTTAAATGCTTGAAAATCAGGAGTTGAAGTACCCAGAGATACAGTGCACCCTGGGAAGCCAAGGTTTAACATTTCAGGCTTTCCCAAAGAGTCCTGTGGAGAATACAGAGAAAAAATATTTTTGCCAAGAAAATTCTACCTGTAGTAGACTGTAGGACTCTCAGAAAAGCAGATTTTCCCCAATTGCTTACAAATGAGAAGACTAGCAAGTTATAGGACAGCTTGAAATGACTTTCACTATACATTTAAAAAGGACTATTTGGTTGTGAATGAAACAAAACCATCAGCTTTGCTTTATAGTTCTATACATGATGCATAGCTTTTAAAATTTTGTTCCCTTTCCACTGTGCAACATCTAAAGGAAAAGCACTTCGGCTATTAACTTGCCAAATTTGGGTTCATTTTAGTCTGACTGAAGGATTTTCTGCTTACAGAACATTAAAAATTGTTATGGATCTTTGGATCTCAGGTATACAGAGGTCATATTATTCCTTTTAAGCTTCAGAATATCTTTATACTAGTGTGAATCCTTGAAGGTGCATTGATTTTCAATATTTTGTATGTGTACTCTAAGGGGGAAGCTTTGAACAAGCTCTAAATTTTGAGATCAATTACAGGATGAATGGAATATGGGGAGAGTGGGCACTTTTGACTCTTGAATGCTTTATTGAGCTCATTTCTGCCTTTTTGAGTCTGAAAATGTTGATAATAAAAGAAGAATGATATACCAAAAAAGCAACAATGAAAGGATCAATGATTCCTTTTCTCTTGGGTTCTAGATTGAGAGGTCAGTTTGCCACTTGTCTTAAATAGTCAGTTTCATGCACAATTTCCTGGAACCTAAGTTCCATAGCAGAGAGAGATTTTGACTGCTGCTTCTTCTGTAATATAGTATGCTGTAGGAGAGGTAAATATGGTCAGCTCTTGTAAGATTGACTGCAAAAGTTTTGCAAACAGCTGTGAGGCGTTTGACAATTTCTCCTATTATGATACCTGCAATTTTCCTTCTCTTTCATATATTGTTTGGCTTCCTCAGAAATTCCTGAATGTTCACTCCAGGAGTTGGTGATGGACAGGGAGGACTGGTGTGCTGCAATTCATGGGGTCGCAAAGAGTCGGACACGACTGAGCGACTGAACTGAACTGAAGGTGCTTATCCATTTAATCTCTCCATCCACACCCATAAAACCTCTCAAACTTCCAACCCTTTTGTTCTGTTGTTCAGTCACTAAGTCATGTCCGAAACCCCATGAACTGCAGCATGCCAGGCTTACTTGTCCTCCACTGTCTCCTGGAGTTTGCTCAAATTCAGGTCCATTGATTCAGTGATGCCATCCAACCATCTCATCCTCTGTCATCCCCTTCTCCTCATCCCCTCAATCTTTCCCAGCATCAGGGTCTTTTCCAATGAGTTGGGTCTTTGTATCAGGTGGCCAAACTATTGCAGTATCAGCTTCAGCATCAGTCCTTTCAATGAATATTCAAGGTTGATACCCTGAGACAGCTTTTAGAGGAGACAGGGTAGCCTTTATAGTGACTCATCTTTACTTGTTTATTTTTGGGCGAGTCTAAAGTGAGATTTTTGAAAACATGTTTCTGCATTTATAATTTTTGGGGTCTCTTTTAAAACAGAAAGAAGGAGAAACCACACAGAAACTTTACAGTTCTGTGGTATTGTAATAGAAAGTTATTTTATTTTTTGTGGGGAAAGTGTGATTCACTTACATAACAATACTGAGTATGAGTGATGGGGGAAAACAAAGCTATAGTCTTTTAGCCCTCCCTCAGGCGTGAATTCATGCTATAATCTCATGAAATTCCTTCTTTGTTTCTAACTTTCACTTCATAAAGTAAAAGGATTGGATGCAATAATTCCTAAAGTCTCTTTTAGTCAACTTAATTAAGCAGTTCTACTTAGGCTGCTGTTTCTAGCCAAAGCAGTTGAGAACTTGGAGGCTATTAGCTAAATACAATTGATGTGCATTTAATACGTCCTTTAGGAAAATGAGAGAAGAAACCTGAAAGGAACTTCTGAGTGGTAGGGCCATTTCCTTGTAACCTGCAGTGGCATGGCCCTGGCTTCTGGGTGCTGTTCTTCATTGCTTTCCCTCCTGGTCCCAAGTCTAGGATGAATCTGTGAAGGACAAGGCTGTTCCTCCCAAGCCCCCTTTAATCACCACCTGGTAAAAGAACCAATAGATTGCAAGTGGTGGCCATTTGTATCTTTCAAAGAGATTTACCCTAGACCTCTTATATTAGAATATCAAGTCTTTGTCAGATTGATGATAGAAAATAAAAGAGGGAAGAGAGTAACTTGCCAGCTTATGATCTCAGGTGTGATGGGAATTGCTGACACTTTCATTGTGCTAGAAAAGTAGGGCAGAAGGACACATGGTAGCAGCAGGATACTTCTCCAACTATCTTGACAACTTGCTACTTTGACAGTTCCTGCGAGAGTCCCAGCTGCGACCAGGTAAGTGGGATGCTGTCACTTTGACACTGCAGCTGCCCTGTTGGCAAATGTGAGTTCTGTAGGATCCTTAGGAAGACAAAATATGTAACATTTCAAAGAGGGACTACTTTATTACTGTAGCAATACCTGCAAGTCTTCAGTGACTTGACTGATGAAAACAAAGTCTTAATTCATTGTTTGGAAGGACTGGGCTCCCCAGGTGGCTCTGAATCCTTCCTCAGTTTTACCAGAAGCAAGGAGAGTGAAACTGAAAGACAGATGTTGGGCCAATTAGGTATGTCAGACTATTTCCTGCACTTTTATGCCTTCTGCGAGTTCATAGTTTTCTAAATCCATTCAAAGTTAATGGACAAAGAAGGTGATTTACAGTCAACTATTGAAAGGCATTAGATCAGAGCTGAGCAGTTACTTTAGGCCAGTTGGGAGAGCATAATAACCTGTAATTATTTGGAGGCCATAAATATTGAGGCAGGCGAGGAGGCATTTAATAGGTCATTTAAAAAGGGTACAATAATGGGAAGTGAAATAATGCTTGGAGCCTGGCTGTTATATCAGGGATAACTACATGACATTAAAAGGGCCTCAGAAAGGGGATATTCTCCTAAAGAAGGCTGAGGAAATCCCCTCTTGCCAAGTTTGCCATTGAATTGGGGAAATGGAACAAATAAAGGACTAATACAAGCAAAGCTGATTTGGGGCTCCCTTGATGGCTCCGTGGTAAAGAATCTGCCTACCATTGCAGGAGACCCAGGTTAGATCGCTGATCTGGGCATATCCCACATGCTGAGAAGCAACTAAACCTGAGCACCACAACTGTTGAGCCTGTGCTGTGGAACCTGGGAGCCACAACTACTGAACCCATACACCTCAACTACCGAAGCCTGCAAACCCTAGAGCCCATGTTCTACAAGAGAAGCTACCATAATGAGAAGCCTGCACATCGCAATCAGAGAAGAGCCCCCCGCTTGCTGCAACTCAAGAAAAGCCGTGCAGCAAATCAGAAGACCCAGCACAATCAAACACTGCTGCTAAGTTGCTTCAGTCGTGTCCGACTCTGTGCAACCCCACAGACGGCAGCCCACCAGGCTCCCCCATCTCTGGGATACTCCAGGCAAGAACACTGGAGTGGGTTGCCATTTCCTTCTCCTAGGAATCAAACAGTAAGTGAAATTAAAAAAAAAAAAAGTAGATTTGTGGGTGGTATCATAAATAGTACATTCATTGTATGACTGTAGACTTTACACTTGGTGCCTACTCTGGGCCTTCTTTGCTCTTTAAGAGGCTATCTGTCCCTCAGGACCATAATAGCAGGCAACCTCCTCTCTCAGGCTGTCCCTGATGTGTAGAGCAATAATTCTCTAAAAGGAAGCAGCAGATGCCTGGTGAGGAAGAGCTGGGGTCATCTTGGTAACCTGCCTAGGTGACCAGTTGTACGCATCATTCCCTGTAAGGAATCAAGTCAAAACCAGATTTTTCCACTCTCCCTTCAGTTTATTGGATATGTTGATAAAAACCAAGCTTAGTGTTAATAATGGGATTCCCCTATTGAGAGAAAGAAATATTAGGACTAGGACTTTTCCAGTAGTTACATACAGTTGTGAGAGTTGGACCACAGAGAAGGCTGAACACTGAAGAACTGATGCTTTAGAACTGTGGTACTGGAGAAGACTCTTGAGAGTCCCTTGGACTGCAAGGAGACCAAACCAGTCAATCCTCAAGGAAATCAACCTTGAATATCCATTGGAAGAACTGTTGCTGAAGCTAAAGCTCTTGTACTTTGGTCACCTGGTGTGAAGAGCTGACTCACTGGAAAAGACCCTGATGCTAGGAAAGATTGAAGGCAGGAGGAGAAGGGGATGGTAGAGGATGGGATGGTTGGATGGCATCACTGACTCAATGGACTTGAATTTGGACAAACTCCAGAGATAGTGAAGTACAGGGAAGCCTGGTGAAGTCCAAGGAGTTGGACATGACTTAGTGACTCTACAGCATATCAGTTGAAGGCTAGGGATGGGTGGTTTTTATTATCTGGGAGTTTCCTGCTTTACATGCTCTGGGGTGATAGCTGTTGAGGAACAGAGTCCCCCTCCCCCCTTGAATCTTCCTCTCTCTTAATCCTGAATTTAATATCCTGAAAAGAATTTAGTTTAGAAGATACTAGTTGCAAGAGTGAAATTCTTGAGAGATGTGAAAAGAACTCTGGCTAAAATTATTACATTTCTCATGTTTCGATGGGGGAAGCAATCATACAGTCTTAATTTTACATTAAACTTCTGTGTCAGAGTTTATATAAACTAAAATTCCTCATGCACTTTTTAGACAAACAGCAAAGTTAATGATGACCCAATTTAAAACCTGATTCTGAAGTGACATAATGAGGTTATTCAAAGTTCACCATTTGTTCTGCTAAAGATGGAAAACTGAAAGTAGTTCCTAATCCCAGGGACAGATATTTCATTCTCTCTGTCCCAAAAGATAGGGGCTTGACAATTACACGCTCATTTTGAGTAGAGGTTGGCTTAGGACTGGAGGAGATGAAGTTCACTGGGGGACATTGATAATAGCAGCTCAGGAATTTGAGGTTTTCTAAGAATAAGCTAGCATGCTAACTAAAGGAGTTATAAAGAGATCCTTTCTTTTTGGATTTAGAGAGTCATCAAAGGAAAATATGCACAAATTGTTTTAGGGCAAATGGTAATAGAAGCGTGAACATTATGAACACTGATAAATTATAATAATAGCAGTGTATACGCTGTGTGCTAAGTAGCTTCAGTCGTCTCTGACTCTTTGCGACCTTGTGGACTGTAGCGCACCAGACTCCTCTGTCCATGGGATTTTCCAGGCAAGAATACTGGAGTGGGTTGCCATTTCCTCCTCCAGGGGACCTTCCCAACCCTGAGATCAAACCTGCATCTTTTATGTCGCCTGCATTGACAGAGAGGTTCTTTACCACTAGTGCCATCTGAGAAGCCCAATAATAGCAATAGGTAAAGGATTTGGACTTACGAAAATATAAGAAACTTTTTGGATTCGTCCAGATTTGGTATTGCAGTATTAGAATTTGCCTGCAGTAGAGAAAAATTCTGTATAAAACCAAATTATTCCCAGGGAAATGGATAAGTGTTCCAGTATTCAAATTTAACCTTTAGCATCTATTTTACATAATTAAATTTTATTACCTAAAAAGTGCCAGTCAATTTTGGAAAGCTGTCCTAAGGTTTGACTGCAATACTAGGGTAGAAAGTTGAATGAGAACTGCTTGAGAATCTGTACCCTTGGAGAAAACTGCTGAAGGCTGGAGTTTGAAGTGTAGAGTGGTTTCATCTACATGAATGAGGTAAGTCTCATCACAGGGAGAGAATGTGTACTTAAATGATCCTTTCCAGAAGAAGAAGAAAAAACATTTCATTTATAAGACTGCTTGCCATGACCTTGTAGTTTGCAGAGGGAGAAAGTATTACTCTCAGTGAGGATATTGGTCCCTTTCCTGGAATTGGTTGATCACAACCAATAATTAGAGAACTTCTCTCATGTCGATTGTCTCTTTTTTTTTTTTCATGTTAGAGATCTATAAGAGATCTAAGCTTTAGAAAGTGTGTTTTCTTTCTTTTAGTCTCTGTTGGTTTATTGGGCTGTTATATTAAAATTAAGACATGCTTTGTTTTATGGCTTTGTAGTTGCTGCATTTTTTTTTCCTTTAACAAACTTTTCCCTTTGTTTCCTTTAACAAACAAACAAAAGGTTTGTGGCAACCCTGTGTCAAGCAAGTCTGATGGCACCATTTCCCCAACACTTACTTACTTTGCGTCTCTGTCACATTTTGGTAATTCTTGAAATATTTCAAACCTTTTCATTATTTGTTATGGTGATCTCTGATCAGTCATCTTTGGTGTGACTACTATGATTCACTGAAGTCTCAGATGATGGTTGGCATTTTTTAGCAATATTTAGCAAAACTTTTAGTCTTTTTTTTATGAAAATTTATTTAATTTAATATGTTTCTTTAATGAAACACTATTGCACACTTAATAAACATAGTCTAGTGTAAGTATAACTTTTATGTGCACTGGGACACCAAAAAATTGGTGACTCATTTTGTTGCGACACTTGCTTTATTGCATTGGTCTGGAACCAGACCTGTAGTATCTCTGAGGTGTATCTGTAGCACAGACAGCATAGCTTAAACAACAGAAGTTTGTTTTCACATAGTTCTGGGGGCTAAAGTCCAACATGGATGCTTTGGCAGGTTTAATTTTGCTGGAAGCTGCTTTCTACTCAATTCATAGATGAATGTCCTTTTGCTGTGTCTTCACCCAGCCTTTTCTCTGTGTGTGCCTGATCTCTCCTGTGAGTCCTAATCTCCTCTGCTTAAAAAGAGAAGTTGTGGTACAGTGGAATTACAATGGACTATTACTCAGCCATAACAAGGAGCACATTTGAGTCAGTTCTTATGAGGCAGAGATGAACCTAGAGCCTATTATACAGTGAAGTACGTCAGAAAGAGAAAACAAATATCATATATTGACATATATATGTATATATGGAATCTAGAAAGATGGTACTGATGAATGTATTTGCAGGGCAGCAATGGAGATGCAGACATACAGAACAGACTTGTGGACCCCGTGGGGGAAGGAAGTAGCACTGAAACATGTGTTATGATAATATATATGTTACCACATGTAAGATAGATAGCTAGTGGGGATTTGCTCTTTGACACAGATAACTCAATCCCATGGTCTGTGACAACCTAGAGAGGTGGGATGGGGGAGGGACATTCAAGAAGAAGGAGACATATTTACACCTATGATATATGTTATATATATCATATATATGATATATGATAGAAATATATATCTGTTGATATATGATAGAAATCAATGTAATATTATAACACAATTATCCTCCAATTAAAAATAAATGAATTTAAAAAGGACGCTAGTCAGATTGGGTTAGAGCCAGTTGTAATGACCTTTTCAATTTCTTAGTTGCCTCTTTTTTTTTTTTAATGTTGTATTTCAAGTGTACCCCAAAGTGACTCAGTTATACATATACATACATCCATTCTTTTTCAGATTCTTTTCTCATATAGATTCTTACAGAATATTGAGCAGAATCCCCTGTGCTACACAAGAGGTTCTTACTGGTTGCCTGTCTTTTATATAGTATTGGTACCCTTTCTGCCCCCTTCTGATGCCTATGTCAGAAGCTTTCTCTATCTCCTTTATACTTTAATAAAACTTTATTACACAAAAGCTCTGAGCGATCAAGCCTTGTCCCTGGCCCCAGATTGAATTCTTCTCCTCCGGGGGCCAACAATCCTGGCGTCGTAATTCAACGACAACCTTTCATCTTGGGGGCTCATCCGGGATCCTTCAGGACAAGGTAAGGATGCTTGGAGCTCTAGTTCTTTGTTCTCTTAACGAACATGTTTTCTGCTATGCTTTACTAACTCTACGGTGGGCTCATGTGAATGAATGACATGCCCTGCATGAAGCAAGTAAGGAGCCCTGCTCTGTGGTTCCCCGGTAATCTCATACGGCTTTGGGCAGAAACCTGTCGGTAGTTTATACCGACTTGCCAATGCCAAGAGGCACCCAATGACTCCTTTGGGAACTGACCAGAAATGGGCAAAGCGTGTGGACTGAACTCTCCTTTCTCGGTCAAATTTTTCAGTCTCTTTGACCATTTCATAACTCCTTGGGAATTAGAAGTACTAACCTAATCTATGGAGAAAGCAATGGCACCCCACTCCAGTACTCTTGTCTGGAAAATCCCATGGACGGAGGAGCCTGGTGGGGTGCAGTCCATGGGGTCACTAAGAGTTGGACATGACTGAGTGACTTCACTTTCACTTTTCACTTTCATGCACTGGAGAAGGAAATGGCAACCCACTCCAGTGTTCTTGCCTGGAGAATCCCAGGGATGGGGGAGCCTGATGGGCTACCGTCTATGGGGTCACACAGAGTAGGATACAACTAAAGTGACTTAGCAGTAACAGTGTGTATGTTAACCCCAAACTCTTGATTTATGGGTTTTTTAGGGTTTTTTTTAAACCCTCCCTTCATGGTTCCCCTTTGGTAGCCAAAATAAACTTAATTTGAATCTAAAGCATTCTATCTCCAAATTGATGGTTATGTTCTGTGGTATATGAGGTTCAACTATTAACTTGGGATGACACAATTCAGCCCATAACAGGCCCTTTGCCTAGGAACAAAGAGAAAAAGGAACATGATTTTAGGTGGAGGTCAGTGGAGATGGATCTCTGATATTTGTTGTATTCAGATACAGAGTTGTTAAGAACTTCAGTCAACCTATTATGAAAAATTGAATATTTCTTTTTCCTTTTCCATATTAGACTGATTCTGCCTTTCCTAAATTTCCTTTGTTGTTGTTCAGTCACTAAGTCACGTCCAGCTCTTTGTGACCCCATGGACTGCAGCATGCCAGGCTTCCCTGTCCTTCACCATCTCCTGGAGCTTGCTCAAACTCATGCCCGTTGAGTCGGTGATGCCATCCAACCATTGCACCTTCTGTTGCCTCCTTCTCCTCCTGCTGTCGATCTTTCCCAGCATCAGGGTCTTTTTCAGCGAGTCGGTTCTTTGTGTCAAGTGACCAAAATATTGGAGCTTCAAAATTCAGGGCTGATCTCCTTTAGGATNAACTCATGCCCGTTGAGTCGGTGATGCCATCCAACCATTGCACCTTCTGTTGCCTCCTTCTCCTCCTGCTGTCGATCTTTCCCAGCATCAGGGTCTTTTTCAGCGAGTCGGTTCTTTGTGTCAAGTGACCAAAATATTGGAGCTTCAAAATTCAGGGCTGATCTCCTTTAGGATTAACTGGTTTGATCTCCATGCAGTCCAAGGGACTTTCAAGAGTCTTCCCTAGCACCACAATTCAAAAGCATCAGTTCTTTGGCGCTCAGCCTTCTTTATGGTCCATCTCTCACATCTGTACGTGACTACTAAATAAACCATAGCTTTGACTATACAGACCTTTGTAGACAAAGTGATGTCTCTGGTTTTTAATATGCTGTCTAGATTTGTCATAGCTTTTCTTTCAAGGAGCAAGCATCTTTTAATTTTGTGGATGCAGTCACTGTCATTTCCTTAAAGGAATAAAAACATTTCCCCTCAGGGAATATTTATGTAGTAACCCCTCCCAGATCTAGAGAAAGCTAGAAACTTTAATGATTCTGATAATGTGGTCATAAGTAGCATTATTGTCAGTTAGAAAAAGCACATGAGATCATAGTTTGTTTGAGACATAGAGACATAAGGCTGAGAAGTAAGAGGAGAGTGAAAGAGGGACGTGAAGGACCAGCGCTGCTGGCTTGTATAGCTCGAGGGCCACCACGACGGTCAGAGTGATGGTCACTGCCTGAAGCACAATGCCATGAAATGATGCCTGTGGTGGGGTTCTTTAGAGATACTCGTTAGAACAGTTGGGAATCTGAGGCCCCACGGGGGAAGGAATTTTTTCCCACAACAGAATATGTACATTGCTGGAGAAATGTATGTTTCCCATCAGTGTATATATATATATTTTTTTTTTCTTTTTTCATCTCAGGTGTACATGAGTTCCCAGTCTTGAACCGCCCCCCCCCCCACTGCCCACTCCACATCAACTCTCTGGATCATCCCTGTGCACCAGTCCCAAGCATCCTCTATCCTGAACTGAATATAGACCGACGATTCGTTTCCCACATGACAGCACACGTTTCAGTGCCATTCTCCCAAACCTTCCCCCCTCCCTCAAAGTCCAAAAGTCCATTCCATGCATCTGTGTCTCTTTTGCTGTCTCGTATACAGGGTTATCATCACCATGTTTCTAGATNGCCGGTGGCCTAACGCAGATGGTGCAAGCTCCTTGTCTGGAACTTTATTGGCTTTCCACGTAAACCGAGTTATTCAGCCTCTTTTTTTCACTTGATTTTCCCACTATACTATTATTTCCTAATCTAATCTTATATTTCTAAATAAATAAGTTTTTCCTCACCCATGGCATCCTCACTTCGAATTCCCTGGATCCACCGGGGCTGGACCCCGGCACTGCATGACGTGTACATGATTATGCATGTGTGTGGTTTTTTTTTTTTTTTAATTTGGTTGCTAAGTTTTGGACTAAGTTCTCAATGTAGCACACATTGATGTTATAGGATTAAAAAAATTGTGGAAGTGTTAGTTGCTCAGTCGTGTCTGACTCTTGTGACCCCATGGACTGCTCACCCAACTCTGTCCATGAGATTCTCCAGGTAAGAATACTGGAGTGGGTTGCCATTCCCTTCTCCAGGGAATCTTCCTGACTCAGGGATTAAACCCTTGTCTCCCACACTGCAGGCAGATTCTTTACCATCTAAACCACCAGGGAAGCCCCCCTATAGGATTAAATCTAACACTTAATGGATAGCATTGTGACTTAATACTGGGTCTCAGGTTTATCATATGTGAAATGAAAAGATTAACTAGATGATATCTATGATCCCTTCTAGGCATAATTTATATGAATCTTTTTGAATCTTTCAAACGGAGTGTTAAGTCCAATAATGATCTGACTTGAATATTGAAAGAAAATTTTGTTAAATCCTTACAAGCTATTTTCATTTTATGTTTTAAATCATTCAAAATATAATAGAATACTTTAAAAGGTAGATTTGCAAGCCAACTCATTCATATTATAATCGGCAGATCTTTGTGGAAGGTAAATTTTATAATATACATGACCTTTTGATAAAAAGGTAAGGGAAAAATGAGTAAATAAAAGACATTGATTCTTAACTCTGGATGGACATTTGAATTACCTGGAGAGCTTTAAAAAAAAACATACTGATGGTGGGATTTCCCTTTTGGTCAATTCAATCAGAATTTACGGTGATGGAATGAGATAATCAGGAGAATTTTTATATACTCTGTGGAGAATTTAGCTGTTAACGAGAATTGCTGAGATACTCGTGGAGAGTAGTTAGTTACCAGATTGAGGAGAGGTTACAGGGGTCTGTGGTGGGTAGAGACAAGAGTGTTGAGAAGACCTCCATGGGAAGAGGGGCCGCCAGTCCTGGTCACCCAGCTCATTAACAGGAGACTGCTCAGCTTCTATATATGGATAAGGCAACTTGCTAATTAAGATCCTCTCAGCAAGAGCAGAAAAGAAAGCCTGAGGGGTTAGTGTTCACCTGCTGTCTATAATTATAAATTAAACTGAGAAAATGCCAGAAGTGGAGTGTATAAAAGAATGTCACCTTTCTTGGTATCCTGAGTTTTGGGATATTTATTATTAAAATAAAATATTCGGTTCCCTCTTATAGAGTGATTTGGAAAATACTCTTCTTGTTCTTTAAATTTTNAGGGGTTAGTGTTCACCTGCTGTCTATAATTATAAATTAAACTGAGAAAATGCCAGAAGTGGAGTGTATAAAAGAATGTCACCTTTCTTGGTATCCTGAGTTTTGGGATATTTATTATTAAAATAAAATATTCGGTTCCCTCTTATAGAGTGATTTGGAAAATACTCTTCTTGTTCTTTAAATTTTGTTTTCTAATCACAACAATAAAGGTTGATCTGGTAGACTATCTGACCAGAACCCCTAAACATGTAGGCAAAAAGTCTTTGTAACTCTCCAAATACCATTAGAAGTAAGCACTTTGTGTAGTAGAAGCAAAGCACAATGCCATTTAAAAAATTATAAAGACTAATGAGAAGTTGGAAACATTTCCCAGCATAAAAAGTAAAGAGCTCATAAATCAAAAGAAAAGTAGATTATACCAATAAAAACATGGGCAAATCATATGAGCTGACAACCGAGAAAAGAAAAATACAAATGGTCAATAAATTCGAGATCGTCAGCCTCATAAATCAATGAACATCTGCCATCTGTTGGATCAGCAATTTTTTAAAATGACTGTATTAATGATACCTGTCACTTTTGTCTACTTAGGGAAGTTGTCTCAACTGAAGAGCAGGTTAGCCTTCTGTACTCAAATTCAATATGTACAAATGTATTTAACCATGAAATTTTATTCTAGAAATTTATATTTAAATGTAAAAGGATAAACAAATATAACTATCTTTAAGGAAGCTTACATCATCACTGTGAAACAGAAAATTTGAAATGCTTCAAATGGCATTAAAAAGAGGAGTGATATTAAGCATATCTATAGAGTAGAGCATATGTATTAAATGAAATATTTTTCAGGCATTTGAAAATAATGTTATCAGTGAGTTCATTGAACCTATGGTTAGAAAACAAAAATCCAAGTTATATCCAAATCATTGGAAAAGACCCTAATGTTGGGAAAGATTGAGGGCAAGAGGAGAGGGGGGTGACAGAGAATGAGATGGTTGGATGGCATCACTGATGCAGTGGGCATGAGTCTGAGCCAACTCTGACAGATAGTGAGGGACAGGGAAGCCTGGCGTGCTGCAGCTCTCTCTTGCGAAGTGCCAGACACGGCATAGCAACTGAACAACAGCGATGAACATGCATAGTGGGGACCTAAATATGTGAATATATGGCGGCCAGGCTGTGTGTGTTGGTAGAATTCTGACCTTCAATCTCTGCAGCAATGGGAGCTCCAACCAACTGGGGAAGGCAAGCCAGACCTTCTGCAGCAAATAGCTCAGAACGATGAGGGCTAGGTCCACACATATCTGCCAGGTTCCCCTTTTCTTTATCCCTGTTGCTAACTAAACTATCCAGAGAAAGCCAAGTCTGTTTTTCTGTACAGTTATGTCGTAGACCCTGCTTCTAGGTAGCCAGCCTGGAGCTTCTCCAGGCCAGTCACCTCCATTCCACATGCTGGAAACTTTCTTTTCTCCACTATCAGGGATTCCGCAGTTGCACCAGCCTCTGAGTCTCTGTCAGATACAAGCGATGAGGGCTGAATCCCTTGCTAGAGCAGACTCCCAATAAATAACCTCTGTGTGTTCTCATTAAAGTAGTCTTTGATTACTTCCAGAATAACTTACATCCTAGTATGTACATCTTGCAGGTGTTCAATGTGAGCCACGTCTATTCCTGAGTGTGTGTGGGGGAAAGTATCTGAGAACTAGTCACTAAGATGTTAAACTTGGTTATCTCTGGGAAGTAGGAAGGAAGCTATTTTTAGTTTATAGTATTTTATATCTGAAATTTTTCAATGAGTGTGCACGATTTATATAAACAGAAATAAAACTATTCTGGTTTACAAAGGAGTTTTTTCATTTTGTGTAGTGTTATTAAATCATTTTATATTTATAATGGAATGTATCTATTTATATATGGCTTATATAATATATCTCTATATTTATATACAGACACACAGTTGATTGGATTTACCCTTTGTCAATCACTTTTTAAAAAATAATGCCTTCTATTGGATATCTCAAAAGTTTTATGCTGATAAATATTCTTTACAAATGGAAAATAGACCAGTTGAGAAATATATTTTTAATTATAAAAGTGATTAATGAGTGTTAACCATAAGGGGACTCCCCGATTCAATAGTCTCCATTATTCAGCCATAACTCAAATAACTATTATCATTCCAGAGCTAGAAAGAAATCCCTCCAGTTTAATAAATATAAATCTTTATGGTCATCAATTTCCCCTGAAGTTTCTTTAACAAAGGCCAGAAAGATTAAATTTTTGAATGGGGCATTGCTTCATTTCCGTCAACATCTGGTTATTTATCTTTCTAAATTAAACAAAACCCTGGATTTGACAGAGATGAAACTTTGAGTATGTCTGCAGTCCTAACTTTACTGAGCCAATGGGAAGTGTAAATATATGGCCAATTTCTTAGCCAAGCACAGTGCTGTTCTTAATTAATGATGATGCTATGAGGCCACTCATAGGAGGAGACAGGCTTAATCCATCTTAAAGCAACAAGGTTTTGCTCTTGCCGTCTCTCTTCCCTCATTTCTTACCATGGCTTTTGACTTTTCATCCATAGCAAGTGAGACGGTGATTGGGGCCAGGTCTGGTCACCTGGGAAGGACAGACAGTGATCAAACACATCAGACCTTGAATTTTCTTCTGTCTGTGCTGTTTTTTTTTTTTTTTTAAATGTCATAGTATTGTTGTGAGGATTAAGCATACACATGCATGCCTTGTAGGCATATATATGGTTATATAGCATATGTAGGTCTTTCCTGGCTCCGTGGTAGATGCAGGTTCAATCCCTGGAGCAGGAAGTGGCAACCCATTCCAATATATTCTTGTTTGGAGAATTCCATGGACAGAGGAGCCTGGTGAGCTACAATCTACGGGGTCACAAGAGCGTCAGACACAACTGAGCAACCAAACAACAACAATCGCATATGTATGTTGTTAGAGATATGGAAAGAGGTAAATGTCTTGTTTAAAACTAAGGTCATCATCCCTCTTTCTCTCTCTCTCTCTCTTTTTTTTTTTAATTTGAAGAATATGCTTTAAAGACTTTTGGATACCAGGATGGATGAGCATAAAGTATATGAAAGTAGTTTAAAAATTACTGTCATTCAACCCCTGATATAATATCTTGTTATTTTTCTCAGTAGATAAAAAGTAAAATGCCTTAAATTTTCTCTAGTAAAATATTTCTAGTGGATCTCATCCAGTACTTGTGAAATGTTAAGATATGTTGTGTTAACCCCATCAGAGAGATCTCTGAGACCCTTTACAATGTCTCTTAGCCTAGTTTGTGACTTTTGTCAAAATAGCTCAAGTATTGCTATTGACCTGTTTTTTTAAGGTAACTCACTGCTCAGACATTCCACCGGCCAAATCTATTCCCTCGATTTATTCCCAGATAGATGGCAGTAAACAGGTGTATTATATCAAAATGACAGTGTCTCCCTCATGGGCTGTATCATGCTGATGTAGATATTTTTCTATTTTAAAAGCTAACATAAGCTCTTCTCTGGTAAGCACAAGATTCGTATCTGAATTAAGCATATATTTGGCATTAATCTCTTTGAATTATCAGTGGAAGAATATTGAAAAAATTAAAACATTTTCCTTTGGAAAGCCATTTTGCGAGTGTGTTAAAATTAATTAGGAAAATCCCAGGAACAAATCAAACTTAAAGATAGGAGGAAGATTTTATAATGTAAGATCTAAAAGTAAAGTACAGATGAATTAAAAATTGTTGTAAAATATTACTTATTCTTATGAGTCAACAGCCATGTAAGAAAAATTAAGCAACTTCTCAAATGAGAATTTTCTCATCTAAGTAATAACTAGCTTGAATTCTTTCATTAATATAGATCTCTTATATCTGAAAATAGTGCACACTAAGGTACATATTTTGAGGTGATTAAGATGTATTACAGTCAGACTGACATTCAGTTTAAGACAATTTTTTGTTCCAATATTAGAAATTTACATATAACAGTCTGGCATTATATATTTCCTTTAATGAAAAATGACATTGGAACAGTTTTTGAAAACAGTGCTGCTGATAAATCTGACAAGCCAGTGTTAACAAAGGACAAGAATAACAAGCACTTGACTAGCTGCCATGGATTCACTCATTCCAGCAGAAAAGCCTGTTTCCTCTGTGGCTCTCTGTTTATCACTGATGTAGCACTTTAGCATGCAGACCTAAATGCACACATTTTTTTTTTTTTCCCGTTAACAATCTAATTCTTATTTAGATCTTCTACTCTACCAGGAGTGCAGTAACTTACTCTCAGTTAACCTCTTTCCCTTAATATATATGTGTACTTTATCCTGAGTTGTGTCTAATCTCTGAGGTTTATGTATTAGTAAGGGTTCTCCAGAGAAACATATCAATAAAACAATGAGGTGTGTGTGTGTGTGTGCGCGTGTGTGTGTATGTCTTCTATCTCTAATTTCGAGAAATTTATTTCTAGAGTTGGTTCATGTGATCATGAAGGTGCAGATTCAAAACCTGCCAAGCAGGCTGACTGAGAGAGACCCAGGAAACAGTTGTGGTTTGGGTCTGAAGATCATCTGGTGTCAGAATTCTTTCTCTTCTGGGAACTGCGGTCTTTTTTTAAGATCTTTAAGTGATTGGATGAAGCCTACTCATATTATGGAGAGTAGTCTGCTTTACTCAAGGTTTGCTAATTTAAATGTTAATTTCGTCTCAACAATACCTTCACAGAAACCTCTAGAATAATTAACCAAATATCTCTATATTGTGACCAAGTCAAGCTGATAACATAGAATGAACCACCACAGTGTCTTTCGCACCATTCAGGTGGGGAGCTAAGTGTGTTTGTGGGGGACCATCTCACCTTTGGTGCTATCAGTCCATGTGACATCCACTGACAGCCACGGGACATTATTCTCCTGGTCCTACTTCCCAGACCTCTCAGGTGTGTGGTCTCAGTGCTTCCTTAACTGCTGATACAAAAGACTGTCAGCAAAACTCTGTGGCATCATTTGCTGAGATGTGCGAGGGGGGGATTCCCTGATGGAGTCTGTCTCGTTGGAAACAGCCACGGCGTGGACCAGCGGAAGCTGATGGGCTTTTCCACATCCCCCCTTTCCTCCACTCTCCCTGCAGTTCTCAGAAACCACCTGCCTCCTGCCCACCCAAGACACTTCCCCTGTCTTAATCTGGGCCATTCTTTCGCATCTGGATCCTCAAGAAAGTCCTCTTTCTTGTCACTAGTGTTTAGACTTTTTGAACCTCAAAACTAATTATTATTTTTCTTTATTGTGGTTGTTGCTACTATTTTGCTTTTTTCCCCCAAACTTTCCCCTTCTTTGGCAATGATGAAAAGAGTAACGAGGAAGAAAAGAATAAAATACGCTTTTCGTTTGTTGATTCCGTACATTAAACATACTGTGCTAAGAGGAAGTGAGTTACCAGGAAGATGTTTGTTGTCTATTCAAAACATATTTCCTTAATTGAATTCTAGCTACTTGGAAACTCTCTTATTATTATTAAAACTAATTTTATAATCTTATTTCTGTTTTCTTGGCCTCNTTTTTTTTTTTTCCCGTTAACAATCTAATTCTTATTTAGATCTTCTACTCTACCAGGAGTGCAGTAACTTACTCTCAGTTAACCTCTTTCCCTTAATATATATGCGTACTTTATCCTGAGTTGTGTCTAATCTCTGAGGTTTATGTATTAGTAAGGGTTCTCCAGAGAAACATATCAATAAAACAATGAGGTGTGTGTGTGTGTGTGCGCGTGTGTGTGTATGTCTTCTATCTCTAATTTCGAGAAATTTATTTCTAGAGTTGGTTCATGTGATCATGAAGGTGCAGATTCAAAACCTGCCAAGCAGGCTGACTGAGAGAGACCCAGGAAACAGTTGTGGTTTGGGTCTGAAGATCATCTGGTGTCAGAATTCTTTCTCTTCTGGGAACTGCGGTCTTTTTTTAAGATCTTTAAGTGATTGGATGAAGCCTACTCATATTATGGAGAGTAGTCTGCTTTACTCAAGGTTTGCTAATTTAAATGTTAATTTCGTCTCAACAATACCTTCACAGAAACCTCTAGAATAATTAACCAAATATCTCTATATTGTGACCAAGTCAAGCTGATAACATAGAATGAACCACCACAGTGTCTTTCGCACCATTCAGGTGGGGAGCTAAGTGTGTTTGTGGGGGACCATCTCACCTTTGGTGCTATCAGTCCATGTGACATCCACTGACAGCCACGGGACATTATTCTCCTGGTCCTACTTCCCAGACCTCTCAGGTGTGTGGTCTCAGTGCTTCCTTAACTGCTGATACAAAAGACTGTCAGCAAAACTCTGTGGCATCATTTGCTGAGATGTGCGAGGGGGGGATTCCCTGATGGAGTCTGTCTCGTTGGAAACAGCCACGGCGTGGACCAGCGGAAGCTGATGGGCTTTTCCACATCCCCCCTTTCCTCCACTCTCCCTGCAGTTCTCAGAAACCACCTGCCTCCTGCCCACCCAAGACACTTCCCCTGTCTTAATCTGGGCCATTCTTTCGCATCTGGATCCTCAAGAAAGTCCTCTTTCTTGTCACTAGTGTTTAGACTTTTTGAACCTCAAAACTAATTATTATTTTTCTTTATTGTGGTTGTTGCTACTATTTTGCTTTTTTCCCCCAAACTTTCCCCTTCTTTGGCAATGATGAAAAGAGTAACGAGGAAGAAAAGAATAAAATACGCTTTTCGTTTGTTGATTCCGTACATTAAACATACTGTGCTAAGAGGAAGTGAGTTACCAGGAAGATGTTTGTTGTCTATTCAAAACATATTTCCTTAGTTGAATTCTAGCTACTTGGAAACTCTCTTATTATGATTAAAACTAATTTTATAATCTTATTTCTGTTTTCTTGGCCTCTCATACCATGATAAGATCAAGTCTTTCTAATGTTGTTTTCTCTGCACTTGCAATATGCTTGAAGATGCCTATAGGCCTATTGTAAGCAAAGGCAGCCATTTTTAAGATGTCCACCAGATGTCGCTGTTGATCAGAGAAATGTGTTTATCCCTTCAACTTTGAAAGAAGTGTTACTCTTGACTTGAATCAGAAGAGGAAAATGTCAGAAAAAGAAACAGATCTCTAATTCATCCCGAAATTAGACAGAAGTAAAAAACCTTCACTTCAAGCCAAGGAATGATAATCATTTAGGTACTTCTTCATTTCACTTGCAGTTCAGTTCAGTCGCTCAGTTGAGTCCGACTCTTTGCGACCCCATGAACTGCAGCACGCCAGGGCTCCGTGTCTATCACCAACTATGGGAGTTCACTCAAACTCATGTCCATTGAGTCGGTGATGCCATCCAGCCATCTCATCCTCTGTCGTCCCCNAAGATTGTAAAGATCTTATTAGACCCACTCCCTTAATTTACATTTTAAGATGACAGGATTAGAACTAACAAAAGAAGGATCTTACCAGACCCACTCCCATAATATACATTTTAAGATATCAGGATTACTCAGAAGGAGTAACTGTCCTCAAGCAGGATACATTGTTGTTATATAATGTTATATATATATTATATATACATTGTTATAGATATAATCTTTAGTTCAGAGTTTAAACTGAGTTGTTTGTTGTGTAATCATCAGAAAAACATTTTATAAAGAAAAAATCCTTTTATGTGACTAAGACTAAGGAATATAGAGGTAAAAAAGACATTTGTCCTTTCTTTGTCCTTGAGAGCCTCAGACCCCTCTCTCCTCCTCAGGAGCCCCAGACCCCTTTCTCCTCCTGGGGGACCCCAGACTTCACATCAACCTGCCTAGAAATTAACTCTCTCACTATTCTTGCTCTTGCCGTTTTCTCTTTCTAACCTGGGAAATAAACTCCAGGGAAGTTAGAATGAAATGATGAATTAGTTGTTTCCGCAAAATGAATGGTGAAGTTTGTGATGGGACTTTGAGCCCATCTTCCAAGTTTCCACTTTAAATAGAAACTTCAGGATCATTAGTCACAAAGTTGCACAATGTATCACAGATTCAGGTCCACGTGAAATAATTCAACATTTCTCTAAGTGTGATATTAATAAGTGTTTTTAAAAAAGTTTCCACGTTCAGATTAGCTGAAGCCCTTTGTTACTGGACTTGTCCCAGCATCTCTTATTTGTTACCCCTTTCCTTATAATTTTATTTATTTATTTATGACTGCTTTAGGTCTTCGTCGCTGTGCAGGCCTTTTCTCAAGTTGCGGAGAGCAAGGGCTATGATGCCCAGTTGAAATGTGCAGCCTTCTCATTGCGGTGGCTTTTGTTGCAAAGCACAGGCTCTAGGGTGCATGGGCTTCAGTAGTTGAAGCCCCTGGGCTCTAGAGCACAGGCTCAATAGTTGTGGTGCATGGGCTTAGTTGCACTGTAGCATGTGAGATCTTCCTGGATGAGGATTGAACCATGACCCCTGCATGGGCAGGTGGATTCTTTACCGCTGTGCCATCAGGGAAGCCCTACCCCTTTGCTTATGAACAGAGAGACGGAGGAGTACATTTCTCTTAACTTTCTTTCCTACAGAACTTTTTTACAGACCTGGGTTTTTGTGGTGGTGGTGTTTTGTTTTTTTGTGTGTATTTGTTTTCTCCAGGTCATTCTGTGCATAAAGTTACATCAGAGAAGAGTTCCTTGATTTCTCCCACACTTTTTCTTAGCATCATTATTTCTGAGACGTCATCCCAGTTATATGTATTTCAGAATAGTATTCAATCAAATGATAATTGAATAAAATCTTCAGATAGATTTGGATAAAGTAATTTAAAATGGAAAATATACAAAGGCTTCCTTTCTGTGATTTATTGAAGAAAGTAAAACAAGGGGATTTAATTTATACTGTGTATCTGCAAGTCACAAATGGCCCAGATAATAAAAGCTTAATGTGGCAGGGTTCTAATACTCCCTGTGGATGAGGAATATGATAAATGGGCGAGTTCACCAAAAAATGTAATTTCCTCCACTGTGCTCAGTACAGAGGCTGTCTCCTGAACAGTCAGGAATCCTGTTGGGCCTGTTTATTCTTCCAACTTTTCTTTCTTGTCAAGATCGAATTTCCCTGTTCATCTGAGAGGCTGGCTGGGAGCTTGTTTCTCTCTACAGTGTGCCTTGTACTGATGCCAGGAGCAGATTAAAGATGTCCATTCCCAAATAAAGCATGTCAGGTTGGATTGCAAGCTCAGTTGTATCTTTGAAAGGCAACGCTTTAACTTGTGCTTCTTTAGGGCCCTCACAGCCTGGAAAGAAACAAAACCACAGTCGCTTCCTTGATGATACATNTGTTCATCTGAGAGGCTGGCTGGGAGCTTGTTTCTCTCTACAGTGTGCCTTGTACTGATGCCAGGAGCAGATTAAAGATGTCCATTCCCAAATAAAGCATGTCAGGTTGGATTGCAAGCTCAGTTGTATCTTTGAAAGGCAACGCTTTAACTTGTGCTTCTTTAGGGCCCTCACAGCCTGGAAAGAAACAAAACCACAGTCGCTTCCTTGATGATACATTTGGTGGTGCGTGTGTGCTCAGGCGTGTCCGACTGTGTGACCCCAGGGACTGTAGCCCACCAGGCTCCTCTGTCTATGGAATTCTGCAGGCAAGAATACTGGAATGAGTTGCTGTTTCCTCCAGGGGATCTTCCAGACCTAGGGATTGAACTCAAGTCTTCTGTGTCTTTTGCATTGGCAGGAGGATTCTTTAGCATTGAGCCACCTGGGAAGCTGCGTTTGGTGGTAGTTCATCATAATGATTCCAAACACTTTTCCAGAACCTTGAAGTTTTTTGTAATACATTCACTTACTTTGAACTTTCTTTTCTTCTTCGTAAGAGTTTCTGTATGAGATGTGGGTGATGATCTCATTATACAAGAGACCAAGTAACTTGTGAAGAGAATGTGGATGGTGATTGGATCTCTGACTTCTGTCCTTCCATTCAGTGTTTTCTTTGCTTTTATTACACATGAGCCCACTTCTTGAAATAAGGTACCACTTCTAAGATAATATTGTCGTACATTATTTTGGTTATCAGTTGTGGCAGAAACCGTGTTAAGCTTTGATATATTACATATCTAGAACTGTGCTAAGAACCTCATATAAGGATCAATGAAAGATGTACTATATATTGTATATATATTACTTTTTAAATTCAGGTATTTATAATGTAACCTTAGGTATTTGGTTTGTTGTGCTTTGACAGTTACATATATCAATCTGACCATCATCTCAAAATGTAAAATATATTCACCGTTCCAGAACGTCTTCCCTTGCTCAGGTGGGTCACTGATAAAGAGCCCACTTGCGAGTGCAGGAGATGTGGGTTTGATCCCTGGGTCAGGAAGATCCCCTGGAGAAGGAACTGGTGACCCACTCCAGTATTCTTTCCTGGGAAATCCCATGGACAGAGGAGCCTGACAAGCTACAGTCCATGAAGTCGCTAAGAGTTGGACATGACTTAGCAACTAAACAACTACAACAACAACGATGTTGTACTGTGTATCTGTAATTTGATCCTGTTAATTGATAAGGAGTCTTCCATTGTATTACTGTACCAAACTTTATTCAGTCTCCTGTTGATAAACATTTGGGCTGTTTGCATTTCTGGCTACTATGAATAAAGCTTCCTTGAAAATTCCTGCACAGATATGTCTGTGGATATACGTTTTCATGTCTTTTCAGTAAGTAGCTAGGATTAGGATTTCTGGATCATAGGGGAAGCGTATGTTTAACTTTATAAGAAGATGACATTTTCTCATTTTTCGTCTCTACCAGTAACAGTATGTGAGAGTTCTGGTGGCTCCAAATTTGATAATGTGATTTGATTTTAACTATCCTATAGTTTGTGAAATGGTGTCTTCTTGAGGTTTTACTTTTCCTTTTGCTGACGATTAATGATGTTGAGCATCTTTTCAGGATACAGTGGCCATTTATTTTCTTTTGCAAACTGAGTGTTTAAGAATTTTGCCAAGTTTTTCACTTTTAAGAAGTTGGTGGTTAGAAAAATTCTTTATATATTTATATTCGCATTCTTTGTCAGCTATGTGTTGTAAATATTTTTTCCTGAATTATGCTTCCCTATTTTTTTAAAATGGTATCTTTTCATGAACATAATTTTTAAAGTTTGGTAAGGTCCAGTTTATAATTTTTTTCTTTTATGGTTAGAGTTTCTATAGTCTTGTTTAAAGTATGCTTTGTCAATTGCAAGGTTGTGAAAATACTCTCCAAAGTGTTTTTTAGAAGATTTATGGTTCTTACTTATTTATGTTTAGGTTCATGGTCTAATATAAATTGCCTTTTGTGTGTTGAATAAGGAAGGATTGTTTTCTTTTCTTTTTTTTTTATATTACTATTATTTCAGTATTGTTAAGAAGGTACTACTTTCCCTGTTAAATTGNTGTGAAAATACTCTCCAAAGTGTTTTTTAGAAGATTTATGGTTCTTACTTATTTATGTTTAGGTTCATGGTCTAATATAAATTGCCTTTTGTGTGTTGAATAAGGAAGGATTGTTTTCTTTTCTTTTTTTTTTATATTACTATTATTTCAGTATTGTTAAGAAGGTACTACTTTCCCTGTTAAATTGTTTGACTTCCTTTCTCAAATACCAGCTGATATTATATGTGAAGATCTCTTTATGAGCTTTCTGTTTTGTTCCATTGATTTTTATTTGTTCTTCCTATGACAATCCCAGACTGTCTTGAATACTATAGTATTATATCGCCTCTTGACATCAGGTGATGCTATAAATTCTTCAGCTTGGCTCTTGCTTTGCAANAGTCTTCTGTGTCTTTTGCATTGGCAGGAGGATTCTTTAGCATTGAGCCACCTGGGAAGCTGCGTTTGGTGGTAGTTCATCATAATGATTCCAAACACTTTTCCAGAACCTTGAAGTTTTTTGTAACACATTCACTTACTTTGAACTTTCTTTTCTTCTTCGTAAGAGTTTCTGTATGAGATGTGGGTGATGATCTCATTATACAAGAGACCAAGTAACTTGTGAAGAGAATGTGGATGGTGATTGGATCTCTGACTTCTGTCCTTCCATTCAGTGTTTTCTTTGCTTTTATTACACATGAGCCCACTTCTTGAAATAAGGTACCACTTCTAAGATAATATTGTCGTACATTATTTTGGTTATCAGTTGTGGCAGAAACCGTGTTAAGCTTTGATATATTACATATCTAGAACTGTGCTAAGAACCTCATATAAGGATCAATGAAAGATGTACTATATATTGTATATATATTACTTTTTAAATTCAGGTATTTATAATGTAACCTTAGGTATTTGGTTTGTTGTGCTTTGACAGTTACATATATCAATCTGACCATCATCTCAAAATGTAAAATATATTCACCGTTCCAGAACGTCTTCCCTTGCTCAGGTGGGTCACTGATAAAGAGCCCACTTGCGAGTGCAGGAGATGTGGGTTTGATCCCTGGGTCAGGAAGATCCCCTGGAGAAGGAACTGGTGACCCACTCCAGTATTCTTTCCTGGGAAATCCCATGGACAGAGGAGCCTGACAAGCTACAGTCCATGAAGTCGCTAAGAGTTGGACATGACTTAGCAACTAAACAACTACAACAACAACGATGTTGTACTGTGTATCTGTAATTTGATCCTGTTAGTTGATAAGGAGTCTTCCATTGTATTACTGTACCAAACTTTATTCAGTCTCCTGTTGATAAACATTTGGGCTGTTTGCATTTCTGGCTACTATGAATAAAGCTTCCTTGAAAATTCCTGCACAGATATGTCTGTGGATATACGTTTTCATGTCTTTTCAGTAAGTAGCTAGGATTAGGATTTCTGGATCATAGGGGAAGCGTATGTTTAACTTTATAAGAAGATGACATTTTCTCATTTTTCGTCTCTACCAGTAACAGTATGTGAGAGTTCTGGTGGCTCCAAATTTGATAATGTGATTTGATTTTAACTATCCTATAGTTTGTGAAATGGTGTCTTCTTGAGGTTTTACTTTTCCTTTTGCTGACGATTAATGATGTTGAGCATCTTTTCAGGATACAGTGGCCATTTATTTTCTTTTGCAAACTGAGTGTTTAAGAATTTTGCCAAGTTTTTCACTTTTAAGAAGTTGGTGGTTAGAAAAATTCTTTATATATTTATATTCGCATTCTTTGTCAGCTATGTGTTGTAAATATTTTTTCCTGAATTATGCTTCCCTATTTTTTTAAAATGGTATCTTTTCATGAACATAATTTTTAAAGTTTGGTAAGGTCCAGTTTATAATTTTTTTCTTTTATGGTTAGAGTTTCTATAGTCTTGTTTAAAGTATGCTTTGTCAATTGCAAGGTTGTGAAAATACTCTCCAAAGTGTTTTTTAGAAGATTTATGGTTCTTACTTATTTATGTTTAGGTTCATGGTCTAATATAAATTGCCTTTTGTGTGTTGAATAAGGAAGGATTGTTTTCTTTTCTTTTTTTTTTATATTACTATTATTTCAGTATTGTTAAGAAGGTACTACTTTCCCTGTTAAATTGTTTGACTTCCTTTCTCAAATACCAGCTGATATTATATGTGAAGATCTCTTTATGAGCTTTCTGTTTTGTTCCATTGATTTTTATTTGTTCTTCCTATGACAATCCCAGACTGTCTTGAATACTATAGTATTATATCGCCTCTTGACATCAGGTGATGCTATAAATTCTTCAGCTTGGCTCTTGCTTTGCAAAACAAGATCTAGATACCTTGAATTTCCATATAAAATTTCAAATCAACTTGTCAACTTCTAAAAAAAAGTGCTGATCATTTGATTGTGTTAAATCTATAGAGAACATGGGAAAAGAATGGGCGTTTTAACAGCCTTGTGCTCTTCAGTGTATGAGCACTGAATAAATATCTATTTATGCCCATTTTTCTCAGCATTCTTTCCTAGTTTTCAGTGTAGACATTTAAAAATGTTACTGCAAATTATCTATATTATTAGACTGTATTTTCCAATTATTGCTAGCATATTGAAATGCAACTATGTTGCATATTGATAATGTGTCTTGTATATTGGCTGATCAGTGAATCTACATTGACTACTATATAACGTTACCTATCAGTTTTAATGGATAGCCTTTAACAGACTGAAGTTCCTTTTTATTCTTCATTTTCTGAGAGATTTAAAAACAATCTTGAATGGATACTATTATTAATTTTTCATACATACCTTGAGATATGTATATGGTTTATCTCCTTTGTTCTGTTAACATTATAGCACATTATTATTGTATTTTGACGTCTGTGTGTGCAGTCAGTCATATCCAACTTGTTTTGACCCCATGGACTGTAGCCCACCAGGCTCTCTGTCCATGGGATTTTCCTAGCGAGAATGTTGGAGTGGGTTGCCATTTCCCTCTCCAGGGGATCTTCCTGACCCAGAGATCAAATCTGCATCTGGCATTGACAGGCAGGCTTTTTAGCACCGTGCCACCTGGGAAGCCCATATGTTAACATAATATACATTAACATATGTCATGGACACGGGTGGTTTTCATATGTTAAAACAAGTTTTACATTCCATTTGGAGTCTCCTTTTTACAAATTGCTGGATTTAATCTGCTAATTTTCTTAATTTTTTTTCTTTGCTAATAACTTTATTTATTTATATATTTTTGGCTCTGCTGAGTCTTCACTGCTGTGCGGGTTTTTCTCTAGTTGCAGTGAGTGAGGGCTGCTCTCTAGCTGCGACGCACAGGCTTCTCACTGTGGTGGCTTCTCTTGTTGTGGAGCATGGACTCTAGGCCGTGCAGGCTTCCCTGCTTGCAACATGTGGGCTCAGTAGTTTCTGCTCCCAGATTCAAGAGCACAGGCTTAAGAGTTGTGGTGCACAGGCTTAGTTGCCCCTGGCATGTGGGATCTTCCCGGATCAGGGATCAAACCCATGATTCCTGCATTGGCAGGGAAATTCTTAACCATCGACCACCAGGGAAGCCATTAAATGTTTTACTTTTATGTTCCTGAGGGCCATTTAGTGGTAACTTTGTTCCTTGTGTTATCATTGTCAGTTTTTTGTCTTGCATTGGACAGGGGAGTCCTGACTCTGAGCAGGGCTCTCTCTCAGCTCTCCTGCCCTGTCTCAGCCTTTGGTACAGTCTCCCCTGGTGAAAGCCTGCAGGATGGGGTTGGCAGATGGGTGAAGACTTTATGTGTGATTGAGGAGCCTTGGAATTGTAACCTGACCAGAAATCCCATGTGTAGCCATGACATGTTCCGAGAAGTGTGGCTGTGGTTTCTTTTCACCACTCTGTGAGGGATGAAAAACACAAAGGTTTCTCTTCTTCTCGGAAAGGTNGGTTGGCAGATGGGTGAAGACTTTATGTGTGATTGAGGAGCCTTGGAATTGTAACCTGACCAGAAATCCCATGTGTAGCCATGACATGTTCCGAGAAGTGTGGCTGTGGTTTCTTTTCACCACTCTGTGAGGGATGAAAAACACAAAGGTTTCTCTTCTTCTCGGAAAGGTTCATCACTTGCTGGAATTTAGTTCATTTAGATTTCCTTGTATCCTCAACTCTTGAATGGTTTCTAGAAACTATAGAGTTTTAGTGTATCCAGCTAGTTCTTACTATTAGCGTGGGAGTAATGGTGTCATTGATTTTCTGCTTTCTGTCCAGAGGCCAATTCAGAATGCACTTCTGTTCTCTCTATATTGTGAATGAAGAGATGGCTTCAAGGTCTCACAGCTTGGAATTGTTAAACTGGCATCTGTAATTTAGTTCTTTTCTGATCTCATTATCTNGGAGAGGACAGACTATGAGAAGGCTGGATGGCATCACTGACTCGATGAACGTGAGTTTGAGTGAACTCTGGGAGTTGGTGATGGACAGGGAGGCCTGGCATGCTGCGATTCACGGGGACGCAGAGTCGGACATGACTGACCAACTGAACTGAACTGAACTGAAGAGGTAAAGAACCGAGCTGCTAATGCAGGAGACATAAGAGATGGGGGTTTGATCCGTGGGTTGGAAAGATCCCCTGGGGGAATGGCTTAGCAACCCACTCCAGTATTCTTGCCTAGAGAATCCCATGGGCAGAGGGGCCTGGTGGGCTACAGTCTATAGAGTCACACAGAGACATGATGAAGGGACAGCACACATGCAAGGTCATGCTAAAGATACTTTCCCTCTTTGCCTTTTGAGTTTTCACCTCGTTATCANACCCACTCCAGTATTCTTGCCTAGAGAATCCCATGGGCAGAGGGGCCTGGTGGGCTACAGTCTATAGAGTCACACAGAGACATGATGAAGGGACAGCACACATGCAAGGTCATGCTAAAGATACTTTCCCTCTTTGCCTTTTGAGTTTTCACCTCGTTATCATTCTCTGGAAGACTCTTGCTTACTGTAAGTAATCTCATGGACAAAAAGTGAAAAAAATTGTGTGTGTGTTTGTGTGTGTGTGTGTGTGTGTGTGTGTGTTTAGTGGGTATTAGAAGAAGGAGAGAAGGAGAAAAGGCTTGGTTATGCCTACTATGTGATAAACATGCTAATATGTGCTTTCATAGATTAATTCTTATTTCATTGATCCTCTGATAAAAACACAGACTCTGAAGCTAAAATGTTTGCTTAGCTTCCCAGCTTCACCCTTTACTAGCTGTATAACCTTGGGGACTTCTCTCAATTTCTCTGGGATCCAATTTCTTTTGTTTGTAAAATATGAACATTATTATTTGTGAAAAGTGTTGCTGTGGAGTTCAGTCAAGTTGAGTTCAAACCGGAGTATTCAATTTTGGTTCACTTAGCTTAGTACCTAATGTTTGCTTCAGAATCTTTAGCTGTTCAGTTCAGTTCAGTTCAGTTCAGTTGCTCAGTCGTGTCTGACTCCTTGCGACCCCATGAATTGCAGCACGCCAGGCCACCCTGTCCATCACCAACTCCCGGAGTTCACTCAGATTCACATCCATTGAGTCAGTGATGCCATCCAGCCATCTCATCCTCTGTCGTCCTCTTCTTCTCTTGCCCCCAATCCCTCCCAGCATGAGTCTTTTCCAATGAGTCAACTCTTCACATGAGGTGGCCAAAGTACTGGAGTTTCAGCTTTAGCATCATTCCTTCCAAAGAAATCTCAGGGCTGATCTCCTTCAGAGTGGACTGGTTGGATCTCCTTGCAGTCCAAGGGACTCTCAAGAGTCTTCTCCAATATCACAGTTCAAAAGCATCAATTCTTTGACACTCAGCTTTCTTCACAGTCCAACTCTCACATCCATGCATGACCACTGGAAAAACCATAGCCTTAACTAGATGGACCTTAGTTGGCAAAGTAATGTCTCTGCTTTTGAATATGCTNCAAAAAAAAAAAAAAAGAAGAGGAGGAAGGAATACTTACCAACTCATTTCTATGAAAGCAGTTTTACTTAGATACAAAAACCAGACAAAGAGATCACAAGAAAACTATAGGCCAACATTCTTTATGAATGTAGATGCAAAAAATCTTCAATGAAACAGTGGGAGATAGGACCTGGGAACAAATAGGAAGGATTACAGATGACAAAGCAAGACTTATTCTAGGAATGCAAGGTTGGTTCTACATTTGAAAATCAGTATGATACATCATATTAATAGAAACTCCTCCCCGCCAAACCACATGATCATTTCAATGGGTGACAGAAAAAGTGTTTGATAAAACCCAACACTCTATCATGATAAAAACACTCAACAAACTAGGAATAGCACAGGGCTTCATCAACCTGATAAAGAACATCTATAAATAATTCACAGCTAACATCATACTTAAAGGTGAAGAACTAAAACATTTTTCCCGATAGTTGAGAACAAGACAAAGATGTCCACTCTTGTCACTTTTATTCAACATTATACTATAGGTTCAAGAAAGTGCAATTAAGCAGAAAAATAAAAGGTATCTAGATTGGAAAGGAATAAGTAAAATTATCTCTATTTGCAGATGACATGATCTTGTATAAAAAAAGGTTAAGAAATCCACTCATCCTCCCCAAAATTTAGAGTTAACAAATTAGTTTAGCAAAGTTTCAGTATACAAAACCAATATGTGAAAATCAGTTTTATCTCTATACTCTAGCAATGAACAACTCAAAATGAAATTAAGAAAACAACTCTATATACAATAGTATTAAGAATAAAAAAATTATTTAGGCAAGAATTTCACAAAATAGGAGTAAGCCTGGTGCATTAAAAACTACAAAACATTACTGAAAGAAATTAAGGAAGAAATTAAGGAATATATGGAAAAGATATGTCACTTTCATGGATCAGAAAACTTCGTGCCCACTCTCACCACTACTATTCAACAAAGTTTTGGAAGTCCCAGTCACATCAATCAGAAGAAACAGAAATAAAAGGAATCCAGATTAGAAAAGAGGTAAAACTGCAGATGGCATGATCCTTTACATAGAAAACTCTAAAGACACCACCAGAAAATTACTAGAGCTAATTAATGAACATAACAAAGTTGAAGGATATAAAATTAATACACAGAAATCCCTTGTATTCCTATACACTAACAATGAAAAAACAGAAAGAGAAATTAAGGAAACAATCCCATTTACTGTTGCAATGAAAAGAATAAAATGCTTAGGAATAAGTTTACCTAAAGAAACAAAAGACCTATATATAGAGAAAACTATAAATCACTGATGAAAGAAATCAAAGATGACACAGATGGAGAAACACATCATGTTTGTGGATTGGAAGAATCAATATAGTGAAAATGAGTACACTACCGAAAGCAATCTATAGAGTCAATGCAAACCCTAGCAACCTACCAATGGTATTTTTCACAGAACTAGAACAAATCATTTCACAATGTGTATGGAAACACAAAAACCCTCAAATAGCCAAAGCAATCTTGAGAAAGAATGGAGCTAGAGGAAATAACCTTCCTGACTTCAGACTACTACAAAGCTGCAGTCATCCAGACAGTATGGTACTACCACAAAGACAGAAATATAGATCAATGGAACAAAAAAAGCCCAGAGATAAATCCATGCACCTATGGACACCTTGTCTTTGACAAAGGAGGCAAAAATATACAACAGAGAAAACACAATCTCTTTAAAGAGTGGTGCTGGGAAGACTGATCAACCACATGTAAAAGACTGAAACTAGAACACGTTTTAACACCATACAAAAAAATAAACTCAAAATGGATTAAAGATCTAAATGTACGACCAGAAACTATAAAACTCTTAGAGGAAAACATAGGCAGAACACTCTCTGGCATAAATCACAGCAAGATCCTCTATGATCCACCTTCCAGAGTAAGGGAAATAAAAACAAAAATAAACAAATAGGACATAATTAAACTTAAAAGCTTTTGCACAATGAAGGAAACAATAAGCAAGGCGAAGTGGCAGCCTTCAGAATGGAAGAAAATAATAGCAAATGAAACAACTGACAAAGAATTAATCCCCAAAATATACAAGCAGCTCATGCAGCACAATACCAGAAAAATGAACCCAATCAAAAACTCAGCCAAAGAACTAAATAGACATTTCTCCAAAGAAGACATAGAGATGGCTAATAAACAAATGAAAAGATACTCAACATCACTCATTATCAGTTCAGTTCAGTTCAGTTGCTCAGTCGTGTCTGACTCTTTGCAACCTCAGGAATCGCAGCACGCCAGGCCTCTCTGTCCATCACCAACTCCAGGAGTTCACTCAGACTCACATCCATCAAGGCAATGATGCCATCCAGCCATCTCATCCTCTGTTGTCCCCTTCTCCTCCTGCCCCTAATCCCTCCCAGCATCAGAGTCTTTTCCAATGAGTCAAAACATTCCTTCCAAAGAAATCCCAGGGCTGATCTCCTTCAGAATGGACTGGTTGGATCTCCTTGCAGTCCAGGGGATTCTCAAGAGTCTTCTCGAGCACCACAGTTCAAAAGCATCAATTCTTTGGCACTCAGCCTTCTTCACAGTCCAACCTCACATCCATACGTGACCACTGGAAAAACCATAGCCTTGACCAGACGGACCTTAGTTGGCAAGGTAATGTCTCTGCTTTTGAATATGCTATCTAGTTTGGTCATAACTTTTCTTCCAAGGAGTAAGTGTCTTTTAATTTCATGGCTGTAGTCACCATATGCAGTGATTTTGGAGCCCCCCAAAATAAAGTCCAACATTGTTTCCACTGTTTCCCCATCTATTTGCCATGAAGTGATGGGACCAGATGCCATGATCTTCATTTCAGAATGTTGAGCTTTAAGCCAACTTTTTCACTCTTCTCTTTCACTTTCATCAAGAGGCTTTTTAGTTCCTCTTCACTTTCTGCCATAAGGGTGATGTCATCTGCATATCTGAGGTTATTCATATTTCTCCCGGCAATCTTGATTCCAGCTTGTGTTTTTTCCAGTCCAGCATTTCTCATGATGTACTCTGCATATGAGCTGAATAAGCAGGGTGACACTATACAGCCTTGACGTACTCCTTTTCCTATTTGGAACCAGTCTGTTGTTCCATGTCCTGTTCTAACTGTTGCTTCCTGACCTGCATATAAGTTTCTCAAGAGGCAGGTCAGGTGGTCTGGTATTCCCATCTCTTTCAGAATTTTCCACAGTTTATTGTGATCCACACAGTCAAAGGCTTTGGCATAGTCAATAAAGCAGAAATAGATGTTTTTCTGGAACTCTCTTGCTTTTTCCATGATCCAGCGGATGTTGGCAATTTGATCTCTGGTTCCTCTGCCTTTTCTAAAACCAGCTTGAACATCAGGAAGTTCACGGTTCACGTATTGCTGAAGCCTGGCTTGGAGAATTTTGAGCATTACTTTACTAGCATGTGAGATGAGTGCAATTGTGTGGTAGTTTGAGCATTCTTTGATGTTGCCTTTCTTTGAGGTTAGAATGAAAACTGACCTTTTCCAGTCCTGTGGCCACTGCTGAGTTTTCCAAATTTGCTGGCATATTGAGTGCAGCACTTTCACAGCATCATCTTTCAGGATTTTAAATAGCTCCACTGGAATTCCATCACCTCCACTAGCTTTGTTCATAGTGATGCTTTCTAAGGCCCACTTGACTTCACATTCCAGGATGTCTGGCTCTAGATGAATGATCACATCATTGTTATATATCCTTAAATGGGTATGAAATGTAACTGTACCCATCTTAAAAGATGAAATAGTTCAGTGGAAGAGTGTAAAGGAATTTCTCTGTTATTGAATACCCTGTAAGTGACAGTGTTGGAATCAAGATCAAAGTATGTGTTTCAGTGAAGATACAGATTGGGCTACTGTGAGAGAAACATGAATATTATGCTGAAAAATGACAGCCACTTTAGATAATCTATAAAAGTTTAAGCTAATAGATTTCAGAGACCCACAATTCTTCATTTTGGAGGTCTGCACTTTTTTGCACAGTCTAAGAGGACAAAGGTCAAGAGGGAGGGCATGCCCTGCCTTTAAGACAGTAGTTCTTAAGTTCAGGTTTGCACATTTGAATCACCGAGAAAGTGTTTACCAAATATTGGTCCTCAGTCCTCTCCTCCTTAGAGATTCTGTCTCAGTTGATCTGATAAAAGGTTTCTTTTTTCCCTTTTTTCAAGCAGATTTAAAAAGAAAAATTTTTATTGAAGGATAATTGCTTTACAGATTTTGTTGTTTTCTGTCAAACCTCCCATAGGTACACATATATCCCCTCCCTTTTGAAGATCTCTCCCATCTCCCTCCCCAACCCACCCCTCTAGGTTGATACAGAGCCCTTGATTGAGTTTCCAGAGCCATACAGCAAATTCCCATTGGCTATCTATTTTACATATGGTAATGTAAGTTTCCATGTTACTCTTTCCATACATTTCACCCTCTCCTCCCCTCTACCCATGTCCATAAGTCTCTTCTCTATATCTGTTTCTCTATTGCTGCCCTGTAAATGAATTCTTCACTACCATTTTTCTATATTCCAAATATGTGTGTTAGAATGTGACATTTAATCTTTCTCTTTCTGACTCACTTCAGTCTGTATAATAGGTTCTAGGTTCATCCACCTCATTAGAACTGACTCAAATGCATTCCTTTTTATGGCTGAGTAATATTCCATTGTGTATATGTACCACCACTTCTTTATCCATTCATCTGCTGAAGGACATCTAGGTTGCTTCCATGTTCTAGCTATTGTAAATAGTGCTGCAATGAACAATGAGATACATGTGTCTTTTTCAACCCTGGTTTCCTCAGAGTGTATGTCTAGGAGTGGGATTGCTGGGTCATATGGTGGTTTTATTCCTAATTTTTTTAGGAATCTCCATCCTATATTCCATAGTGGGTATATAAATTTACATTCTCACCAACAGTGCAAGAGTGTTCCCTTTTCTCCACACCCTCTCCAACATTTATTGTTTGTAGGCTTTTTGATGATGGCCATTCTGACCTGTGTGAGGTGATATCTCAATTGTGGTTTTGATTTGCATTTCTCTAACGAGCGATGTTGAGCATCTTTTCATGTGTTTATTAGCCATCTGTATGTCTTCTTTGGAGAAATGTCTGTTTAGGTCTTTCCCCCAGTTTTTGATTGTGTTATTTGTTTTTCTAGCACTGAGTTGTATGAGCTGCTTGTATATTTTTGGAAATTAACCCTTTGACAGTTGTTTCGTTTGCTTTATTTTCTCCCATTCTGAGGGTTATCTTTTCACTTTACTTATAGTTTCCTTTGCTGTACAAAAGCTTTTAAGTTTAATCAGGTCCCACTTGTTTGCTTTTGCTCTTATTTCTATTACTTCAGGAGGTGGGTCATAGAGGATCTTGCTTTGATTTATGACATCGAGTGTTCTGCCTATGTTTTCCTCTGAGTTTAATAGTTTCTGGTCTTACCTTTAGGTCTTTAATCTATTTTGAGTTTATCTTTGTGTAGGGTGTTACTAAATGTTCTAATTTCATTCTTTTACATGTAGCTCTCCAGTTTTCCCAGCACCATTTATTGAAGAGGCTGTCTTCACCCCATCGTATATTCTTGCCTCCTTTGTCAAAAATAAGGTACTCATAGGTGGATGGGTTTATTTCTGGGCTTTCTATCTTGTTCCTTTGGTCTATATTTCTGTTTTTGTGCCAGTACTGTACTGTCTTGATGACTGTAGCTTTGTAATATAATCTAAAGTCAGGAAGGTTGATTCCTCCAGCTCCTTTCTTCTTTCTTAAGACTGCTTTGGCTATTCAGGGTCTTTTATGTTTCCATATGAATTGTGAATTTTTTTCTTCTAATTCTGTGAAAAATGCCATTGGTAATTTGATTGGGATCTCATTGAATCGGTAGATTGTAAACAGATGTTTTAATAGCTTTCTATTCACTGTATTCAAGGCAGGGATTCTTGAATATTGAACTTTAACTTGAGACCTTCACCATGATGGTCCAGGAAGGATTTTCCAGCTTTGCTCCTTGTGGTGACTCAGGCATTCAAGCTCATTCTGTCCTGTGGCTCCTACATCCTCTCTGTTGGCTTGTCATCCTTTACTTCAGTCAACACAGTGCAGGCATATCTGTTTTCTAAAAGCCTCAGGCTTAAGAATCAAATGTCACCCAGTTCTCAGACCATAGCAAGGAGATCTGGGAAAACAGACCTTGACTTTGTAGCTTCCCCTGCTGCTAAGTCACTTCAGCCATGTCTGACTCTGTGTGACCCCATAGACGGCAGCCCACCAGGCTCCCCCATCCCTGAGATTCTCTTGCCATTTCCTTCTCCAGTGGATGAAAGTGAAAAGTGAAAGTGAAGTTGCTCAGTCGTGTCCAACTCTTAGAGACCCCATGGACTACAGCCCACCAGGCTGCTCCTTCCATGGGATTTTCCAGGCAAGAGTACTGGAGTGGGGTGCCATTGCCTTCTCCAGTAGCTTCCCCTAGTGAACCTCAATCACTCTAGAAGAGGGAGAGGGGTTTGAATCAATAGCAATCCACCATTATCTTAACATCTCATTTATAGTCTAGGGAAATATTTATTATTTTTCTATTAACATTATGCAGAATTTAACCCTTTATTTGTGCTTCATTTTCAGTGTTTCTGTCCTCAGAATCTATAATCCTTGTTTCTTCCCCACCCCCCATATAATTAAATAATGTTTTCTTTCCAGATTGAGCTAATTGGACTTTCTTATAAAATCTTTTGAGGTTACTTGAGAAATTTTGTTCTAAATTCATGTACTCTCCCTTTGAATTACTTGATAAAAATTATCACAAGAAATTCTAACGTTGCCTTATGACTATAAATCATTTAATTCCTTTGTTAGTATTCCTTTTTCATGTTTATTTTCATGATTTAATTAGGTCATAAATGCCTAAAACTTATAGTAGCTTGTGCTTAGTTTTTTATTCTCTGGCACTTAGGTTTTAGCCTTTCTACAAAGTAGATGGGCAGGTTCATTTGATATACACATACAAATACATATCCGTGAACACTCACACCAATAATGAATAGATTTAATGGATATATTTAATATAGACTACTTTAAAGATATAAACTACTACTTGTAGTTCCCTGATGGCTCAGCCGGTAAGGCGTCTGTCTACAATGCGGGAGGCCCGGGTAAGATCCCTGGGTCAGGAAGATCCGCTGGAGGAGGAAATGGCAATCCACTCCAGTACTATTGCCTGGAAAATCCCATGGACAGAGGAGCCTGGTAGGCTATAGTCCATGGGGTCGCAAAGAGTCAGACACGACCTAGCGACTTCACTCACTCACTTTAGGGATATAGTTGAAATGTAATATTGGTCTTCTAACTCTCCCTTTAAATTGTATTCAGCAGGAATTTTTTTTTTCCCTGCTACTAAATAAAAACTATGGCAGACCTAATGGTTTTTATTTATTTTTTTTTTAAATTATTTTGGCCACTCTGTGCTGCATGTAAGATCTTAGTTATCCAATCAGGGGTTGGACTCATATCCCTGCAGTGGGAGCACTGAGTCTTAATCACTAGACCAGGAGGGAACTCCTTCATGACTTTTATGATCAAACTTAACAGAAAAANGATATAGTTGAAATGTAATATTGGTCTTCTAACTCTCCCTTTAAATTGTATTCAGCAGGAATTTTTTTTTCCCTGCTACTAAATAAAAACTATGGCAGACCTAATGGTTTTTATTTTTTTTTTAATTATTTTGGCCACTCTGTGCTGCATGTAAGATCTTAGTTATCCAATCAGGGATTGGACTCATATCCCTGCAGTGGGAGGACTGAGTCTTAATCACTAGACCAGGAGGGAACTCCTTCATGACTTTTATGATCAAACTTAACAGAAAAACTTCATGTTCTTTTTATTCACAAAATCTCAGATTTAAAAAAAAATTCAGTTTCTTATTCAGTATATTAATCTTCTTTTATCTTCATTTGAGGATGTCATAGCTTTCTTGTCTCCTGGGACGTGATTATAAGAGGATGAGATGAAGGGGAGAGATGAAGGGCTAGGGTCTTTCTCTTCCTCTGGGTACCATGACTCCGTGTACCATCATTGCCTCTCATTTCCCATCTAGGGAAAAGGAACCTGATTTTGAGAACTCTCACACTTACATAAGACCATATAGATCACTCTCTATAGGCATTAATTATTTCCTATTTTGCTCTATTAAATTTCATAGTAATTTTCCCTTTATACTCTCTTGTCACTTACTTATATTGCCATCTTCCTTACTTGCTCTCAGAACTCTCCTTTAAGAATTTTACTCCTTTTCTCAGGAAAGCATTGAGTTTCCTGAGCTTAAAAAAGTTACTTTCCTCCTTCCCAGTAGACAGTTGAGAAGAATGATGTTTTCTTCCTTATTTTTGTACATCTGGTGCATCAGAGTTTCTTATGCCTTTATCATTGGATTTCTCTCGTAGTGTCTAAGATCAAAGTGTTTCCTTTTATACACCTGGTGTTTTCTTTGCTCTCTATACTATATACCTTTCATTCTTTGAAACTTTCTTTTATCCATCAGCCTATGTTGTTTTTGAATGAGGCCAGCAGGTTTCTACTCTGCTCCTCTGACTACGGTCTCTTCTTTCATTGTAGGTGGCCAGCTCTTTCTACCTGGCCATCCTGCCTTTGGCTACAAAGAAGCAGCACCCTTTGCTCTGTGAGGCTATTCCATTGTATCCCCCAAACCNATCCATCAGCCTATGTTGTTTTTGAATGAGGCCAGCAGGTTTCTACTCTGCTCCTCTGACTACGGTCTCTTCTTTCATTGTAGGTGGCCAGCTCTTTCTACCTGGCCATCCTGCCTTTGGCTACAAAGAAGCAGCACCCTTTGCTCTGTGAGGCTATTCCATTGTATCCCCCAAACCAGCACTGGTATTACAGCCCCACAGGCAAATTCCTACTCTTGTCTTTCAACCTAGGATTCTCTGTTTAAGTCTCTTCAAGTTCAGAAAATTCTTTTTTCTTCTCCATGTATGAAACCATCACTCTATTTCTCTCAAGTTTTTAAACCTCTTGTTCAACAGATGGATTGCTATTTCTCTTCTCTTGCTAAATAAACTTTATCATCACTTATATCTATTACTCATCAATTTTGTATTTCATGTGATGTTTATGTTTTGGGACTCTTCCTACAACTTGAGCCTGCTGTATATATCCTTTGCATGATTAAGAGTTTCAGAGCATCTTATTTCTTGTGTTGCCTTATAAAACTTCCTTTTTATTTGGCACATCAGGCAGAATGCACTATATTCTCCCATTCAGACAGTCAGTAATCACTTTTCTATTCTTTATTATCTTAGCAATATATTGCTGTTTCTCTTTCCATAACACAGAGGTATTTTATTTTACTGAGGGTGAATCTCTACAGCTATCATTTTCTAAAAGTCTTCAAGACTTTGTGCATAATTTTTAGATATTTTAATCTATATTTAAACAGATGGATTCCTGTTGTTTTATGTTATTTTTTTTTAATTTTTAATTTTTGCTTTTTTTTTTTTTTTTGCCATGCCACACAGCCTATAGAATCTTAGTTCCCTGACCAGGGATTGAATCCTTGCCCCCTGCATTGGAAGCATGGAATCTTAACCACAGAACCACCAGGGGAATCCCCTCCTGCTTTGATGCAATACTGACATCTCATAGGTAAGCTGAACGCTGATGAATTGATGCTTTTGAACTGTGGTGTTGGAGAAGACTCTTGAGAGTCCCTTGGACTGCAAGGAGATCCAATCAGTCCATTCTAAAGGAGATCAG
>SJYA01002489.1:419058-435677 GCA_006410615.1 Neotragus moschatus | reverse complement strand
CCTTGCCCCCTGCATTGGAAGCATGGAATCTTAACCACAGAACCACCAGGGGAATCCCCTCCTGCTTTGATGCAATACTGACATCTCATAGGTAAGCTGAACGCTGATGAATTGATGCTTTTGAACTGTGGTGTTGGAGAAGACTCTTGAGAGTCCCTTGGACTGCAAGGAGATCCAATCAGTCCATTCTAAAGGAGATCAGTCCTGGGTGTTCTTTGGAAGGACTGATGCTAAAACTGAAACTCCAATATTTTGGCCACGTGATGCCAGAGTTGACTCATTGGAAAAGACTCTGATGCTGGGAGGGATTGGGGGCAGGAGGAGAAGGGGGCAACAGAGGATGAGAAGGCTGGATGGTATCACCGACTCGATGGACATGAGTTTGAGTGAACTCTGGGAGTTGGTAATGGACAGGGAGGCCTGGCATGCTGCAGTTCATGGGGTTGCAAAGAGTTGGACACGACTGAGCGACTGAACTGCATTTTGACTTCCCTAGTGGCTCAGCGGTAAAGAATCCATCTGCAATGCAGGAGATGCAGGTTCAATTTCTGGCTTTGGAAGGTCCCCTGGAGAAGGAAATGGAAACCCACTCCAGTATGCTTGCCTGGGAAATCCTATGGACAGAGAGGCCTGGTGGGTTACAGTCCATGAGGTCACAAGAGTCAGATATGACTTAGCGACTAAACCTACCACCAGCAATTGTATTTTATGTTTTTGTCCCAAGCCACATTAGTTTCTATAATTTTTCTTTCAATGTATTCTCTATTATTTTTCTTCCTTATTTTTTCAGTGCATCCCAAATTTTCCCAGGTTATTTTTATTCAATTAATCTGGGCTGTATAGATGCAAAAACAAATTTGAAGCTACGTAAAGAATAGTCTTTGCTCTCAGAGGGGGAAAAAAATCACAAGAAACAAGGGAAGGCATATGCTTAAACCTGGAATTAAATTCCAGTGTGGTTTGCATAGAGGCAAAGGTTTATAAGCAGACAGAAGAGAAAATTGACACTGAGGATATGAGGAAATGCTGCTCAGAGACAGCCCTGAGCAGCGCTGATAATGCAAATAGTAGGTCCTCCATGAACAGGGAAGGAGAGAACTCCTGAAGGATGGAATGGCCTGGGCCCTGAGGTCTTTGCTGGCTCACAGGGAATTCGGCGTTCCTGGAGCTTGCACTGGGGAGGTGGATGCTGGTAAACTGTGAGAAATGGGGATGGAAAAGCACCAGGTGGAGGCCATGAAATTTCTTGCCTGTCACTGTATGTAGGTGTGTAGACTTCATTCCTTTTGTGAGAAGAAACTATTAAAGGCAGATAGATGGGAATGATTTTGTCAGATAGGATGAGAAGTGGTTGCTGTGAAGGATGTTTTTGAGAGCAGCAGTAGCGACGCAGAGTCAGCCAGGCGAGTTATGAAGCTCTTGTCTAGAAGAGAGGCTTGGAGGGTCAGAGCAATGGTAGTGGCTGATGGAAAGGAAAAGGCTTGTTCTTGCCAGGACGTGGACCCAAACAGAACAGAGTGTAGGACAACGGGCAGATTTCTGGCTCCCAGAAGGTGCTAACCAGTCGAGGCAGGTAACCCTGGAGGAAGACTTGTCCATTCCTGAATGTCAGCTTCCTTCTTCTTTGTACTGTAAATGAAGAGTTCTATTCTATCAGAAAGCATGACCTCTTAAATTTCCTGCCTTCCCAAGTGGTGCAGTGGTAAAGAACCTGTGTGCCAGTGCAGGAGAAGCAAGAGATGAGGGTTTGATCCCTGGGTCAGGAAGATCTCATGCAGTAGGAAATAGGAACCCACTCCAGTATTCTTGCCTGGAAAATTCCATAGATAAGAGGAGTCTGGTGGGCTACAGTCCATGGGGTTACGGAGTTGGCCACGGCTGATCATAGCGCACACCCAAATCTCAGTCCATTTACTTTCTGTTTTGTAGCTCAACAAGGTATTTTCTATATAGGAAACGCAGGCTCACACTCTGTAGAGGCAGCCAGGGATAATTACAGGGCAACAGTAAGTGATGCATCCTGGAATTACAGTAGCTATATTTCACAGCCATAGCTCATGAAATGAACTATACATATCCAAGGATTCACCCACAGAATCAAATTTTTGGTGACATATGGGGAGAGCATGATTTGTTATATTTGTACCCTCAAAACTGAATCAGTGCTGTTCCATACTAAGCAAGTTGATTAACACTCTAGGTGATTGTGTCTGTGTTTCAGGCATGCCTAAGTGTGCTGTCAGGGTAAGTACTATGCCATCCCAGCAATGTTTCATAAATTCCCTGGTGAAACTCATATATGAATGCAGTGACAATCTTACATTTTTTTCCATTCAAAATCCTTAAATATAATCTTAAAAAAGTAGAATTGGTGTTGCAGTGTCCTAAAAGTGCCAAACAGCTTTCATATTTAGTTGAGATGTACCATCTATTCACTCATAGGGCTCTTATTTTTATTTTTTTCATCACTAAATCTGATGGGTATTTTTTTCCCCCTCCCTTGACACTGGCATTACTTTAGTTAACTGTCAAAGTTCTATAGAAGTTTTAAACTGACTTCTAGTTCATTCCAGAATTTTCCTTTCTCTTTGATAGACTTTTATTTTTATCATGTTTCCCATGGTTATCTTATCNTTGACTGTATAGAGCTTCTCCATCTTTGGCTGCAAAGAATATAATCAATCTGATTTCGGTGTTGCCCATCTGGTGATGTCCATATGTAGAGTCTTCTCTGGTGTTGTTGGAAGAGGGTGTTTGCTATGACCAGTGTATTTTCTTGGGAAAACTCTATTAGTCTTTGCCCTGCTTCATTCTGCATTGCAAGGCCAAATATGCCTGTTACTCCAGTTGTGTTTCTTGACTTCCTACTTTAGCATTCCAGTCCCCTATAATGAAAAGATCATTTTTGGGTGTTAGTTCTAAAAGGTCTTGTAGGTCTTCATAAAACTTCAGCTTCTTCAGCATTATAGGTTGGGGTGTAGACTTGGATAACTGTGGTATTGAATGGTTTGGCTTGGAAACGAACAAAGATCATTCTGTTGTTTTTGAAATTGCATCCAAGTACTGCATTTTGGACTCTTCTGTTGATCATGATGGCTACTCCATTTCTTCTGAGGGATTCCTTCCTGCAGTAGTCGATAGAATGGTCATCTGAGTTAAATTCACCCATTCTAGTCCATTTTAGTTTGCTGATTCCCAGAATGTCGACATTCACCCTTGCCATCTCTTGTTTGACTACTTCCAATTTCCCTTGATTCATGGACCTAACATTCCAGGTTCCTATGCAATATTCATCTTTACAGCATCGGATCTTGCTTCTATCACCAGTCACATCCACAACTGAGTATTGTTTTTGCTTTGACTACATCCCTTCATTCTTTCTGGAGTTAATTCTCCACTGATCTCCAGTAGCATATTGGGCACCTACTGACCTGGGGAGTTCCTCTTTCAGTATCCTATCATTTTGCCTTTTCATACTGTTCATGGGGTTCTCAAGGCAAGAATACTGAAGTGGCTTGCCATTCCCTTCTCCAGTGGACCACATTCTGTCAGACCTCTCCACCCTGACCTGCCCGTCTTGGGTGGCCCCATGGGCGTGGCTTAGTTTCACTGAGTTAGACAAGGCTGTGGTCCTAGTGTGGTTAGATTGACTAGTTTTCTGTGAATATGGTTTCAGTGTGTCTGCCCTCTGATGCCCTCTTGCAACACCTACCATCTTACTTGGGTTTCTCTTACCTTGGACGTGGGTGGAAATATTGTCCTCCACAAACCAGTCCCTGGTACCAAATAGTTTGGGGACAGCTGCAAGGTGATTTAGAGCATCCTGGATTTGTGGAGCTAGCCTAGTACCAAATAGTTTGGGGACAGCTGCAAGGTGATTAGAGAAACCTGGATTTGTGGAACTAGAAATCATTCTGCCTGGTCCAGCATTATCGAATACATGGAGATATAGTGCTTTCCTTGTTGTCCTATGTATATGAAGGCAGAGTGCCTGGGCTCGTAACTATGCTGTTATTTTACTCAGGTGCACTTGCTTTAGATGCTGTTTCCTCTTTGGTGAAGAAGCAATAGCGATGTGATCCTTCAAGTAACCCTAGGTGTCTTGGTCATCTTGGTTTTCCCCTGTTCTGCTGTCCAAGTGGTATTCAGAATTCCACTTTCTCTAGGAAAACTTTTTGGATAATCCCAGCCCTTTTACAGCTTGCTCTTAGCTCCTTTATCCCTCGTGGTTGATACTGCTTACTTGGTATGAACCCAATGTTATCTAAGTTATGTGCATATTTATTTACAGATTCATATTTGCATTTATTTGTATTTCCTGTTCCTTCAGTTAGATTGATGGATCGTAAGGGCAGAGTATCTCTTTCTCTCTCTCAAAATCTTTTCATTTTTTGTACCCACCATGACACTTAAAGCAATGAAATTTTTAAAAGTGAGAGCTCAATAGTGTATTTTTCAAATGATCCCAGAACATGATCCTTTTATCAACTTTAAAATTCTTTTATTTACTGCTCCTCTATTGATACTCCTGTTTTTGTTTCTTTGGGGGGATATGTTTGCTTTACAGTGTTGTGTTTCTTCTGTACAATGAAGTCAATCAGCTATGCATATGTGTGTGTGTTTGTGTGTGTGTGTGTGTGTGTGTGTGTATATTCCATCTTGGACCTGCCTCCCATTCCTCCTCACCATTGGAACTCTCGATGTGTCATATTTATGCCCAGGTCAAGCATGGATTTCCTGTCCCCTATTATTACAGGAAAGGCTATTCATCATTGTTGACTCAGGAAAATAAGCTTTTCTTTCTCCTTTCATTTTCTGTGTTTACTTTTCCTGAAATATTCCCAAGGGTGTTGTTTATCTTCTTAACCAAATTAAACCAACTTGTTTCTTCATTGTTTTTCCTTTCTCTGAGTTACTTTTCTTATTCCATACTGTTATTTCCATCCTGCACACATAAAGACACTTTTGCAGCTTATGTGTCTTGATTTTCTACAAATATCAATTTATTAAATTGATACCTTAAAAACAAGTGTACTACTTATTCAGCAGTATTCTTTTTTTACATCAAATTTTTTAAAATTAGAGGATAATTACTTTATGATATTGTGATGAGTTTTGTCATACATCAATATGAATTGGTGTTGGTATCTATTTCTTATGAAGAGTTTAGAGAAAACTCCCATTAAAGTAGCCTGCAATACAATATGGTATAGTCTGTTTTTCTTCATCAGTTTAGTTCAGTCTCAGTCTCGTGTCCAACTCTTTGGGACCCCATAGACTGCAGCACTCCAGATTTCCCTGTCCACCACCAACTCCTGGAGCTTGCTCAAACTCATGTCCTTCGAGTTAGTGCTCCCATCCAACCATCTTATCCTCTGTCATCCACTTCACCTCCTGCTTTCAATCTTTCCTAGCATCAGGGCCTTTCCTAAGGATTTAATTCTTTGCATCAGGTGGCCAAAATATTGGAGTTCCAGCTTCAGGATCAGTCCTTCCAATGAATATTCAGGACTGATTTCCTGTAGGATTGACTGGTTGGATCACCTTGCAGTCCAAGGGACTTTCACAAGTTTCCAACAACACAGTTTAAAAGCATAAATTCTTCAGTGCTCAGCTTTGTTTATGGTCCAGCATAATCTTTTAGGATTTCAATTAGCTCAACTGGAATTCCGTCACTTCCACTAGCTTTGACTACAGTGATGCTTCCTAAGGCCCACTCGATTTCACACTCCAGGATGTCTGGCTCTAGGTGAGTGATCACACCATTGCAATCATCTGGGTCATGAAGATTTTTTTGTACAGTTCTTCTGTGTATTCTTGCCACCTCTTCTTAATATCTTCTGCTCTGTTAGATCCATACCATTTCTGTCCTTTTTTGTGCCCATCTTTGCATAAAATGTTCCCTTGGTATCTCTAATTTTCTTGAAGAGATCTCTAGTCTTTCCCATTCTATTGTTTTCCTCTATTTCTTTGCATTGATCACTAAAGAAGTCTTTCTTATCTCTCCTTGCTATTCTTTGGAACTCTGCATTCAGATGAATATATCTTTCCTTTCCTCCTTTGCTTTTAGCTTCTCTTCTCTCAGCTATTTGTAAAGTCTCCCTAGACAGGCATTTTGCCTTTTTTCATTGCTTTTTCTTGGGGATGATTTTGATCATGGCCTCCTATACAATGTTTTGAACCTCCATCCACAGTTCTTCAGGCACTTTGTCTATCAGATCTAATCCCTTGAGTCTATTTGTCACTTCCACTGTATAATTGTGAATGATTTGATTTAGGTCATACCTGAGTGGTCTAGTGGTTTTCCCTACTTTCTTTAATTTAAGTCTGAATTTGGCAATAATTAGTTCATGATCTGAGCCATAGTCAGCTCCTGGCCTTTTTTTTTTTTTTTCTTTCTAACTTTATAGAGCTTCTCCATCTTTGGCTGCAATGAATATAATCAATCTGATTTCAGTGATGTCCATGTGTAGAGCCATCTCTAAGAGGATGTTTGTTATGAACAGTGCATTCTCTTGGCAANATTAGTTCATGATCTGAGCCATAGTCAGCTCCTGGCCTTTTTTTTTTTTTTTCTTTCTAACTTTATAGAGCTTCTCCATCTTTGGCTGCAATGAATATAATCAATCTGATTTCAGTGATGTCCATGTGTAGAGCCATCTCTAAGAGGATGTTTGTTATGAACAGTGCATTCTCTTGGCAAAACTTTGTTAGCCTCTACCCTGCTTCATTTTGTACCCCAAGGCCTAACTTGCCCGTTATTCCAGGTATTTCTTGACTTCCTACTTTTGTATTTCAGTCCCCTACGATGAAAAGAACATCTTTTTTTTTTTTTGGTGTTGGGGCTTCCCTTGTGGCTCAGCTGGTGAAGAATCTCCCTGCAATGTTGGAGACCTGGGTTCAATCCCTGAATTGGAAAGATTTCCTGGAGAAGAGAAAGGGTTCCTACTTCAGTATTCTGGCCTGGAGAAATCCTTAAACTGTACAGTCCATGGGGTCACAAAGAGTCAGACATGACTGAGCAACTTTCACTTCATGTTTTGGTGTTAATTCTAGGTCTTGTAGGTCCTCATAGAACTGTTCAACTTCAGCTTCTTCAGCATTTGTGGTTGGGGCATAGACTTGGATTACTGTGATATGAATGGCTTTCCTTGGAAACGAACAGAGGTCATTCTGTCATTTTTGAGATTGCATCCAAGTACTGCATTTTGGACTCTTTTGTTGACTATGGGGGCTATTCCATTTCTCCTAAGGGATTGTTGCTAGGCAACAGTAGTATATATAATGGTCATCTGAGTTAAATTCATCCATTCCTGTCCGTTGTAGTTCACTGATTCCTAAAATTTCAATGCTGACTCTTGCTATCTCCTATTTGACCACTTCCAATTTGCCTTGATTCATGGACCTAACATTCCAGGCTTTTATGCAGTATTATTCTTTACAGCATCTGACTTTACTTCTATTACCAGTCATATCCACAGCTGGGTGTTGTTTTTACTTTGGCTCTGTCTCTTCATTTTTTCCGGAGTTACTTCTCCTCTCTTCTCAGAAGTATATTAGACAGCTGCCGACTTAGGGAGTTCATCTTTCAATGTCTTATCTTTTTGCCTTTTCATACTGTTCATGGGGTTCTCAAGGCAAGAGTACTGAAGTGGTTGCCATTCCCTTCTCCAGTGGACCACGTATTAGCTTCCAATATGTTTTCTTATATTTCTGCAATTAGCCTTACTGGAGAAACTTTTTATTTCACATTCCTGATTTTTTAAAAACTCTAGTTAAATTATCTTGAATTCAGTTGAATTGAATTGCTAGACTATGACACATGTTGCCATCTTCCAGATAGTTTATATTAGCTTACATGTGACTCACGGTATATGGGAATGCCTGTTTACATGAGATCTTAATGTTATAGAGTTTTACTGTAATTTTGTTTTTATTTTATTTTTTACTTTTCCAAATTATAGGCATAACGAGCTATAGTATTATTTTATATTTCCTGAAATAATTAAACTTTTAAAAAAGTGGTTCTAGGTTTAGTTTCCTTCTTTTTTGAACTGCTCCTTTTCATTGATTAAGGTGTTTTTTTCTTATTTACTTTTTAAAAGAGATCCCTCTATATTAAAATTGGTAACTCTTTGTCATATAGGTTGTAAGTAGTTTTCCTAGTTTGCTATAAACTTACCTTTGTATCTCTTCATGATGATTCTTGGCATGCAAACACTTTTTAAGCCATTTAATGGGTTTACTTTCACACATGTGCTAAGGAAGATTATTTTATACCCGAAACCAGATAAACATTCACTATATTTTATATTGAATTATTTAATATTTAAATATCTACCATATTTGACAGTGAATATGGGTGTACAATGAGAATCATGGAGTGTTTTGTTTTTTTTTCAGAATGATCCAAACTGCCTCTTTTCCCATAATCTGTTGTTCTTCACAGACTTGACGTTTATTTTGTGTAAAACATGTAAAAATACTTTTTCAGGTTTACACATCTCACCCTCATTTTTTGTTTATTTGCATTGCTGATTTAATTTAACTTTCTTCATTTGTTTCTTGGCTGAGTTTATTTTTCCCTATCCAAGATCATGTTGCATTATGCTTTTGGCATTTGCATGGGGAAATCTTCGCTTTATCCCTAAATTACAGAGGGTCATTTGCTGTCTCTTTCTGAATTTTGACACCTTGACTTTCTACCATGGTAATCTAATGAAGACTTTTGCATTCAATGTGACTTTTGTTATTTCAACTTAAAGCTTTTCCTTTTCTCCCTAAAGACCTTCATTTTCCCACTCAAGTGTCGTAAGATGCTTCTTAAATTTAGTTTGTCTCAACCACATCCCTTTTGGTCTTTGCTTTTAACTATGAAGCTTTCTTTGTGACCTCTCAATCTCGGATTGTATTTTGCCTTGCTGTGTTTCGGTGATTACCTCCGCCCTTTTTTCTCTGTCTGTGCCATGGGGGCCATCTTCACTATTTTTGAGTCCAATGCATTGAGTCCCCTCTCAGGGTCTCTTAGGCAGGCGCAGCTTCCTGCCTCATTCACGTTACACATCCTGTGTTCACTTCTAACTCTGCATGCATTATATTTTCTTGAACACGGGCTTCACAGTAACCAAGCTTTCTCCTTTTGCACAGTACAAGTGCTTTATTTTTCTCTGCAGACAATGGATTCCCTTTGTATCTCACCTACTTTTGTTTAAGTCTTTTAATTTGTCCCAAGGTTATCTTTAATCTCTTCTCTGCATCTCAGCTACTTTACTTGATCTCAACGTCTACCCTGTCTGTGTCAGTAATATTCTGTTCCTTTGTTCCAGGTAGTTCACCAGATTTAAGGCACTTAGTGTTTGTCTCTTCAGCTAAGTCTGCTTTTATTCTTTGACACTCTCGAGAGATGTGGCTGTTTTTCTCCTTTATACAATTGTCCTNGGCTTAGTTTCATTGAGTTAGACAAGGCTGTGGTCCTAGTGTGATTAGATTGACTAGTTTTCTGTGAGTATGGTTTCATTGTGTCTGCCCTCTGATGCCTTCTTGCAACACCTATGATCTTACTTGGGTTTCTCTTACCTTGGTCCTGGGGTATCTCTTCACGGCTGCTCCAGCAAGCACAGCCACTGCTCCTTACCTTGGATGAGGGGTATCTAATGACACTATTATAATAACAAATATAGTGTCTTCTGATAATGAATAGTGTTGTAATTTCTGTCACTTGATGTTCTCCGTTTTAAATGGTACTTTTTTTCAATCTTCCTAATGACCTTTCCTTTATCCATTCATCTCATAAGTACTGATGAGCTCCAATTCTCTAACACTGATTGCCATTATAGAAGACATTGTTGGTTGCTTACTCATATNTCTTCTGATAATGAATAGTGTTGTAATTTCTGTCACTTGATGTTCTCCGTTTTAAATGGTACTTTTTTTCAATCTTCCTAATGACCTTTCCTTTATCCATTCATCTCATAAGTACTGATGAGCTCCAATTCTCTAACACTGATTGCCATTATAGAAGACATTGTTGGTTGCTTACTCATATCTACTGCATTTCCCGTATGCTGAAGTGTTCATTTTTCTCTTTTTGTTTAGCAGAGAAACCCATTTAAACTGAGTTTGTTGGTCAATAGCTTAAAAACGGCTTGTATTAGCCTCTCTCGCCCTGGGATGTGATCATGTGACTAGGATGACCAACTATGTCACATGGGGCATAGCTTTCTCTTTAGAGTGTTGGCATGCTCCCTTTCTTTTTCTGCCTGATGAGATTATTGGAGCTGCGGCCACCATCTTGGAGCTTGGATTGACCTTCAGGAAACAGAAATTAGGGCCTTGAGTCCCTGATGATGGTGTGAAGTCATCCCAGTATTATGCTACTACCATTCTTCTGAAATTTTTGCTTTTTGCCCAATCCCAGGAGTCAAACTCCATCCCAGAGGTTAGGCCTTCCTTCCCTTCCCACTTGCAAAGTGGAAGGGTAACATCTTCCACTTGAATGACATAAAATAGCACTTGGTCTTACGTGGAGCTCCAGATCCTTGTGTATAGCTCTATCAGACAGCTCTACTTAAACACTCCATGTGCCAAAGCAAAACTCAGCGTGTCTGTGTGAAAGCATGTACCTTTACTGCATTCCTTTCCTTGTGACGTAGACTGATCTTCAAGGTATACAAGACGGAAGTCTGCTAGTCATTTTTGCATTTCTCTTTTCTTTCTAACTCATATCCAATTGACAACTGGTTTTTCTTCATTATATATCCAAAATCCGACCTTTCTCCTCTACCTGAATGTGGTTGGTTTATTTCTTTATGTCTCTCCTGGGTCATTAAATCATCTGAAACACTTCCAAAGTACTATAGTTATTAACAGTGATGCCAGAATTACGTTTTTAGAACGCAACTCAGGCCATTTCTCACCCCTGTGTGAAAACTCTCGCTATTGTCTTCAGAGAATAATAAATTAACAGGTCTGCAGTGCGTTTCAGAACTGGCCAGCTCTCTCTCTCTGCCACATCCTCTTGTGCCAATCCATCCCATGAATAGTAGTGTCTTCTTGTAATGAACAGACACGTTGGTCTAAATATGTCAGACACTCCCTCACTTCAGGGCTGTTGCACATGTAGCTTCTTCCTCTTGGAATATCCTTCTCCCAACTGTGACTGAATGTTAGTCAAGGCTTCCCACAGCTGCTGGGCTCATGATGCTTTTAATGATTCAGTAGTTTTTTTTTTATAGTGCCTGTAGGTATTGATGCATATTTATATCCTAACAACTCAGTAGCCATTAAAAAAAGTAATATGCTTATGTTGGAATGAAGGTAATATTTCACAGTTCTTTTTAAACATTTTTATTTGAGTATAGTTGCTTTACAATGGTGTGTTTCTGCTGTACCACAAAGTGAATCAGCCATATGTATATATACATATACCCCCTCACTTTTTGAATTTCCTTCCCGTTTAGGTCACCACAGAGCACTGAGTAGAGTTCCCTGTGCTGTATACTAGGTTCTTTTTTGTTATCTATTTTATACACAGTTGTGCATTTTACATTTCTTTATTCACCACAGTTACTTATTTTTTACTTGGAGGAGAGGGTGTGATGAAATGAGAGACAGCATTGAAATGCATACATTACCATGTGTAAAGTAACTAGCTAGAGGGAAGTTGCTGTGATGACCTGTGTGAGTGGGATGATGCGGGGGAGAGGCTCTAGAGGGAGGGGATATATGTCTACTTATNTATACACAGTTGTGCATTTTACATTTCTTTATTCACCACAGTTACTTATTTTTTACTTGGAGGAGAGGGTGTGATGAAATGAGAGACAGCATTGAAATGCATACATTACCATGTGTAAAGTAACTAGCTAGAGGGAAGTTGCTGTGATGACCTGTGTGAGTGGGATGATGCGGGGGAGAGGCTCTAGAGGGAGGGGATATATGTCAACTTATGGCTGATTCATGTAGTTGTGCAGCAGAAACCAAAACAACATTGGGAAGCAATTATTCACCACAGTTACTTGTCAGGGGGATGTGTGCTTCTGTTGGGTACCTCCCTTCTCAAACTTTTGATTAGATCGGATCTGGCCACCCTCCTTTGTCTTTCCACATGTATATTTTCACACTCTTAGCTTTTTCTACTGAGAAATCACAGATCTACAAACATACATCTTCAAAAAGAATGTGCCATTCTTAAACCTAGTGTTAAAACTGTGAACAACCTTGAGGTAGTATTTCACATTCTGTCTGACACTGCTACATTTCCTTGGAATTTTAAAAATATCTCAGTTTTCTCCAGTGAGTTTGCTTCAGTGCCCAGAGTGCCTTGGCACATGGTTTGGAAACCGTGATGCTAAGAGCCTGGCATTGGAAACTACTGTGATAATCCATTCTTTTATTTAAAATGTAGTGATCTGCTCAAGACATGGTAACCGGTAAGTCACTGAGCTGAGAGCCTGTAAGTCTAACGTTCTTATCTTAGACTTCACTGTGAGTCTAAAAATTTCTACATAAATGGTATTTGAGTTGACAGGATGGACTGGATATATCAAATTAGTGAGGAAGTCTAGAATTACAACTAAACAACAGGGCACTCACTTATCTTTCCATTGCGATGCAAGAGGAGCTGAAGGGCATCCCTACCTTGCCCCCAGATGAGAAACATTCCACAGCTGCTTGGGTTGCTGACTGCTGATTCCTGGGACTTGCATGTGGTCCAAATGAGCTGCTTTGCACAAGGTTATATCCTCTCCCTTGGGGCAACACTGACATCCAGTGACTGCTGAGCGCACCCATGCAAGGTCTCAGGTTCCTTGTCTAAACTGGGCACATCTCTGAGGAGCCATGGGTGCTCCCAGACTCCCCAAAGAATTGATTTGGACTTCTGTTCCCCTCTGTCTAATCCTCCTTCCTCCGTCCACTCAGAGGTCTGGGTACCGGCTGTGTTCCTCAGTAAACTCACTGCATATGAACCTCCATCTCAAGAGTGGAGCCGGAGATCGTAACCTGACCCGCCGGGAAGGTGATCATATATAGTGCCTTCGAATCAAAATATTATGTTTACTTGTGAGTGTACCCTTGGGCAGTAGAATGAATTTCTTACTTTTTTGGACTCATGCTGTTCTATTAATGCCATTATACTATACTGCTGCTGCTTCTGCTAAGTCGCTTCGGTCGTGTCCAACTCTGTGCGACCCCATGGACAGCAGCCCACCAGGCTCCCTGTCCCTGGGATTCTTCAGGCAAGAATACTGGAGTGGGTTGCCATTTTCTTCTCCAATGCATGGAAGTGAAAAGTGAAAGTGAAGTCGCTCAGTCGTGTCTGACTCTGTGTGACCCCATGGACTGCAGCCTACCAGGCTCTTCCGTCCATGAGATTTTCCAAGCAAGAGTACTGGAGTAGGGTGCCATTGCCTTCTCCACATTATACTACATACAAACTATTAGGAAAAATAGATTAAGCATGTCTTATTTCCCCAATAAATTTTCATTTTTCCCTTTATATTATGAGGAGGGGGAGAATGAGGAAGGGAAGGACTGACTTAGGATCTCACATTCTTCCCTTTCCATTAAAAATCAACATGTATTCTGAGATATGGGAACATTTTGTACTACTGAAAATGATGGTCCACACATTTAGTACCTATAATATTTTAGCATTAAAAATAACAAATGTGAAGTTCTTATTTTCTGTGAACAAATAATCTTCAACATATTTTACTGCATGCAAGCACAGGTATAAATAAGAGTTTAACATGGAAGGTTTTCCCCCCTTTTTATTGCTTCTCTAAAGACATGAACACTCTCCAGTGACTCAGCTGGTTAAAGAACTCACCTGCCAGTGCAGGAGACTCAAGAGACATGGGGTCGACCCCTGGGTTGGGAAGATCCTCTGGAGAAGGAAATGGCAACCCACTCTAGTATTCTTGTCTGGGAAATCCCATGGACAGAAGAGGCAGGCAGGCTACCATCCACGGGGGTCCCAAAGAGTCGGACATGACTGAGCGTGCAAGCACACACACACACACACACGAAACATAGTGACTTTATTGTACTTGTGCAACTCAGGGTCCTCTTAGAAGTTGAATAAGTGTAAATTTAGTATTTTTTGTAGATTTATTTTTTAAATATTAAATAGTGGTATAGTCAGAACAAGGTGTTTCACAGTGTTACAGTGGAAAAGTGTCAGTGGTACACACTGTGGAGAAAGGCAGAGGGCTGGAAGCCATGTAGCCTCAGAATGGAGTTATTCTGGCCTAGGAACATCAGGGGTTAGTGGAGCATCTTCTGGGGACACTGGCAGGATCTCATGGAATTCTGGAATACGATCTGGGCATGCATGACATAGCACTAACACAGGGAGTTCGTGCTCTTCTGTGAATCTTCCATTTCTGGATGGATGTGTTTTGTAAGCAGAATGGTAATGAGATTTCTGGATCCACAGAATTTACTATTAAACTGTATCACTGTTATTTATCTTTAGAGCTATCATAGGAGAAGTTAAAGAAGTTGCTTGATTCATTCTTTCAAAGCAAAAGTCACTTTAAAGAAAAATTGACACTATTTCAGTGTCATCTACATTTGAGTCCATTTTAGAATGACCACCTACAAGATAGGAATTGAAAGAGCTGTTAGGAAAAAAATTAAGTTCATGATTCATGTTTGCCAAAAGATGGTGCTCATGTATCTGTTAAGACTGTTTAGGCAGCAATGAAGCTGAAAAACAGCATCCTTTCTAAGAATTGGAAGGCATGACTCCTAAGGCTGTGGCATAACAACAATATACTTGCATTTTTCCATATTGCATCTGAAATGTAAACAATTTAAGAGATAGGCTTTCCTGCAAATGTACTATTAAACAGCAGCCGCCCATAAGACAGTTAACATACCAAATTAAAGCACTTTCAAAGATACAGGCTTCTGAAAACACTACCATCTTTCCAACAACAATGCTGGAATGAAGGTATGAGAATGTCAAAAAAGGAAATAGTAAAACAGTATATCAAAGGCATATGTGCTAGTCTGATGCTCTGAATTTCATTGTTTTGCCATATAAGAGGAATATGGGCTTTCTGTGTCTGCATTAAATGTGTCATTTAGCATCTCCAGTAACCATCATTATGCATCTGCTGTGTATCTGGTGTGCATTCAGGATTTCACTTCATCCTCAAAAAGCTTTAAGACGTAGGTATCACTCTCATCAAATCCATCTTAAGAGAAAGTTGAAGCTAGTTTAAAGATGGCAAATATTGGGAGCCAATATCTGAACCCATGCCATCTTCCCAGGTAGCTCCATGGTAAAGAACCTGGCTGCAATGCAGGAGACCTGAGTTTGAGCCCTGGGTCGCCAGGATCCCCTGGAGAAGAAAATGGCAACTCACTCCAGTATTCTTTCCTGGGAAATCCCATGGACAGAGGACCCTGGCGGGCTACAGTCCATAGGGTTGCAGAGTGTCAGACACGACTGAGCGACTAAACAACAGCTAATTTCAAAACTCATACTCTTAACCACTAAGCTCTATCAGCTCTGTAAAGATTTTACTTAAAATTTGAATCCCAGGTTAGTGTTAGTCACTCAGTTATGTACAACTCTTTGAGACCCCATGGACTGTAGCCCACCAGGCTCCTCTGTGCATGGAATCCTCCAGGCAAGTATATTGGAGTGGGTTGCCATTTACTTCTCCAGGGAATCTTCCTGAGGCTGAGATTGAACTCCAGTCTCCTGCATTGTGGGTGGATTCTTTACCATCTGAGCTACCAGGGAAGCCCGAATCCCTAGTTAATAGAGTATACTGTTTATACATCCCTCGTTTACTGTTACTCTTATGGGTAGCCAATTATTTTTCATAAACATTTGAAAGTCATAGGTATATCTATTCTAGAGTCCTGCATCTTTGGACAGAATGCCACTGATTGCCACCACAAGTGCTTTCATCTAAGACAAGTTTCTCTATCTGGAAAGTAACTGCAGGAGTGCTTACTTTAAGGAGTGTTGTGAGATATAGAAGTGATTCACACATAGTGCTTACATTCAGTACACACTCAGTTTATGAGAGCAATTATTTTCAAAAAATGCCTAATAAAACATGATTTCATTTTACACACAAGCTCTAAATCATCTGCGTGAAAAGAAATTCTTATGAAGAAAATTTCTAAGGCAACTATTCCATCCTTTGAGTAAACTTAGAACATATATTTCAACCATAGGTCTGCTCCACTCTAAAACATTAGTTAAACATGTAGTTTCAGAATTATGCATTTGGAGATTAAGTTGTGGCAGATAGATGGGGAAACAGTGTCAGACTTTATTTTTTTCTGGGCTCCAAAATCACTGCAGATGGTGATTGCAGCCATGAAATTAAAAGACGCTTACTCCTTGGAAGAAAAGTTATGACCAACCTAGATAGCATATTGAAAAGCAGAGATATTACTTTGCCAACAAAGATCCGTCTAGTCAAGGCTATGGTTCTTCCAGTGGTCATGTGTGGATGTGAGAGTTGGACTGTGAAGAAAGCTAAGCGCCGAAGAATTGATGCTTTTGAACTGTGGTGTTGGAGAAGACTCTTGAGAGTCCCTTGGAGTGCAAGGAGATCCAACCAGTCCATCCTAAAGGAGATCAGCCC
>SJYA01002489.1:370676-418024 GCA_006410615.1 Neotragus moschatus | reverse complement strand
GAATGTTGTTTGAGTGAACTCTGGGAGATGGTGATGGACAGGGAGGCCTGGTGTGCTGTGATTCATGGGGTTGCAAAGAGTCTGACACGACAGAGCAACTGAACTGAAGAGATTCATAAAATGATACATGTTGAAGCTGTAGTTTATTTTCATGCATTCATAATATGATACAATTGGCGTGTTCTATAAATTACATAAAGTGAGATGAAAATTAGGATGATTATTCTAAATCATCAAATTCTAGTACTTTCAGTAGTGAATCAAGTTGATGTGAAATGTTATTTTATCTATTTCTTTTACCCATAAAATTCTAGATTAGTTTATTTGCTGGGGAGAAACTCTGTGATGAATCAGAACTAAATCAAAATATTACTGAATTTAAATTATCTTGGAAATAATGAATGTACCACAGATGTATTAAGTGAGGACTATATATACAGTTGGGCTTTTCAGGTGGCTCTAGTGGTAAAGAATCAGCCTGCCAGTGCAGGAGATACAAGAGACTCAGGTTCAATCCCTGGGTGGGAAAGATTCCCTGGAGGAGGGCAGGGCAACCCCGCTCCAGTATTCTTGCCTGGAGAATCCCCATGGACAGAGGAGCCTGGCAGGCTACAGTCCATAGGGCCTCAAAGAGTCAGACTTGACTGAAGCAACTTAGCAATCACATATACAATTAAGGTATTCAGGTTTGTTTGTATGTTTTGTGTTTTGACTTAATATAAACCCACATACGTATTCCCAAATACCTCATTATGGCTATTTTAATTGTGACTTTTTTCAACTGAAATTCTCTCCTATAATTTAAAATTCGAGAGTTCCCCAAAGTCATAACATAAATGTATGTTTAAAAAATCCTCAGTCCCTTGGTGAATTTACTTTAACACATCACCTCCTGCATTTCATTACATGGATTAGTCTCTAAAAATGGAGAACAGCTGGCCTTCGCCTGCTGCGTAACCTCCTCCCATATTCTTCTCCAGGCTAAATAACCCCCAATTCCCTTAGCCTCTCATTCTAAATCCTATTTTCTAACATTTAAATCACTCTGCTGATCAACCTGGCCCTCTTCAAATTTACTCACCTCTCAGTTATGCTAAGCAGTCATAATTCATTAACCAGTCCTCAATCAGTAATAAAGCAGCTGCCATTCACTGTGGTGCCTGCTGGATAAGAAGTGGCCTGTTCAGAACAGTCACTGACACATAAAATGGAGTTGTTTCCAACTACTCTTTGGACTCATTCATTTGTTTATATTCATACCTATCAAATTACAGGTTTATGTAGTATGCACTGTGAGCCAGGCCTGCTTCTCTCATTAAGCAGACTTATAATGGTGTCTACAGTGTTCCTGGATGTGCTGGTGATACACAGTGAATAATACAGATCTGTCCACCTGGTGTTCATATTCTCATGAGGGAGTCAAGTTCAGTTCAGTTTAGTCACTCAGTGGTGTCCAACTCTTTTAGTCACTCAGTGGTGTCCAACTCTTTGCAACCACATGGACTGCAGCACGCCAANATGTGCTGGTGATACACAGTGAATAATACAGATCTGTCCACCTGGTGTTCATATTCTCATGAGGGAGTCAAGTTCAGTTCAGTTTAGTCACTCAGTGGTGTCCAACTCTTTTAGTCACTCAGTGGTGTCCAACTCTTTGCAACCACATGGACTGCAGCACGCCAAGCTTCCCTGTCCTTCACCATCTCCTGGAGTTTGCTCAAACTCATGTCCATTGAGTCAGTGATGCTATCCAACCATCTCACCCTCTGTTACCCCCTTCTCCTCCTGCCCTCAATCTTTCCCAGCATTAGGGTCTTTTCCAGTGAGTCGGTTCTTCCCATCAAGTAGTCAAAGTATTGGAGCTTCAGCTTCAGCATCAGTTCTTCCAATGAATATCCTGGGCTGATTTCCTTTAGGATTAAATCAACCGTAGTTATTATGAAAAAGAAAATAAAGTATGAATACTGAAAATAAAAAAAATAAAGCACTTATGAAATAGAAGGATGTTTAGGCACAGGGCACAATAAGTAAGAAGTATGGTTACTTCTTCATTTTATTACCTGAGAGCTAAAAGTCTGAAGCTCTAATAGTATAATAATAATGATGCTGATAAAAACTGATGTTCATTGGGTGCTCATAGACAATCACCCATTATATAGGCCATTGTATATGAATTATTTCATTGATTATCTGAGTCCAGGCTCGTACTTCTCACTGCAAAACAGGCCAACGAAATGGGAGATGAGCTACTGGGGCAAAGAATAGTGACTCTATTCAGAAAGCTAGCAGACCTAGAAGATGGTGGACTTGTGCCCCAAAGGATTATCATGCTTGAATTAGAATTAAATTTAGTATAAATTAAAATTGTTTTATAGTAAAGAGGAAGGGAGTAAAGTTAATTCCTGGTTTCAGTCATCCTCTGGAGGAGATATGTTACTTTTTTTCCTCCCTGTAGTCCCTCACAGGTGGGCCTGGTCAGGAGTTTCCTGGGAGTTAAACAAGGGTTTATTAGCTTAATACCCATTACCTGGCAGCCAGGGTTCCTAGAGATGAGCCATTATGTATAATTTAATCTTATAGGCAACATCCCTCTAGTGATTAACTTGTAATAGAATACAAAAGATTCTTCCCTATTTGCCAAGTCACTTCAGTCGTGTCTGACTCTGTGTGACCCCATAGACGGCAGCCCACCAGGCTCCCCCGTCCCTNGCAAACACCGAAAAGAATATCTTCAATCAATGATTCATGAAATAGTCTTCTCATTTTCAGACTGAAGAATGACCAGCCCCGGGCGTAGTAAACACATGTGTTGATATTATTGGAACTACAGCTGTAAAATCTTTTCCTGTGGCTTAAATACAGGTGAAATATCAGCAAGATTTCTTAAAAAGACTTGCTATCATCTTCCATGTTTTGATATTATTTTGTGGCTTACAGGTTCATGTTCTTTTTAAAAAATATTTATTTATTTGACTGCAGTGGGTCTTAGTTGTAGCATATGGGATTTAGTTTCCTGACCAGGGATTGAACCCAGGCCCTCTGCATTACGAGCACAGACTCTTAGCCACTGGGCCACCAGGGGAGTCCCTAGGTTCATGTTCTTTATCAGTCATCCCCAGCTGAATTTAGAACCAGTAAGAGGGAGATTTATGATTAAGAAATTAGATTTCATCTAAAACCTTTCAAAATTAGAGAGTAAAGAAAGGGCACAAATATATAAGACAACAGACCGGCAAAGAGAGATCAGCTGATGAAAAGTATCAGTCCTTTAGAACCTGAAAAGCAAGTGATACGTACTGATTCAGTCATCACAGAAATCTACTGTGTTGTAGTGCATGGGGCAAGCCTAGAAACAAGAAAATTTCTTCTGATGTAGAAAATTTCAGGGAGACTGAGTTACGGTTTTGTCTGGATATATGCCTAGGAGTGGGATTGCTGTATCATATGACATGGAATTTAATTCTCTAGAGTTGTGACATTAGAAGGCTTTTGCACTTGAGACATCTGACACAGTCCAGGGTGGAGGTGGGATTTGCTATTAAAAGTAGAGATTTAATAAGTTTACCCACAGGAAACTTATTAGTAACTTTAATAAGTTACTAATGATTAGCCACTATCTCACTGCTTTCCCATCTTCATTGCTTGGATGTGCACAGTTTGTCAACCTCACCCGATTCCCCACTCCAAGGGGATTGTAAAAATCCCTCCCATGCATAAAATGACTAGCCCAAGATAATGTCAATAACCCCTCCAAGATCAGTGATTTTCAAATTTGTATGTTAGAATTTGTTAGGGGAGATTTTAAAAATTCCAATGCCTGTGTCTCGCCTCAAATTAGTTGAATCAAAATATCTGGGTTGATACTTTGGGGTTGAAGTATCAGTACTTAGAGCAACCAGCAGCCAGGATTGGGAACCATGCCCTGGAGTGATGCCCATCAGTCAACAATGGTGTCCTTATCCCCAGAGCTTCCACTTTGCCCTTTAGTGTTTCCCTCACTATCACTAAGCCTTTGAAGGAAATTTTAATGTGAAAGAGATGAAAACAAAAATAAAAAAATATTAGATTCAGAGAAACAATGCGTAAAGGAGGCAGACACTCCAAAACCTGAAAGTTCTAAAAAATATATTGCACATATGAGAAAAGAACAAATCACTACACAAAAGATAAAATTATAAAGCTAGAGAGAAATTTTTGAAGTTAATACAACTTGATAGCAGAAAAAATAACCACTGAAAATTTATAAAGCTGCTCATAGAAGTTTCTCCCCAATGAGGAAAAATGATTAAGAGGCTGGCTCTGCTATTTTCTAGACTTTAGGCTAATCATTATAATTATTAGTATCTACTGTTTCTCCTTCTCAGTTTCCTTATACATACAATGAGTTAATAGTAAATACTTTTATAGTATTATTTATAGAGTTATTGTGAGAACTAAATGAGCTAATAAATATAGCTTAGAACATAGTGGTGTTATTTGCAATAAGAGGAAAGATCAAATTTCCCTGGTGGTCTGGTGATTAATGCCTTCCAGGACTGGAGGTGTGGGTTTGACCCCTGGTTGGGGAGCTAAGACCCCACATATCTTGTGGCCAAAAAATCAAAACATAAAACAGGAAGCAATATTGTAACAAATCCAATAAAGATTAAAAAAAATGATCCGTGTCCCCCCAAAAAAAACTTAAAAAAAAAACAAACACCCAAGAGGAAAGGACCCATTAAATACTGACATAGGAAATAAAAGCAGTGCAGCACATCATTGTGAAATTACTCCAGAATTGAAGGAACAAAAGAGATTTTGAAGCTTTTTAGAAGAGAAAAACAGATATACAAGGCTTTAAGCTTCTCTGTTTTAACCCTGGGAGCTAGAAGACAGGACAGTTATTCCCAGCTTAGAATTCCGTACCCAGCTAAACTGATATGAAAGTGGTATAAAGACATTTGAAACATATAAGGAATCAAAATGATTATTCTGGCTATCTTAGGAGTAGATGGGAGGTTTTGTCACAACAAGATGAGAGAATAAAAAAAGAAGCAGAAGGATCCAGAAGCCAGGGATTGAACATAGAGCAGAGAGAACATCATTGTTCAATGACAGAGTGAAGATTTTTGAACACACATTTGAGTATAACAGCAGAATAACTTTTTAGAAGTAGAATTACTGGGTTGGAGGATATGTGAATTTTAAATATTGACAGCTTTTGTCAAATTGGCATATCTTTCTGACTTATACCATCTGTTAGGACGAAGGGGTATTCCAATTCACCTTTAGTTTGTATTTCTCTTTCTCTTAATATGAATGAGGTTAAGCATATTTTCATATATTTGTGATCATTTGTTTCCTTTTCTGAAAAATGATCTGTTCAAATATGTTCAAGAGTTAGTATTTTTACTGAATGTGCAGCCAACACATCCTATAATATGCCAATTATTACACTAGCCATGGAAAAATTTACTTTAGGGAAAGGAGTCAGATGTGAGTGGCAGATAATGAAACTGCCCAATAATAAGTGATATGACATGATCATATAAATGATAAAATAAATGATACATAAAATGTACTGTATGGAACCATATTTCAGTATTTTCACCTCTGATACCAAATTCTAATTATTATGACTCCTAAGTTATGTTACTTTCTTTGGAACAGCATTTTATCTGTTTTATTTTCCAGGGCTGAAGTCTTTAGTTCATATATCTATTTTACAATGTTTATAGCTCACATTATTTCACATGCTGTAAAACAGACTCCCACCCCCATGTCTTCAGCCTTAGTCTTTTAACCCTACCTCTCCCCGCAGTGACTCTCACCTCCAGCAACATTGAATACAGGGTCCTCCTCTCCCCTGCCCTAGGTGCCAGGCTGTGACCTTCCTTGGAGCTTGCTTCCTGCTGTCCCTTTTGTTGGAGTCTCCTTTCCCCACCTTAGTAGCCCTGTCCTCATTTTAAAGACGGGGCAGAGATGTCACCTTTTCCAGCATATTTCTACTCTCTTCCAAAGTCAGAATGAAATAAACCTTCTGTATGATAACTTCCCAGGAAAAATGTGTGCCTCCCTCTTATGATTTGCTTCTATACCATAGAGGTTAAAAGCACTTTTGTGGAATCAGGTCTAGGTCTGCCATTTACCTACATTTGAATTCTGTGTATTCTTGAGTAAGCAAGTGGCATCATTTAATGATGTCATTTTCCCCTGAACAAGGCTACTGTTACTAATGCCTGCACTCTAGGGTGGCAGTAAGTATAAGATGCAGTACATACCCACTGCCTGGCACACAGTAAGCACACACATTGTTCAGTCCCATTAGGAAGCTAGGAAGTCCCACTAGGATTATGAGGCTTTTCCATGCCCACTCTGATGGTCCATTGCCATGCATGTTAAAGAGATCCATCCTTTTATTTTTTCCCTTAAAGCCATTTGTTTATTTTGGTAGTGGTACAGTGATTTGGGGTCATTAAAAAGAAAAATGTCAGCATTTTGCTGAGCCAAACTGAGGATGAGTTATAGGCAGCTACTGATGCAGGTGTTCACAGCCAACAGTCACTGGAGGACCAGCTTCTTGGCTGTTCTGCTGGTTTCAGGTTCCCTTCAGCTGCTAGGGGTTGAAAAGAGTGGTGTTCTCAGATTCTTATGCTGCCCACCCCCAACCCCATCACCTCCTTTCCTTGCTGTCTCCCATCCAGACCTCTTATCTCAGTCTCCCTGAGGCTATAAGCCTATCTCCTTACTTCTTGCCACCTGGAGAGGAAAGACTTTTGGAGCCACCCTTAATCTCTCTCTTCTCTGTTCGGTCAGTTAAGTGAGAGGTATCCACTATGATCTTTTTTTCCCACCTATCATTTTCCCTCTCTGCAGTCTAGTTGGAAGATCAAACAGCAAATAACAATGATAAGAACAATGACCTTCTTTATGCTGTTTGTTTGCCATCTTGATATAATAGTCTGAATATACCCTGATATCAGCTGGATGGAAATGTTGGAGAAATGATTAATATTTCAGAATAATGTATCTCACTATATACACTCCAACTGGCTGTGATAATTTTTTATTGCACAGTTGTTTATTGGTCCATATCTGAATCAGAACATGATCTCCCTGAGGTTGGTAGCTGTATCTCAGACATTTTTGCTTTTCTGGAGGAGAAGGGGATGACAGAGGATGAAATGGTTGGATGGCATCACCGACTCTATGGACATGAGTTTGAGCAAGCTCCAGGAGCTGGTGATGGACAGGGAAGCCTGGCGTGCTGCAGTCCCTGAGGTTGCAAGGAGATGGACACGACTGAGCGGCTGAACTGTCTTTACCACAGTCTGACTACCAGGTGCTGTTGATTGTTGAAAGATCCTGCCAAATATTATTATACAAGTGGCATTTAGAGTAAGAACTTTGATGCTGCACTAGCCTTAGCATTGTTTTATTCACTTATATATTATTTATTGCAGAAAACATTGAAGAGATGTAAGTTTGCCAGCATCAACATAACTTTTTAAAGTGAACACAATAATTTTGGTACAATTTCTTTTCTTTCAATATAAAAATTCAGTTGCAACAGTTCCCAGGTTCAGTATTAAGTGTTCACATTACAAATTCCAATAATATGCACACACAGTTATTGCTTTAGGGTAGTGGTTCTTCAGTGTGCTTTCAGGTCACCAGGGGATCTTGTTAAAGAACAGATTCTGATCCAGTGGGCCTGAGGTTTTGTGTCTCTAAGAAGCGTTCTGGTTATGCTAATCCTTCTGGCTCATGGAGTATACTTTGAAAAGCAAGGCTCTGGATTAAAAATAAAGTGCCTCATGGACTATAGGAACAAGGCAAATGGATTACAAATTCTATTATATGATGTCAATAGGCCATCAAAGCATAAAGAAACAAACCCATAATGGCAAAAAAAAAAAAACCCATAAAGTTTTCAGTAACATTTACTGAAATTGTATGCGAATAATAATCACAACATAAGCAAGACTTCTCTCTCTTAATAACTAGAAGTGAACTTCAGTTCAGTTCAGTTCAGGTAACTTTATTCATTGATGATTGTTGAGATGTCTGCTGATTTTTAAAATAATTTCTTTAGCTGTTATAGTAAAATTTAAATGGCTTTTTTTTTTACTAATATAAATGTTGACAAATACACATCTGATTTTTCCAAGAAATTCTGCTTTATTACAGGTGGAAATTATAAAACTGTAGTGATGAAACACCAAGTCCTGAAGACTGATATCTGCTTACATTATGAATTATTTACAGTTAAACTACCACACATAGATTAATTCTTTATTATACTAATGAGAAACAGCAATGTCTGCAATTGGCAGAGCAGAATTTAATTTTAGTTCTAGAGAAAATCTCAACATAGATTAGTTCCAGTATATGCAAAATCAGGCACAAAAAATATTAATTAATATTTGTAAAGTGCTCTGCAAACAGTAAATAATTCTTATCATGCTGTGTCTTGATTTTTATGTGTACTATGCAGTGGTGAAAGCTAGAATGTATTTGCCAGACAATAAAAAGATATTGTTTTGTATTAGGAAACATCTATGGGAAAGCATCTGAGCATTTTGCTGCTTGAAAGTTGAGTTAATTTCATAGGAATTAAGAAAATTTAATAAGCTGAAATGTCTCATAGAGGTTGTTCAACAGATCATGAAACAAATGTCTCCTCTGATGTAAAGAGATAATTTCCAATAATGTTTAATGAATTGAAGAAAAATGATACTATTTCTTCCAGCAAGGACACTGCTAAATTTCTAGGCATACATGCTCTGTACTCACCCTCAGTATTTCCCACATCTGTTCTTTCCCTCTAATTCCTATCTCAATAAAGCAGAAGTTTTGCCTGATTACAGATGTGTACTTGCCACTTGAGAGTATGTGTGTACACACATATGCACACACAGCACTGAAACGTTACTCTTTTATGTGCAAATTAATTGAATAAATTCAGGCCAAAGATGTAAGGCTGTAAAAGGATTATATCTATTACTAAAATTTCCAAGGGTTAACATTTTTTTCTAAGCAGTTATATTGGTGGGAATTTGGGGGGCTACTTTTTAGTGTTTATTTGTCTATTATTTATACTTTTGTTGACTACATAATTTAGGTCCCCAATGTTTCTTTGTGGGTTTCACTTGTTGGAAGGACTTCACTCATGCAGAATAGACTTGTAGACTTGAGATTGAAGAATAATTTTTTTTTTCCTTTACAAGATTTAGAACAGCAAAGATGCAAGTTAATGTCATGTCATTTGCCTGTCAGAAGGTCCCCTTAACTCTTACTCCAAAGTCTGTGTTTATTTAGGTGCACTCCCAGTGAGTTTTTCTGGATTCATAAGCTGAAGTGGAAAAGCAGCAGCACATTGAGGAAGCCTAAGGTGGGCACTGTCCTAAGAACATACTAACAATATTGTTAGCTATACTAACAATAAGAATAGAAAGATCAGACTTATGGCAAAGCAAAAGAGAAATAAGTGTAAAAATGCTTGTAAAACATGCAACAAAGCATGCCACACTTCGATAGACTTTAGAAACACATCTGTAGCAACAGTTCTGAATAATGGTCATGAGTAAAAAGACAAGTAAAATTAATTTCCATGTATTCTGATTGAAAAGATAGGATGGTCATAATTTGGGATGAAAACCTGCTTCTAATTATGTCAGGTATTTGGTTTACATTCTAACCTGGAGCAGAGCCTCCCTCAGCAAAGCCAGACCAATGCCACGGCCCTGTAGGACTGTGTGACATGGGGAAACCTATCGGCGCATATACAAGCTGCAATCCTTACTGCCTCCATCCAGTGGGGCTTGTGAAAAGTAAGTGTGTGAGAACTGCAACTGAAATGGTATACAGAATATGGTTTTATCATAGAGGAGGGAAGAATCAAGTCACTTGGGAGTCAGGAGGACTTTATAGAGATGATTAAATTGGGTCTTAAAGAAGTAATAGACACTCATCAGGGAAGAAACGTACATAAAACAGGGGTTTTAATAAAAGTATATGCACATGTCCTCCATTAACATCCTCTTTGCATCTCATTAATTATTCATTATCCTAGAAATAACTAGGGCTATTCTAAAAGAAGGACACAGAGCAGGTATTATCCCACAAATAGTAATTCATACATGCAGACCACTTATCCATTCATACATACATTTACCATTATGCATGCACTTTTAGAGAAAGATTACCAAATCCCAGGTAGATTTGGTGGATGTTACTTAGGTGGGTAGTTGGGAGAAAAATCTGATAAGGTACTTGGCTGGAGGAGATTGGAACCTGCCCAAGGCAGTGGGTCAAGACCTATAGGAGACAGGCAAAGGGGTATGTACTCAGTACAAGGAAATTGCCAGCTGTCATCCCACCCCACATTCTGCAGCCTGAATGTTTGGTACTCCCCACCTTAATTCCTGTATTGTAACCTATTGCCTGTTGTGAGGATTTTAGGAAGTGGGATCTTTAGGAGGTGCTTAGGTCATGAAGGCAGAGCCGGTGGGAGTGGGATTAGAGCTTTTATAAAAGAGACCTCACAAAGATCCATTTCCCCTCTACCATGTGAGGGCACTGCGAGTCTCTTGCCAGGACCTGATCAGGCTGGCACTCTGACCAGTGCTTCTCACCATCAGAGCTGTGAGAAATCCATTTCCACCTGTGATGTTTTGTTTTAGCAGTTCACAGACTAAGCACAGTATTGTCCTTCTCCACACGTTAGTAAATCAGTTCCTGTGGCACATCGGTAATGTGCCACTAATCTTTGATAACTTTATTTTACCCTCATGATAGTTGGTACCCATGGATCATTCCTCAGAAGCTGTTTTTTTTTTTTCACATCTCCGTTATGTAATGAGGCTTTGCTAAATCCCAACAGGAAAAAAAACCTTTTAAGAGGTCCTGACTATTCACCAATCTCACTAGACTAGAAAGTGTTACTTCCATCCACCTAGAAGTGAGGATGGCAGTCTATATAGGAAAACACTAAGCATCTAATCTTTTAAAATTTATTTTTAATTGGAGGCTAATTGCTTTACAATATTATGTAGGTTTCTACCATATAACAACGTGAATCAGCCATAAGTATACATATATCCCGTTTCTTGAGGGAGGGGGAATATATGTATACTTATGACTGATTCACGTTAAAATACACTTACTCCTTGGAAGGAAAGTTATGACCAACCTAGATAGCATATTGAAAAGCAGAGACATTACTTTGCCAGCAAAGGTCCATCTAGTCAAGGCTATGGTTTTTCCAGTGGTCATGTATGGATGTGAGAGTTGGACTGTGAAGAAAGCTGAGTGCTGAAGAATTGATGCTTTTGAACTGTGGTGTTGGAGAAGACTCTTGAGAGTCCCTTGGACTGCAAGGAGATCCAACCAGTCCATTCTGAAGGAGATAAGTCCTGGGTGTTCTTTGGAAGGACTGTTGCTAAAGCTGAAGTTCCAGTACTTTGGCCACTTAATGCAAAGAGTTGACTCGTTGGAAAAGACTCTGATGCTGGGAGGGATTAGGGACAGGAGAAGAAGGAGATGAAAGAGGATGGGATGGCTGTATGGTAACACTGACTTGATGCACATGAGTTTGAGTGAACTCCGGGAGTTGGTGATGGACAGGGAGGCCTGGTATGCTGCAAATCATGGGGTTGCAAAGAGTCGGACATGACTGAGCAACTGAACTGAACTGATACATATATCCCCTGTTTCTTGAACCTCCCTCCCATACCCCTCCATCCCACTCTAGGGACGTCACAACCCCTCTAGGTTGTCACAGAGCAGTAAGTTGAGCTCCTTGTGTTATACAGAAACTTCCTACTAGCTATCTGTTTTACATATGGTAGTGTATATGTTTCAAACAGCATCTGATTTTGAACCAACTCAAGATTTCTCCTGGGAGAAATCAAGGTTTCATTTAACCAATAGCTTCTCTGAGTGTGCGTAGCTCAGTCCTGTCTGACTCTTGCGACCCCATAGACAGGAACCTGCCAGCCTCTTCTGTCCATGGGATTCTCCAGGCAAAAATACTGGAGTGTGTTGCCATTTCTTTCTCCAGGGGATCTTCCTGACCCAGGGATGGAACCCAGGCTTCCTGCATTGCAGGCAGACTCTTTATCAACTGAGCTACAAGGGAAAGGGGAGGCCCTAAAAACTTGCCAATATTTTTGTTTGATTTTAAGTTAGCTTCTATTTACTTCTTAAAATTGAACAAAAATATTGGCAAGTTTTCAGGGCCCCCCATCATCTCCTTAAGTGGATGCTCTTCTGGGACCACATAATAATTATCAGTATGACCTTTTAAAGAATGGATCTCTTTATATCACACCTGTTGATTTATGTGCTTGGATTTTTCCCAAATTGTAGATTCTTTGCAGAAGATCATATCTCCCCTGACTTTGGATCCTTAGCGCCTAGCATAGTACTGGGCATAAAGCTTTTAAATATGTGATCATTGGAATACATGATCTATTTTTAAAATTAATTTTTATTAGATTAAGTGGACTTACAATGTTATATTGCTTTCATGTGTACCACAAAATGAATCAGTTGTACATATACATATACCTACCATTTTTCAGATTTTCACATATAAATCATTATAGACTATTGAGTATTGAGTAGAGTTCCCTGTGCTATGCAGTAGGTTCTTGTTAATAACCTATTTTATACATAGTAGTGTGTGTATGTCAATCCTAATTTCCCAATTTATCCCTCCTCCTCCCATTTTCCCTTGGTAACCATAAGTTTTCTGTATCTGCGAGGCTTTCTGTTTTATAAATAGGTTTATTTGTATCATTTTTTAAACTTCACATATAAGCGATACCATGATATTTGCCTTTCTCTGACTTACTTCACTCAATATGACAATTTCTGGATCCATCCATGTCACTGTAAATGGCATGATTTTATTATTTTTAATGGCTGAGTATTATTCCATTGGGCTATGTGGTCTTGAATAACTAAGACTCATAGTGAGGGCAACATGTATGTGAAGGCAGGAATGGCTTAGAGCTGTAGTTTGGGCATTCGCTGGAAATGAGAGTAAAAGTAGGACAAATATACGGGAAATAACATCAGAGAAAAAAATCAGCGGCAAGGAATAAAAGGCCTTTTGTGCCACAGTAAGGAGTTCAGACTTTATTTGGCAATAAAATGTTTTTAGCCTGAACACGGCAGGAATGTCTTTGCACTTTTGAAAGATAAGAGGCTGCCATGCAGATGGTGGGTAGAGTGGGATGGGGCTGAAGCATAAGACAAGATCAGAACTTGATCTGAAGCAGTGGCAGTGGATATGAATGGGGGCAACAGTGTCACAGCTCTCAGAAAGGAAGAGTTGCTAGCATCGGTGTGGGGAACAGGTCATGGAACTCTGTGTGGCGCTAACAACCTCAATAGACCTGGTGATTCCGTAGGAAAAATATCACAAAAGTATATGTCTGGGATGCAGCATATGGTTATTTCTCTGCTTATACGGGGAATAATTGTGTGCTGTCATGGTCCCTGCAGTAGCCAAAGAGTACAGAATAAACCCCCAAATCCTCGATTCTCTGATTGGTAGAATTTTTTTATTCTATGTGGCTAGCATTGATCATCATTCTTCTGCCACATCTCTGGGAGGAATTAAGGAGGCTATTGGTCGGTCAGGTCCTTTGCACTGTCGAATGCTGTTTAACAGATAGAATAAGTCCCCTACATATGAACCTTAAAGTTGTGAACTTTCAAAGATGCGAATGTGCATTTGCACATCCAGTCGTGTCAGGCAGGAGTGAAACTGCAGCTCGTGCCCCGCCTCCCATTGCTGACGACCCTTCAGTTCTATCATCTCCCATCTCCTCTCCCCGCCTCAGTCAGTAACTCTTCCTGCCTGTTCACTCAATGCCAGCCCTTGGATGCCAGCTGTTGTACTCTTCTACTGTACTTTTCAAGGTACTGTACTATATGATTAAAAATATTTCCTTTATTTTTGTTTCTTATGTATTATTTGCACAAAAAGTATTATAACTCTATTACAGTAGACTACTATGCAACCAGTTGTGTTATTTGGGTACCTAGGCTAACTTTGATGGACTTAGGAACAAATTTGAGTTGACGGATGAGCTCTCAGAGTGGAACCTGTTTGTGTATAGGGGTCTTACTGTGAGTGTAATGAAAGTAAATTTACACGAAGTCTTTGTGGATCAGCTGACTAAGCTCGCCAGCAGTTAATTACTTGGAGGTGGTGAGGAGGACAGAAGCACTGGTAATAATTCCCAGGTCTCTTAATTAGATGAAGCTTCATTAATTACAATGAGACAGGGATGAGGAAAAGGAATAAGTGACTGAGGGATGGTTGCAGTGAGTTTCATTTCTGTTGTGTTGAGCTTCAAGAACTCTGGGAGAGCTGGAAGGAGTCATTTGGTTTACATCTCTAATCAGTGGCACCATAGTAAATATTCTACCCTGGATAGTGTTGTTTGTTTGAGGGGCCCAGTTGAGCATCGGTATTATTCCAATGCTTTCGTCCTTCTCAATATGCTTTCTATCTTGCTATCCCCCTGCCCCATTTTCCACTGGAGATTCAAATTAAGCTTGTGGCACTCTAGCATTACCGCGGTGAAGAGCCCTTAGATCTGCTGACAGGAGGCTTGAGGTACAGTAATGGTCACAATTGGGAGCATGGGACTTGAAGAAACAACTGAAGGGAAACTCCAGGTAATGATCATGGTCCAGCAATGACTATATCAACTTTGAAGGCTGTTACCACCAGCTCATGGCTAATGATGTGCAGGGTAAAAAATTTCTAAGAGAAGTCTGCGTAAGCATCTTTTGCTCTAGATCTAAAGAAAAGCTACATTTCCTACCCAAAGTCTGCTGTGGTAGGTGTGTTGCTGAGGAAGATGTTTTCAAGGCTTTAAGTGCTGAGATCAAATAAAGCCGTGTGATTGCCTCTTTTTTGTTTAGACCTGGGCGCTCATGGCTCAGCCAAAGATAATGGGAAGCTAATGCTGCTGAAGAGAGATGATTCTCATCAAAGGCCAGTCAGAACCCTCAGTAGTAATAGCACTGCTAAAATCACCTGCAACAGAGCCTAAAGAAAAGCACACGCAGGCGAGAACCAGAGTTTCTGATGCTTGGCTGGGCCTCTGATGGGAGGCTGGCTTCCACAGTGCAGAATTGTCTCTCTCGAGGTGTTGTAACTCTTTCATGTTTATAACAAAGATAACTCTTTCTCTCTAAACCAAATGGATGCAGTCAATTAGAGGTCTGTGATTACATCTGAAAGGAGAGAAATCAGACCCTTTGGTTGGATACTAGGAAGAATGGAAATGGCTGATCTCATCTGCCTCCCCAAAAAGCTTGAAGGGTAAGAATTACATATTTAATGTGAAAGTTATTATTTTTTTGATAATCTGTTCTGATGGACAGATGTCTTGGAAAAAGATCTAGACAGAATTTAAACTGGAGCTGGGGAGCCATTTAGAGACTGTTAAGTTCTTCTCATACTTTAAAATATATGTGTTACTAGCATCCAGAATCATGTCTGACAGATAATAAATGCTCAATAAGCCCTCAAACAGAAAATTAAATCTACCATATCTTTTAATGTGCTGTTTTCCTCATTAGCCTCTCTTTCTTTGTTTTTATTTTGAGTTAGTTCCAAAATGCTTACATAGACACTGCGTTTAAACATTCGTTGGACTTAACTGACATGCTAGAAACAAAGAAATAAAAATAAGTTCCTACTGGGAAATTTTCATTTGCCAATGAAGCGATTTCTCAGATTTCCAAAGAAGGAGCTATGCAGTGTATATTTTTTATTCCTAGCATTTATCACATTACCTGACGTGTAGTAACTGGGGTAACCGACTTGTCCTGGTCTGCCCAGGACTTCTAAAATTTAAACACAGAAGGTCCAATATCTTGAGAGCCCCCTCAGTCCTGAGCAAAATGGGGTGATTTGCCACTATACATCAGAATGTGTATCTAATGAAGGAAAAAAATAAAAGAATTGGATTTATGAAATTAATGAAGGTAATTCCTCAGATTCCATATAAGTGCACTCTCGCACTGTATGTATTACATAGGTAATCAGATATGAAGCATAAGCCTCACTCCATGTGATAATTTTTACCCCCTGAGCAGACCTCTGGGGAAGTCAAAGGCTGAGTGGTAAAAATGGGAGCCTGACAAGGGTCAGTAGACAAATTTAATGCTCACGACATTAAGCTAAGATAGCTTGACCCATCTCACTCACCCATCTCCTGGAGGTTGGACATCCTTTGTGTAGGCTCCTCTCAGAAGGCAGAGAGCACTGATGAATTCTGTGTCCATGATTCGCCATGCCTTCATGTTGTTGCGCCAAGCCCCTCTTTCTGATACATTCTCTCAATATTTGTGAATTTATTAAGTTTGGGCTTGTCTTGGTATGGAAGCTATAGTGTATAACTGTAGGAGATTTGCATGTCTATTCCTTCATAAATCTTCCTGCCATGAGTCACTTATTCCTTTATTTATTTATTCAGCAGCTCTTTCTAGAGTTTCTACCTTGTGCAGGCACTGTCTTTGTTTGATATATACACCACAAGGAACAATATGGACAAATATTTCTGTTCTGAAGGATCTCTGTAACATGGAGAAACAGATGATAAGCAAAATAAATAAAATATGTAGTGAGATAATAAGACCTTTGAAGATGAATAAAGCAAGGTGAATGGGTGTTGGGCATTCAAGAAGAGGTCAAGCAGGTATCAGTGATTTTTATTTTATTTTATTGATTTTTTTTAATGTGGGCCATTTTTAAAGTCTTTATTGAATTTGTTACAATATTGCTTCTGGTTTTTTTTTTTTTTTTTTTGGCTGTTAGGTATCTGAGGTCTTATATTCCTGACCAGGAATTGGCAGGCACCCCCTGCCTTGGAAGGTAAAGTCCTAACTACTGGACTGCCAGGGAAGTCCTGAGCAATATCGTATTAAATAGAGTCATTAGGGAAGCCTATTCTAAGAAGACAACTGTTGAGTCAGAGTCTAAGGAAAGTGATAGAGCCTGGCAAGAACTTAAACGGCGTAAAGTGCTTTGGGCAAGGGGAAAGGCAGTCTCTGTTCCTGAGACGGGACCTGGCCGTTTGAGTTCCAGGAATAGAAGAAAGATCAGTGTGGCTGAAGCACGGTGACCAAGTGAACAAGTAGCAGAAGGTGATGGGGTTCAGGGCATAAGCAAGGTGTGAGACCTGAATGGTCCATTTAGATCATTCTGAAGAGAGTGATAGACTCCTCTGGGTGATACGGGCCGCTTGATTTAATTCATGTTTTTATAGTATTGCTGTGGTTGCTGTGTTGATAACTGACTGAAGAGACACTGGGACAGTGTCAGGAAGTCCAGTTGAGAGGTCACTGTTACCATCCCAGTGAGAGAAATCCATTCCTGGGAAAAGAACGGAGGCAACAGAGGTGGTAACATTTTTTGATGGCTAGGGCTGTCAGGATTTGTTAGGATTGAAGGGGAAATAAAAACAAATGGAAGAGGAGGTGATGACTGCATGGTACTTGGCTTGGGCAATTGGAAAAAATGGACACTATACAGTATTCATAGGAATCCTCAGTGCAGCCATGCCTCATCATAGCAATTTCCCACGACTGAATTGATTATCTCCTGTTTCCATACTGCAGTGTTGAGCCGGCAACGTAATTTTTCCTTTATTCCAAATTCTTGGTGCAGAGGGGTCATATCAATAGACTCCAACAACTTATTAAAGTAATCATGCACTTTAAGATTAATTGCTGGAAAAAATGCAAATTTTCACAGATTTCTCACTTCACAGGATAGGAAATTCTGCTTATTCTTAACTCTGGTTATATATTGTACCCTGTGATATTAGACATATATTTCTTTTAAGTAAGCTTGGCTGACAGAATATTTTATTTTTCCAGGTTCAGCAATCAATCATTTCACACTGGCTTTTTTTATTTTATGTTTCCAAACACATCCTCAGGATTGTCTTCATGATTTGTTGACTGTGTGAAACTTCACGTGTAAAAGTAATGTTAGTTGAGAAAGTTGGCCAAAAACAAACCAAAACAAATCCCCCCAAACAAACAACACCTCTACAATCCATGTTAGAACGTATTCAGAGCTTTGAAAAGTTTCTCATTACCTATAAATTTGATAATGTAATTACCTCTAAGGAGAGTTTAGATGTGCAGTTTTATATTCCCCTCATCATTATCCACATGAAGTAACATATTGGATAAATGCCATGACAAATGGCATGCTGAAGAGGTACTAGCCATCAGAAAGATAATTAAGTAAGTAATGCACTATAGCGGTTTCTGTAATAGAAATAGTTTAGTCCACGATGATGGTAGTGCAGCTTATTTAGATTTGTTTTTAACGCTTAAAAGACTACAACATATTAATTTTATGTAAGATTATTGACTTTGGTTAAGCTTTCTAGGAACTGAAAATTTACCCAAGAAGGCTGAATCTTTTCTGTTATAAAAAATGAAAAAGAGTTTTCATTAGGTTTCTTGTAAATGAAAGTCATTGCATGCAATGGAAGATAAATGTAAATATCCATTCTTCAGAAAGTGAATTAGAATGACACCTTTTTAAAGGCGTGAAGGTGTGTATTGTGGCCTGAGACAAACCAAACCATAAAAGATTCTGCCTCTCTTAAAATAGTGGCCTAATATTTCTTTGGTGGGAATTTTAAATAGCAATAAAATAAAACATGAAAGATCCATTATCTATGAAACGTAGGACACAGAGTTGTGAACCTCATTCACATATCAAGGAAACTTTCTTGTAACTTATTCTGTAAATAAATGTTGAACAGATTCAAGAGATTAGATCTAGTAGAGTGTCTGAAGAACTATGGACAGAGGTTCATAACATTGTACAGGAAGTGGTAATAAAAACCATCCCCAAGTAAAAGAAATACAAAAAGGCAAAATGGTTGTCTGAGGAGGCCTTTAAAATAGCTGAGTAAAGAAGGAAACATGCCCATCTGAATGCAGAGTTCCAAAGAAGCAAAGAGGGATAAAAAAGCCTGCCTCAGTGAACAATGCAAAAAAATTAGAGATACTTAGGGAATATTTCATGCAAAGATGGTCACAATAAGAGACAGAAACAGTATGGACCTAACAGAAGCAGAAGATATTAAGAAGAGGTGGCAAAAATACACAGAATAACTCTACAAAAAAGATCGTCATGACCCAGATAATCATGATGGTATGATCACTCCCCTAGAGCCAGACATCCTGTAGTGCAAAGTGAACTGGGCCTTAGGAAGCCTCACTATAAACAAAGCTGGTGGAGGTGATGAAGTTCCAGTTGATCTATTTCAAATCCTAAAAGGTGATGCTGTGAAAGTGTTGCACTCAAAATGCCAGTGGCCACAGGACTGGAAAAAGTAAATTTTCACTCCAGTATCAAAGAAAGGCAATGGCAAAGAATGTTTAAACTACCACAAAGTTGCACTCTTCTCATATGCTAGCAAAGTAGTTCTCAACATTTTTGAAACTAGGCTTCAACAGTACATGAACTGAGAACTTCCAGATGTTCAAGCTGAATTTAGAAAAGGGAGAGGAACCAGAGATCAAATTGCCAACATCTATTGGATCATTGGGAAAGCAAGAGAATTCCAGAAAAACATCTACCTCTGCTTCCTTGACTGCGCTAAAACCTTTGACAGTGTGGATCCCAACAAACTGGAAAATTCTTAGAGATCAAAATACTAAACCACTTTACCTGCCTTCTGAGAAATCTGTAGGTAAGTCAAAAAGCAGCAGAACCAGACAAGGAAGAATGGACTGTTTCCATTTTTGGAAAGGAGAAAATCAAGGCTGTATATTGTTACTCTGCTTATTTAACTTATATGCAAAGTGCATCATGCGAAATGCCAGACTGGATGAAGTACAAGCTGCAATCAAGATTTCCAGGAGAAATATCAATAGCCTCAGATATGCAGATGACACCACCCTTATGGCAGGAAGTGAAGAAGAACTAAAGAGCCTCTTGCTGAAAGTGAAGAGGAGAGTGAGAAGCTGGCTTAAAACTCAATATTCAAAAACAAAGATCATGGCATCTGGTCCCATCACTTCATGGAAAATAGATGGGGAAATAATGGAAACAGTGTCAGACTTTATTTTCTTGGACTCTGAAATCATGGCAGATGGTGACTGCAGCCATGAAATAAAAGATGCATGCTCCTTGGAAGAAAAACTATGACCAACCTAGAGATCATATAGAAAATACTACTTTGCTGACAAAGTAGTTGTCAGTCCGTCTAGTCAAAGCTGTAGTTTTCCAGTAGTCATGTATGGATGTGAGTGTTGGACCATAAAGAGGACTGGAGCACTGAAGAATTGATGCTTTTGAACCGTGGTGTTGGCGAAGACTCTTGAGAGTCCCTTGGACAGCAAACCTGTCAATCCCCAAAGAAATCAATCCTGAATATTTACTTGAAGGACTGATGCTGAAGCTAAAGCTCCAATACTTTGGTCACCTCATGCAAAGAACTGACTCATTGGAAAAGCCCCAGATACTGGGAAAGATCGAAAGGATGAGATGGTTAGATAGCATCACCAACTCAATGGACCTGAGTTTGAACAAGCTCTGGGAGATGATGAAGGACAGGGAAGCCTGGCACGGTGCAGTTCATGGGGTCACAAAGAATTGGAAACAACTGAGCGACTGAACAACAACAACAACAATAATTGTGTAAATATACATAATAAATTTTCCCTGCTTTACATGTTTGACTCCTACAAGTATCCAAAAATGAACAGTTCATCTATTTTAGGGTGTTTTCAGCAGATAATTCAGAAACTCAGTGATATTATTCATGACATGGTTCATTTGTGGCCCTGGAATTAGATGGCACTTTATTTGCTTTGTTGGTTTACTGTGATTTCAATGTGTCGCAAACTGAATTCACTTATGGGCCCTAGGTCTACAAAGAAGGCACTCAGTCTGTACTAGTCATTAATAATCTGTATCTGTTGATGTCAATACAACAGTCTGAAAAATAAAATCAGTTGCTGCTTCACTACTTATTTGACTTGATATGCCTTATTGTTTTAGCATCAAATAGGTATCTTAAATGCCAAGGTTCTGGCATTCACTATTAGAACCTGTGATCTCTCCAGCCTCTTGAACTTGTCTTAACATTTTATGTGTCTTGGATCTTTATGGCAATCTGATAGAGAAAGGCTATGTGGACTCCTCTCAGAATAATGTTTTTAAATATATAGGATAAAATACAACACGTTGAGATTCAGCCCTACCCACAGACTCTTTGGGAACCCCCATTTTGAAATTATCTATTTTTGTGTCCTGTTCAGGCTTGTGTAGCAGAATGCCATAGACTGAATTTCTTATAAACAATGAAAATTTATTTCTCACAGTTCTAGAGCCTGGAAAGTCCATGACAAAGATGCTAATAGATTTATCTGGTGAGAGAGAACCATCTATGAACCTTGTTCATAGATGCAGTTCAGATGGCAATTTCATGCGGTGAAAGGGTCAAGGGAACTCTTGGCTGCCTCTTCTCTATGGGCACTGTAGCTGAAATTTTGCTCCTTTACCCCAGTACTGATTTGAATCTCAGGAGACAGAGTTTTGGGTGAAGTAGAAAAGAATAACTTTATTGCTTTGCCAGGCAAAAGGGGCCACCACAGGCTAATGCTTTCAAAACTGTTGTCCTGACCTAAAGGGAGTAGTGAGGAGTTTTGCAGGAATGGCTCAAAGAGGAGGGTGTGATCAGCTTGTGGACATTTTTCTGATTGATTGGTGGTGAGAAAAGTGGGAGTCAGCATCCTCAGTCTTCTGGTTCCAACTGGTCTGGTGTGTACCTGCTTTTAAGCAGCATATGGTTAACTTCTTCCTTCTGGTAGAGGTTTCAGTATCTGCAAAACAGCTCAAAGATATTTTTACATATATCCCTTGAGGGGGAACCAAGACCTGAACCAAGGCTGTACTATTGTTCCTCAGCTACTACTCCTTTGTCTCTATATTCCCTCCCTTGCCTAATTGGCAACTGTTTGCACCTGACCTTTGGAACTCAGGGAAGGTGGATGAGGCTATTTCCAGTAAAAAAAGAAATGGGGGACCCAGAAAGGCTTTTGTGCCCAGGAACCCCACAGGATCCTGCTAGGTTTCAGCACTAATTCATACATGAGGGCTCCATCCTTATGACCTAACCAACTCCCAAAGACCCCACCTCCTCATATCATCACACTGGGGGTTAGAGTCTCATCATATCAAATTTGGGAGGGTAGGTTCAGTCAGTAACATCTGCTTTAGCACAGTATACAGAAGACATTAGAGTCTGCCATTAACTTTGAGGGTAAGAGGTCAGTAGAGAAAAAGCATTTCTTTTTGTCTCCAGTTTATCTTTCTTGCTGAGAATAACCAATACTGATAAAAGTCTTGTGCAAATTTAAGAGGGAGAATTTAGTGTTTCAGCATATACTTAGGGATGGGAAATGATGGAGAATATCAAAGCACATAATTTTTCTTTGTGGAATGATCATTTTGACTGGAAGGTAAAAGGTATTGCTTCCCGAATTCTTGTTATTTTGTATCCACCCCCTGGAAAAGATTTTCTCATGGTTTAATGTTATATGAATTGGCCTTAATGGTACTAAAACTGGGGAAAAGTAGTGGATGTTTCATCTTTCTACTCTACCTATACTCAGCACTTAGTTTATTCTGTGGATTGCATCAAGTTAGTGGGACAGATGCTGAAAGGAGAATTTCCCCCCAGATTACTCAGTTATTAAGTCAGTGTAAACTTCAATGCCTGAAGCAGCATTGATTCTGGAATTTTGCAAGGTTTGGACAGATGCAAATGATACCTACCTACCTGGGAGTGCTAATATCAGATTATTTGACATTATGCATTTAAGGAACCTAAATGGAAACACATTTTGGAAAACAATGTGCCTAGGTGGCTCCAAGACTGTTATCCTCCTGTTCTGAAATGAGTCCCCGAATTTACCTTTTGGTTCTTAATCTGGTTCCATCCTTGGATTTTAGTTTCTCAACTTTCCCTACCACCTTTTCACCCTTAACTGATGTTTTACCTTCTATATACAAACCCCCATGCTAGCATTGTTCTTTAATACTCTGCCTATCTCCTATTAAACTGGATATCCCTAGGTGTTATCCTAAACTGTCCCTGATCATAATTTCTAATGAATTTCTACAAAAAACTTCTTATGTACTACAACCTATTAATCAGACTTCAAAACAGAAGTTGTAAATCTGGTTATGTGAAATGAAACATCACTACAGAGAAAAATACAAGCAAATTTTATTAGTTACAAGTTTTACTTTTGGAAAACAACCATTAGGAAAATCCCTAAAAACAAAAAAACAAAAACAGAACTAAGTAACAGCTCTCATTGACTTGTGATTTGTTAAAAACATTTTACAGGGGAAAAATAAGTTTGGTTGTATGTCCTGAAGGCTAGATACCTCATTCAGACCTTTGTTGGCTTCTGTCTCTAGTTCATCTTGGCATATCACAATGCAAATGGGCAAAATAATGATGACAGATGGGCAGGAGAAGAATCATGCCAAGATTCTAGGCTGCATTCTACATTTGAATAGCTAATAAGGAATTTTTGCTCAAAAATGTGCATTTGGTGATGTGGACAGTAGTCTGTATGTTTGAGTTGACCTAAACCAGTGGATTCAAAAAGAACATGAAATTGCAAAATCTGTACATACATATGTAATAAAGACAATTTGTCAGACACATCATAGCTTCTGGATAATCTCAACTAATTGAAGGAGAGACATTGACTAATACACAAATACAAACATTTATTAACTTCTCTGCAAGGATTTATGGTTTGTCAAGTAGATCAAAGAGAAGTATACGCAAAGCTGAATCCTACTGTGAGAAACAACAAAGCAGACCCGATATTATTTGTTTTCCTCTGGGATATCTGTCAAAAGTCAAAAAAAAATTTTGTAACACATTTGTGGATCATGGCTGGCGGTTTCCATATCATTCATATAAGATGCAGTTGTGGAAAGTTGTATTTCTCACTTTTTAAGTGAACTTGCTGTTCCAGTGTAATTAGTTTAACAGACAAGATCTCAATAGTCAGAAAATAGAACATAAGTGAAGATAGCTGAAAAACATCACTCTGGTTAAAAAAAAATCAAAAGCATAAATTAACTCATAAAAAAAAATGTATGCCACAACCATGAATAAGTTAGCTGTGTGTAAAATGATTATTGTTTTGCTGAAGATTGAGGATTGTAACATTTGCTGTTCTTTTAACCATAAATGAATTTTTCTGCCTGTCTGATTTTGTAATCAGAGTCTGCCAGAATGCTATTTACATGTACCATCATTTGCAAAAGCAGAAATACATTCAGGGCATCAAAGTTGATAATATATAAAGTCAAAGCACTTGCTTGCTTTCCTAAAACTTCATTCTTTAAGTGAAATACTGACTGAAATGAATTGTGCTACTTGAAAGTTAGGTTAGTCCATGCACAATTGGGCAACTTTCAATTACAGAATTCTTGAAGCTTCCCTTGAATAGGCTAGTTATTAACATTGGCCTCACACTGAGATAAAACTACGTTTTTAATCTTAAAGTACTCATGGTGTATAAAGCACCACTGCTGCTAGAGATTTTCTAGTTTCTGCGGCTCAGGCTCATTTTGTCACCACCATGAGAAGTCTAGTCTTTGTGAATGCTTGGCTTATTGCATTAGGAGAATATTGAAGAAATACAGACTATTTCCATGGGCAGTGGATACTTAATTTAGTTCCCATCATTATCATTCCCATGCCTCCAAAATGCAAACTTATTTTATTAGGATAAAATGTGCTTTTTTTTTTTTGTTAAAAAAGAAAAACAACCCATTTCTTTCTAGGAGAAGGAGAAAAATGTCTAAACGATCATAATGGAGATTTAGGGAAGCAATTGAGAGTAGAAGAACTAGTTTTGAACTGCTTCTCTGACTAAAAAATTGATCATCTATCAGTTCAATGATAAGAATTCATTAAGGTTACTGAGAGTTAAAATGTGATATAAAATTACTATCACTAAAATAGGTAACATCTTTTCTTTGTTTTCATTTGGTCAAAAATAAAGGGAAGGAGATAATTTGCCTGTCATGTAGAGCAAAGTTCTACCCAAATTAAACAAGACAAAAGTTCCTTTAGGTTTTGCTGCTTTCTTGGTTCTAATCACAAGAAAATTTTGTTTTAAAGCTTTAGAAATGAAGGTATCTTTAAACCCAGAGGCCTTGAGGAGTAGTCATTATATGCCTGGGTCTCCTATGTGAACATTATTCTGAATATCAGAGGGAGAAAAGGATCCAGTGTTCTGTTTGTTTAGAATATGATTCAGAGAAAAGGTGAAATAAGGAGAAAATACTTCAGATGGCAATGCACATACATACATTCTATAAGAAGCCACAGTGCCATAAAGTTAGCCTAGGCCTTTTATACTGAGGAAGGATTGAAAAACAATTTTTTTTGAAATCAAATACAGTTTGGAAATCAAAGATCACTGAACATGGATGAGTCCAGAGGAACAGGGGTAGAAAAGCAGGAACCTCCCATTTGCAATCCCATGCTCTAGAGGGGATTATGTGCTCATTCTAGACTGTGGATCCTAGTTCTTTTGTATTCAATTTTATAATCTTTCTAATTCCTGTGTGTAGATTTCTTGACAGTACAAAGAAATATGGAAGCCTTCTGATAACTGATCCAGCTGAGCCACCAGGGACGCCTATAGGTCACTAATCCTTTGAAAATATTAAATAAATTGGAAAGATTATCATCCTAAAGAAACAAAGGACAGTAAGTGACTGTTTTATCCCACGGAAATATATTGTTATATTCTTTTGAAGAAGGGAAACTTATTAGGCTGTGTTTGTTTCTTGAAAATCTCCCTTCAAACCACACTTTTAGTTTGATTCTGAGGCTCATAAAGCTTCTGATTTTTATTTATTTTCTTCAGGTAGCTTCACACTAGGAAACAAAACAGCAAAGGAAAAATGACTACATTCCTGAGTGTAGTATTTTTCATTAAAAATGGAAAAAGTTGTCATTTTTTTTCTTTTTTTTCCTGTAAGTCTTTGTGGAATTTGAGACACATGAACTGAGTCACCGAGGCTGCAGCAACCCACCAAAGTCACATTTAACATCAATAACATTGCTTAGTTTGGANACAACCATGAATAAGTTAGCTGTGTGTAAAATGATTATTGTTTTGCTGAAGATTGAGGATTGTAACATTTGCTGTTCTTTTAACCATAAATGAATTTTTCTGCCTGTCTGATTTTGTAATCAGAGTCTGCCAGAATGCTATTTACATGTACCATCATTTGCAAAAGCAGAAATACATTCAGGGCATCAAAGTTGATAATATATAAAGTCAAAGCACTTGCTTGCTTTCCTAAAACTTCATTCTTTAAGTGAAATACTGACTGAAATGAATTGTGCTACTTGAAAGTTAGGTTAGTCCATGCACAATTGGGCAACTTTCAATTACAGAATTCTTGAAGCTTCCCTTGAATAGGCTAGTTATTAACATTGGCCTCACACTGAGATAAAACTACGTTTTTAATCTTAAAGTACTCATGGTGTATAAAGCACCACTGCTGCTAGAGATTTTCTAGTTTCTGCGGCTCAGGCTCATTTTGTCACCACCATGAGAAGTCTAGTCTTTGTGAATGCTTGGCTTATTGCATTAGGAGAATATTGAAGAAATACAGACTATTTCCATGGGCAGTGGATACTTAATTTAGTTCCCATCATTATCATTCCCATGCCTCCAAAATGCAAACTTATTTTATTAGGATAAAATGTGCTATTTTTTTTTTTGTTAAAAAAGAAAAACAACCCATTTCTTTCTAGGAGAAGGAGAAAAATGTCTAAACGATCATAATGGAGATTTAGGGAAGCAATTGAGAGTAGAAGAACTAGTTTTGAACTGCTTCTCTGACTAAAAAATTGATCATCTATCAGTTCAATGATAAGAATTCATTAAGGTTACTGAGAGTTAAAATGTGATATAAAATTACTATCACTAAAATAGGTAACATCTTTTCTTTGTTTTCATTTGGTCAAAAATAAAGGGAAGGAGATAATTTGCCTGTCATGTAGAGCAAAGTTCTACCCAAATTAAACAAGACAAAAGTTCCTTTAGGTTTTGCTGCTTTCTTGGTTCTAATCACAAGAAAATTTTGTTTTAAAGCTTTAGAAATGAAGGTATCTTTAAACCCAGAGGCCTTGAGGAGTAGTCATTATATGCCTGGGTCTCCTATGTGAACATTATTCTGAATATCAGAGGGAGAAAAGGATCCAGTGTTCTGTTTGTTTAGAATGTGATTCAGAGAAAAGGTGAAATAAGGAGAAAATACTTCAGATGGCAATGCACATACATACATTCTATAAGAAGCCACAGTGCCATAAAGTTAGCCTAGGCCTTTTATACTGAGGAAGGATTGAAAAACAATTTTTTTTGAAATCAAATACAGTTTGGAAATCAAAGATCACTGAACATGGATGAGTCCAGAGGAACAGGGGTAGAAAAGCAGGAACCTCCCATTTGCAATCCCATGCTCTAGAGGGGATTATGTGCTCATTCTAGACTGTGGATCCTAGTTCTTTTGTATTCAATTTTATAATCTTTCTAATTCCTGTGTGTAGATTTCTTGACAGTACAAAGAAATATGGAAGCCTTCTGATAACTGATCCAGCTGAGCCACCAGGGACGCCTATAGGTCACTAATCCTTTGAAAATATTAAATAAATTGGAAAGATTATCATCCTAAAGAAACAAAGGACAGTAAGTGACTGTTTTATCCCACGGAAATATATTGTTATATTCTTTTGAAGAAGGGAAACTTATTAGGCTGTGTTTGTTTCTTGAAAATCTCCCTTCAAACCACACTTTTAGTTTGATTCTGAGGCTCATAAAGCTTCTGATTTTTATTTATTTTCTTCAGGTAGCTTCACACTAGGAAACAAAACAGCAAAGGAAAAATGACTACATTCCTGAGTGTAGTATTTTTCATTAAAAATGGAAAAAGTTGTCATTTTTTTTCTTTTTTTTCCTGTAAGTCTTTGTGGAATTTGAGACACATGAACTGAGTCACCGAGGCTGCAGCAACCCACCAAAGTCACATTTAACATCAATAACATTGCTTAGTTTGGACATAAAGGTATGTTTTAGAGTACACTTGATAGATGCTAAATTTGTAAAAATATCAGCACGTGGAGCACTATTACCACAGTATAGAAGAAGGATAACCTTGTTTAATGTAGTTTTACAACCTTTGACCTAACATGTGATAGTAGGGATCATATGGGAAAAACTAATCAATATAACATTATTTTCTCAGATAGTACCCAAAGCTAGTGAAATTTTTATTTCACTACAAGTGATACCATATGCTTTTTGTCTTTCTCTCTCTCACTTTCTTCCCTTAGTAGGATAATCTCTAGTTGCATTCACATAGCTGCAAATGACAGTATTTCATTATTATTTTTTTTTTTTGAGAAATAATTTTTAAGTACAGATTTTCTCAGATGGTTAAGTTCCCTCATTTAGGCATTATTTTCTGATGTAACATTTTATTTCTCTGTAAGAATGAGAGAGTAGAAGAATCTTTTCACCAATGTTCCAGTACCAAAAGTTGGGATCATGATAATGTTTAACTTTATGGTTGATTTTATAAAGACAAATGTCAAATCAAGCCACTTGAATAGATAATTCTGATTAACTGACATATTCTTACTGCTTTCCAGAGTGCTTTCTTCATATACTCATTATTTCCCTGTATGTGAAGAGACATCCCATGGAAAGCAGTGGGATGTTTTCCTGCTGCTAACCTGCATAGTGCTATGTAATTAACTTAAAGGCAGGCCTTTTATAAATATGCTTAATTGAGCCCTTTGTTCTTGAACTATTTCTTTTATATGCTATTGCGCTTGCTGGAGTATGCAGTTTCCAAAACACAAACTTGGGATTGATTATGCAAAAGTTGAACAGCTTGCTTCCTTTTGCCAAGGCTTTAAGAAACTGTTCCATTTGATTTTTAGAGAACATAGTCAGGAAATTTAAAATGTCTCTGGATGCTGGATTTTTTTTCTGTGAAAATGTGTGGTTTGTATGAGAAGACATGCCCTGTCTCATCAGTCAGCATTATTTTAGACAGAGTATTTGTTTCTCCCTGGGCGACACATATACCAATTATCCAGAGGAATTCAATTCTCTTCCAGCTGCTTCCAGGTCTTATTTATAGGCTTGATTATCTGACAAACCATTCCTAGATACGTAGCTAGTAGTCTCGAAATGTCATTCTCCCCTCTCTGAGACAAACAATTTTGATAAACACTGCATCTAAAGCTTCAGAAGTAATCCAAAGCAACATAAATGGCCTTGATTTCTTTTAAAAAATTATATTTTTTGGTAAAAATACTTTTGAAACATAAACACTCATGAATAAGAATAGTGGTAAATAAAACTCGTTCATTGCCCTAAAATTGCACATTGTGTTCATCTTTGAAAATGCTCACATCCTGTAGTAATAACTTATTGGCGCTTGGAATAGATCTTTCATCTTAGATTGTCAAACTGCAGTTGTCAGTCTGAATGGTGAGGTAGGTAAGTATGATATTCACTTCTTAAGTGTTTATAGTAAAGGAACTACAAAATCTCAAGACAAACTCTTGAAAAGATAAGCAGGTTTGGTAAAAATGAGTGCCTATTGGCCTCACAGCAAATTGAGATGATTTTACTTCCTTGATCTGGTTTCACAGATTTGGTATAACTGACTTAAGATTTGAGGTTCAGGTTTTAATTTGTGACCATATGCATGTAGTAGCATAGTTCTGAGAACTGTGCTAGCTTCTCCTAATACCAACAATTATATAAAGACCTACATGGGTGGGGGGGGAGGCAAATTGGTCCTTCTGGTCACTGCCATTATCAGTATGAGGTTGGTAATTTGGCTCCACATAGAATCAAAATATCCTTAGTATGTTTTTACTCTCGTTTGCATAGATATGATTTTGATATTTATTTATTTTTATTGCTCATTCATGCTTTTATTAATTTTATAATTAACTATATATATATAAATATAATTTTAAAACTCTTCCAGTTAGATCATCCTAATGGCAGGCCACTTTATCTGCCAAAAAGACTAATTATAAACCTTTGTTTTGTGCAAAATCCTCACTGTCCACAGGGCATGGTGCAGAGACACTCGACTTTGGAATACTGTAGCTGATTATTTCAGTAGGTTAATAGTATGGAACAATTGCTTCCCCAGTGGCTCAGTGGTAAAGAATCTGCCTGCAAAGCAGGAGACATAGGAGATGTGGGTTCTGTCTCTGGGTCAGGAAGATCCACCGGATGAGGAAATGGCAACCCACTCCAATATTCTCGCCAGGAATATCCCATGGACAGAGGAACCTGGCAGACTCCAGTCCTTGGGATCACAAAGACCTGGACGTGACTGAGGAACTGAGCAAGCATACAATGAAGAACTGTTTTTCTTTTAAAAATTTTTGCTGATTTTTGTATAGTGTTTAAGTCTCAGCCATGCACCATTTGAAAGACTTTGCAAAAATTAGCTTTAGCTCTCATAAAGAACAGAGTAAATGGATGCTATTATTTTTCCATTTTACAGGTGAGGAAACTGAGACACAAACTATATAAGTATTTTGTCCAAAATTACACCTCTATTAACTGCTGAGACCATGATTCTAATATAGATGGTTTGACTCCCTAGTTTTACTAAAGATGGTTTTGATAATGAAGTTGTAATAAACCAACATGCCTTCTATCATGCTAAGTGAAATTAGCCAGTTACAGAAGGACAAATACTACATGATTCCTTTTATGTGAAGTATCTTTAATTAGTCAACCCATAGACTCAGAGAGTGGAACACTGGTTACCAGGGGCTGAGAGAGGAAGAAATGAGCTGCTATTCAAAGGGTATATGGTTTCAGTTACATGAGGTGGATAATTTCTAGAAATCTGTTGTACAGCGTTGTACATGCTGTGTACAGCACTGTATTTTACACTTAAAATTTTGTTAAGAGGGTGGATTGCGAGTGGTCTTACAGTAATAATAATAGTAATAGTAAATAATAATGATAAAAGAATCTAATAAAGACCATTGTTAGCTTCAAAAAATGTTCTCAATTTGTTCTTAGATTCATGTATATGGGTAGAAAAGACTTACATTAAATGTATTATTTGACTATTACCTTTCTAAAAGTGATCCATTTGAATAAGCCTGCATATTTTAGTTTTATTTATTTAGAAATTATTCTATATTTTCTTCTAAGTTTTCAGATCCCTCAAAAGATCATTTTGGGTTAAAAAAATGAATAAATTCATATAGATTGGATGTTATAAATTATCTGAAAAGACATGTCTGATTTAGCTCTAGGTTTTAAATTGTGAAGGAGAAGAAAGGAATGATTTAGAAGAATCAAGGGTAAAGGCAGGAAACTAGCGTATCTTTTTAAATTATTATTATTATTTTGGCTGTTCAGCTTGTAGGATCCCAGTTTCCCAACAAGGGATTGAAGTTGGGCCTTCACCAGTGAAAGTGCAGAGTCCCAACTATAGGTCTCCAGGGAATTCCCTAGCATATCTTATTATCTTCTATATGTCAAGTTCTTTGTGTGTACTTTCTGATTTAATCTTCAGTAAAATCCTTATATTAATCCCAGTTTACAAAACGTCAAGATGAGCCTCAAGGAGATTAAAATGTATCTTCCAAATTCACAGGGCCAGGAAGTGACAAAGCATGATGTGAATCCACTGGACAAAGCCCATAACTGCTCCATCCGATGGCTCCTCCAGTATAAAGACAACATACATGTAACTTCATTACTAGAGATAAAGTTTTCAAAAACAAAATTTACCATGGGATTTGTCCCATGAATCTTCATGTAAGTTGTGATGGATATAAAAGTGGAAAATGCCTTTGGCTGATCTTTTGTAAAACCCATTATATGGCAGTTGAAATAGATGATTCTTCTATCTAACCCCTATAAATGCAGTGACATTAAATTATTAAGTCAAACTATGTCTGCCAGAGGGTTGAGTGTAGAAGAAACAAGCCTGAGGGAACCATAATGAATAAAACTCATATGAAATGACCAAAGACACACTGAGGATAAAGTACAATTGGTCTGACTGGTGAAGGATGGGTAGGCCTAAATTACCAGATAGCTAAAGAAAAGCATTCAAAGCATAAGAAAAGAAATAAATGAATCTGAAGGGCCTAGAAAATGCCAGTACAATGTATAAATGTCAGTGGCTTTTATCACTTTTGGACCTACTTTCTGTATCAGTTACTTATCATATATGATCTCTAATTTTTAAAACTTCCCTGAATGATAGGTACTGTTATCTCCTTTGTGAAGAAGGGTAAACTGAGACTCAGGACTATTAGTGAATGAATCCAGGAAGGAATTAAAGAATTACGGGAACACAGAAGTGCATAGCAACTGATTTGAGATCATAATGTGGATTAAGAGCTGACTAGAGAAGATCATTCTCATAACCTCCATTTATACTTTGGACACAATATTCAAAGCATGGTAGATAAATTCTTATTTAAAGCAGTTCCTTTGAGGGAGTTATTATCCCTACTGATGTACATATTAAACAAACAAAGAAACAAAACTGAATCTTAGAATCTCTTGAAATTGTATACAATTTTTGTGCAGATTTACATGTATGCACCTTTTCTGGGGAGAGGTTAAGTAGCTGGCATCAACTTCTCAAAGGAGTTCATGAGGTATCAAGAAGGTAAAAAAAAAAAATTCCGTATTCCTAATTAAAAAGAAAAAAATGCTAAGAACCACTTTGTTGGTTCAAGGAAGGCACTGGTGCACAGATGCATGGTAGTCTGGCAGGGATGAAGACCACAGAGGGAAGATTCTGTGTGACACGGCTGCCTGGTAGGGTCTGGAGGCTGTCTACATACACTGAACAAATAAATTCCTGTAGATATGGGAAGGCAGTCTTCTCACCACTGGAGAAGGGGAGTACAAATCTGAAAGAGTGAAAGGTCGGATGAACCCTATGGTGTCCGAATGAAAATCATGGCATGATTGTAAACTCATGTTGTCAATATGTAGAGATAGGTATAGAATTAAATATAGATATGTGTGTGTACACATACATACCTTTTTAGCCTTTTTCTCCCCAGTAGCATTGAGCATACCTCTGGCAAAGACTAAGAAATTTATCTAAAGTTCCAGCTGGTGTAGAACAAAACCAGGATTTGAAAACCCAGACAGTGGGACTCCATGTACTGCTCTCCTTACCCACAATGCTATAGAAGATGGAGAAGTTGTACAGTGTGGGTGGGATGTCAGAAATAATGTGTCCCTACCTAAAAAAGAGAGGAACAGGAACCAGAGATCAAATTGCCAACATTCGCTGGATTGAAGAGAAAGCAAGGGAATTTCAGAAACACATCTATCTCTGTTTCACTGACTGTGCTAAAGCCTTTGTGTGAATCATGACAAACTGTGGAAAGCTCTTAGAGAGATGGGAATACCAGATCATCTTACTTGTCTCCTGAGAAACCTATATGTGGGTCAGGAAGCAATAGTTAGAGCCCTGTATGGAACAACTGATTGGTTCAAGATTGTCAAAGGAGTATGACAAGGCTGTCTGCTGTCACCCTGTTTGTTTAACCTACATGCTGAACACATCATGAGAAATGCTGGCTGGGTGAGTTACAAGCTGGAATCAAGATAGGAGGGAGAAACATCAACAACCTCAAGATGGCAGAGACCAAAGAGGAACTAAAGAGCCTCTTGATGAGGGTGAAGGAAGAGAGTGAAAGAGCTGGCTTAAGAATAAACTAAGATCGTGGCATCCAGCCCCATGACTGCATGCAAATAAAAGGGGAAAAGGTGAAAGGAGTGACAGATTTCCTCTGTGTGGGCTCCAAAATCACTACAGATGGTAACTGCAGCCATGAAATCGGAAGACGATTGCTTCACGGCAGGAAAGTGATGACAAACCTAGACAGTGTGTTGAAACGCAGAGACATTACCCTGTTGACAAAGGTCCATATAGTCAAGGTTATAGTCTCAGTGGTCATGAATGGTTGGGAGAGCTGGACTGTAAAGAAGGCAGAACACCAAAGAACTGATGCCTTCAAACTGTGGTGCTGGAGAAGACTCTTGAAAGTCGCTTGAACAGCAAGGAGATCAAACCAGTCAATCTTAAGGGAGATCAACCCTGAATATTCACTGGAAGTACTGAAGCTTAAGCTCCAATATTTTGGTCATCTGATGCAAACAGAAAACTCATTGGAAAAACCCTTGATGCTGGGAAAGATTGAGGGCAGAAGGAGAAAAGGGCATCAGAGAATGAGATGGCTGGACAGCATCACTGATGCAATGAACATAAACTTGGGGCAAACCCATCCCCATCCACTAGTGAGGGGCAGGGAGGCCTGGTGTGCTGCAGTCTATGGGGTCACAAAGAGTCAGACATAACTGGATGACTGAAAAGCAACAACAACCTGAAAAACATCTTTTTTTCTGAAGCTTTCAGCAGAATCATTTCATTGTTATGCTAGATCTTTGATTCTTTGTAAGTGGTAGGTTTTGATCATAATGCAAATATTTTGTTAGGTTAGTCCCTATTGCCATCACCACTTGGAAGCATAAAAATGCACAATATTGTATCATTTTTTTAGAGGCTACAGATAAGTATTTGCATATGTAAATCTAATGGTAAATGTTATGTCATTGCTAAATTCGTAGAAAACAAAACAAAATCCAGTCTGTCAACTACTTTACAAACATTTTCTCAATTGCACAACAGTAGTCTGAATTTAGAGGAGTTAGCATCACCGTTTTGTTGATATATATTTATTGATATCTCAAAATAGTTAAATAGCTTGTTCAAACTATTTCTCTCGGTGCTATATTTTGCACTTAATTATTGTGGACTCATATGCATTCATCTNCAGTCTGTCAACTACTTTACAAACATTTTCTCAATTGCACAACAGTAGTCTGAATTTAGAGGAGTTAGCATCACCGTTTTGTTGATATATATTTATTGATATCTCAAAATAGTTAAATAGCTTGTTCAAACTATTTCTCTCGGTGCTATATTTTGCACTTAATTATTGTGGACTCATATGCATTCATCTGTGGTATGTGCTACTGTGACTCAAATGTCCTGAGTATCTTTGAAGAAGAGATTAAGCTGAAAAAATGTCACTTTCTCAAAAACAAAGCCTTTTGTAGAAAGTGACGGCCTGACCCCCTCTGTAGTCTGTTTCACCCTGGACAGAGAGAATTTTGTGATATTATAGGAAACTCTTTTAAGGAATATAAGGATAGCTCAACATGAAAGCACACATCAACTTTTATTATCAGACATTTTTTTAGACATTGTATCATACTCTCCCCAAAAAAGAGGTATTTTATCATACAGAGCAAGGCCTGGCGTTAATGTACCCCGCACATCAGTCACTGACATAAGGACTGGTCAATTGGCAGAAACGTTAGTGAACTTAAAACAAAGCTTAGAAAGGCTTTCAGGAGATCTAGCAGCACTGAACTCACTGAGAAAGGTGTACAAGTGTAAGCCCTAAATGACTCTACCGACATCCCTGTAGAGATGTGAACCAACTCCAGTTAGAAATATAAAGTGGAACCAGTGGCAAACAGCACAGATGAAAAGCAAATGTTACCATAAAGCAAACAGTCAAATTTGAAATCAAAATTATCATCCAGTTGCCAGTGAAAGGGAAAATAGTATCTGAAGTTTGATCTAAAAGGGCAGGTAATAAGACACATAGCCCTGAATAGATGTAAGTGGGGCAACCAGGTAAGACTGTAGATGTTTCACAACACATTTACTTTATTTTAACGATTATTCCATTTTACTGGAGCCTTGATAAGAATGGGAAGGTGGAACAGTTGAAAGCCTTTTGTTGTTGTTCAGTCCTTAAGTCGTTGTCCGTCTCTTTGTGACCTCATGGACTGCAGCACACCAGGCTCCCCTGTCTTTCACTATCTCCCAGAGTTTGTTCAAATTCATGTCCATTGAGTTGATGATGCTATCTAACCATCTTATCCTTTGCTGCTCTTTTATCTTTTTGCCTTCAATCTTTCCCAGCATCAGGGTCTTCCAATAAGTTGGCTCTTTGCATCAGGTAGCCAGAGTATTGGAGCTTCAGCATCAGTTCTTCCAATGAATATTCAAGGTTGATTTCCTTTACAATTGACTGGTTTGATCTCTATGCTGACCAAGGGGTTCTCAAGAGTCTTCTCAAGCTCCACAGTATGAAAGCCTCAATTCTTCGGCACTCAGCCTTCTTTATGGTCCAACTCTCACATCCATATGTGACTACTGGAAAAACCATAGCTTTCACTAGATGGACCTTTGTCAGCAAAGTGATATCTTTGCTTTTTAAGATGCTATCTATGTTTGTCATGGCTTTTCTTCCAAGGAGCAAGTGTTTTTTAATTTCATGGCTACAGTCACCATCTATGGTGATTTTGGAGCCCAGGGAAAATTTTCCACTTTATTGGAGCCTTGGTGAGGATGGCCGAATGAAACTGTTGAAAGTCTATTTGTTGATATAAAATGAGAGAAGTCTGTGAATATTCGTGACTGAACTCACCTAGAGCCAGACATCCTGGAACGTGAAGTCAAACAGGCTTTAGAAAGCATCACTACAAACAAAGCCAGTGGAGGTGATGGCATTCCAGTTGAGCTTTTTCAAATCCTGAAAGATGATCCTGTGAAAGTGCTACACACAATATACCAGCAAATTTGGAAAACTCAGCAGTGACCACAGGACTGGAAAAGGTCAGTTTTCATTCCAATCCCAAAGAAAGGCAATGCCAAAGAATGTTCAAACTACTGCACAATTGCATTCATCTCACACTCTAGTAATGTTCAAAATTCTCCAAGCCAGTCTTCAGCAATACATTAACCGTGAACTTCCAGATGTTCAAGCTGGTTTTAGAAAAGGCAGAGGAATCAGAGATCATATTGCTAACATCCGCTGGATCATGGAAAAAGCAAGAGAGTTCCAGAAAAACATCTACTTCTGCTTTATTGACTATGCCAATGCCTTTGACTGTGTGGATCACAATAAACTGTGGAAAATTCTGAGAGAGATGGGAATACCAGACCACCTGACCTGCCTCTTAAGAAACCTGTATGCAGGTCAGGAAGCAACAGTTAGAACTGGACCTGGAACAATGGACTGGTTCCAGTAGGAAAAGGAGTATGTCAAGGCTGTATATTGTTACCCTGCTTATTTAACTTATATGCAGAGTACATCATGAGAAATGCAGGACTGGAAGAAGCACAAGCTGGAATCAGGATTGCCGGGAGAAATATCTATAACCTCAGATATGCAGATGAGGTTATGGCAGAAAGTGAAGAGGAACTAAAAAGTCTCTTGTTGAAAGTGAAAGAAGAGAGTGAAAAAATTGGCTTAAAGCTCAACATTCAGAAAACGAAGATCATGGCTTCCAGTCCCATCACTTCACGGGAAATAGATGGGGAAACAGTGGAAGCAGTGTCAGACTTTATTTTTCTGGGCTCCAAAATCACTACAGATGGTGATGGCAGCCATGAAACTAAAAGATGCTTACTCCTTGGAAGAAAAGTTATGACCAACCTAGACAGCATATTCAANATTTTTTTTTTCAATACTATTATGTTTATTCAGGGTCCCTTGAAATTCCATATAAATGTTAGATCTAGGTTTTCTATTTCTACTAAAAGAAACATGGATTGTGGTAGGGATTACATTGAATATATATGTCACTTTAAGTAATATTGGTGCCTTAATCATACTAAGTTTTCCTATCCATGAATGCTTTTCATTTAGTGGTGTCTTTAGTTTCCTTCAGCAACATTTTGCTGTTTTCAGTATACAAGTTTTTAGTATCATTCAATAAGTTTATTCCTGAAAATTTTTACTCTTTTTGGTATAAGTAGAATTTTCCTCCTAATTTCCTGTTTTAGTTGTTCACTTTCAGTGTACAGAAATGCAACTGACTTTGTGTTGGTTTACTATCCTGAAAACTCACTGAATTTATTTATTAGTCCTAACAGTTTGTGTGGAATCTTTAGGATTTTCTATATATAAAATCCTTTGCAAATAGAAAATTTTATTTCTTCCTTTCCCATCTGAATACCTTTTATTTAGTTTTCTTGTCTAAATGTTCTTGCTAGGACTTCTTGCACTATGTTGAATAGAAGTGGTAAAAATGGGCATCCTTGTATTGTTTCTGGTCTTAAAAAAAGCTTTTAATTTTTTGCCAGTGTGATGTTAGCTGTGGGCTTTCTGTATATAGATTTTATTATGTTGAGGTAGTTTCCTTTTATATCTGCTTTGCTGAGTGTTATTGCCATGAAAACATGTTTAATATTCTCAAATGCTTTTTGTGCATCACTTGAGATGATCATATGGATTTTTTCCCCTTAGCATTCCATTTACATTCTGTTAATGTGATATATTATATTGACTGACTTTCATGTGTCTAGCATCCTTGCATTCAAGATATAAATTCCATTCGGTCATGGTGTATAATCTTTTTAATGTGCTGTTGAATTTCTTTTGTTAGTATTTTGTTGAAAATTTTTACATCAATATTTTATCAGAGATGTTGTTTTATACTTTTATTTTTCTATAGATTCTTTGTCTGGCTTTGGTATCAGAGTAATGTTGGCCTCATAATGAGTTGCAAGTATTTCTGCTTCAATTTTTTTATGCATTCTTTTTTGTAATTTATTTTTTTTTAATTTAAATTTATTTATTTTAATTGGAGGCTAATTACTTTACACTGGGATGATGCAGAGGGATGGTATGGGGAGGAAGGAGGGAGGGGGGTTCAAAATTGGGAACTCGTTTACATCCTCTTCAATTTTTTATAAATCTTTGAGGAGGAGTGATATTACCTCTTTAAATGCTTGCCGGAATTCACCAGTGAAATCATCTGGTTCTGAGCTTTTGTTTGCTAGGAACTTTTTGACTTCGGATTCAATCATCTCACTATTTATAGATTTGTTCAGAGTTCCTTTTTTTTTTTTTTAATGAAATAATCTTAGTATGTTGAATGTTTCTAGGAATTTGTCCTGAAATTTTCACCTAGGTCATCCTATTTGTGTGTGCACTTTCTCTTATTACTCTATTATAATCCTTCTTATTTCTGTATAATCAGTAATGATGGGCTTCCATGATGGCTTAAGTGATAAAGAATCCACCCGCTAATGTAGGAGACTTGAGTTTGATCCCTGGGTCTGGAAGATCCCCTGGAGAAGGAAATGGTAACTGACTCCAGGATTCTTGCCTGGGAAATCCTATGGACAGGGGCGCCTGGTGGGCTGCAGTCCATGGGGTTTCAGAGTGGGACACAACTTAGTGAATAAACAACAAGAATAAATTGAAATCCACTACTTTTATTGTAGAGTTATCTATTTGTTCTTCTAGTTCTGTAATGTTTGCTTCATTTATATAGGAATTCTGATGCTTGGCACCTATATGTCTAAAATTGTTATGTTTTCTTGGTGAGTTGACCCTTTTATTATTATACTGTCCTTCTTTGACCCTTCTAACACTTTTGATTTAAAGACTTTTTTGTCTGATGTTAGAATGGCCACTCTTGTTTTCTGTGGGTTACTATTTGCATGGATTAACCTTTTTTTTAATCCTTTCTTTTGCAATTTATCTGTGTTGTTAGATCTAAACAGGTCAAGAAGCAGCAGTTAGAACTGGACATGAAACAACAGACTGGTTCCAAATTGGGAAAGGAGCACATCAAGGCTGTATATTGTCACCCTACTTATTTAACTTCTATGCAGAGTACATCATGTGAAATGCCAGGCTGGATGAAACACAAGCTGGAATCAAGATTGCCAGGAGAAATATCAATAACTTCAGATATGCAGATGACAGCACCCTTATGGCAGAAAGTGAAGAGGAACGAAAGAGCCTCTTATGAATGTGAAAGAGGAGAGTGAAAAGTTGGCTTAAAACTCAACATTCAGGAAACTAAGGTCATGGCATATGGTCCCATCACTTCATGGCAAATAGATGGGAAAACAATGGAAACAGTGAGAGACTTTATTTTGGGGGCTCCAAAATCATTGCAGATGGTTGCTGTAGCCATGAAATTAAAAGACGCTTACTCCTTGGAAGAAAAGCTATGACCAACCTAGACAGCATATTAAATAAGAGACATTACTTTACTAACATAGGTCCGTCAAGTCAAAGCTATGGTTTTTCCAGTAGTCATGTATGGATGTGAGTTGGACTATAAGGAAAGCTGAGCACCAGAAGATGCTTTTGAATTGTGGTGTTGGGAAAGACTCTTGAGAATTCCTTGGACTGCAGGGAGATCCAACCAGTTATCCTCAAGGAAATCAGTCCTGAATATTCATTGGAAGGACTGATGTTGAAGCTGAAACTCTGATACTTTGGCCCCCTGCTGGGGAGAATTGACTCATTTGAAAAGACCCTGATGCTGGGAAAGATTAAAGGCAGAAGGAGAAAGGGTGACAGAGGATGAGCTGGTTGGATGGCATCATTGATGTGATGGACATGAGTCTGAGTAAACTCTGGGAGTTGGTGATGGACAGGGACCCTGGTGTGCTGCAGTCCATGGGATTGCAAAGAGTCAGACATGGCTGAGCTACTGAACTGACTGAACTGCTATCTAAAATATGTGTCTTATAGATAACATTAATTAGATCCTGGGGAGTTGGGTCCATTTACATTTAAAGTAATAACTGTTAGGGAAGAATCTACTATTGTCATTTTGGTATTTGTTTTATATCTTTTTTTTAAAAAAAAATCTTGTATTTTCTCCCTAACTGCTTTTCTTTGTTTTTATTTGATTGTTGTTTTAGCACATGTTGATTTCCTTCTCATTTACTTGTTTGTATATTCTATAACTATTTTCTTTCTGGTTATCATAGCGATTAAATATAACACTCTAAATTAATAAACTATTTAAACTGATAACAGCTTAGCTTCAATCACATACAAAAGTGATTACTTTTCAGTCCCCTTCCCAGTGTATCTTATTTGTATTACAAATTGTATCTTTACATATTGTATAATCATTAGCATAAATTTATAATTATTTTTTTGGCTTTCTTCCTTTAAATCCTATTAAAGAATCAAGAATGGAGTTATGCATCAAAATCATAATAATGCTGCCTTTTATATTTGTTTTTGTATTTACCTTCACTAGAGTATGTTATGTTTTTGTATTTACCTTAACTATAGTATGTGATGTTTCATATGGCTTTCAGGTGGTGTAGAATCTCTTTGTTTCAACATGAACTATTCCCTTCATCCTTTTTATAGGAATGTTGAGTGGTAATAAATTCCTTCAGCTTTTGTTTANCCTTTTATATTTGTTTTTGTATTTACCTTCACTAGAGTATGTTATGTTTTTGTATTTACCTTAACTATAGTATGTGATGTTTCATATGGCTTTCAGGTGGTGTAGAATCTCTTTGTTTCAACATGAACTATTCCCTTCATCCTTTTTATGGGAATGTTGAGTGGTAATAAATTCCTTCAGCTTTTGTTTACGTTGTGATGTCTTAGCTTTTACCTTATAGCTTTGCTGTGAAAGCAATAGCTCTTACTTCACACTGGTGGCTTTAGTTCCAACTTTATGTCAGCAAGTCCTAGTTGTTGCTCAAGCTTTGTGTGTACTGCTTTTAGCTTGGTTAGCAGTTCCTGGTCATAACTTGGACCAGACTTGGAGTGAGCATATTTTTTTTGTGTGTGTATGAGTCATGGAGATATATATGTCTTTGATTCAGTTTTTAAAAATACTTATAGAAAGTTTATGGTTTGGTGCGGGAAACTTTGGTGTTTTCTGTGTCTTACCTTGATCCCCTCAGTATTTTCTACTCGTCTGGTAATAAAAATATGTCATTATTTAAAAAAAAAAAACGCCTTTTGGAGCACACATTCCTATGATATTAGCAGTTACAAAACCCAGAGTCTATTATGTCTTTTCAAATTTCATTTGTGATCTGTTGTTCTTCTTAGGATCTTGGTTTTTTCTGATGTTTGCTCTTCATTTTCTGACTTACTAGGATCTACTCTATAATCATTTTTGTATCTTTGCCCTTTTACATTTAATTTTGAGTGAATTCTCAAGTCTAGCCATTTTGTCTTTTATGATATTTATTTTTTACACATTAATTGTGACTTAACATTATAATATTTTTTATTGTTATCTTCAACTTTACCTTGAACTCTGTTTGCTGATTTTTAATTTCCTACTTTTGTTTCAGAGCTATTGTATCTAGTTTGAGCTCTTTCTGACTTCATAGAAATGATGTCTTTTATTTTTTATGATTAAGCTTAATTATGTTTTATATTCTCCTTAAATAATTCCTACTGTAATATTTGTTGTTGAAGTTACTTAAAATTTATTTCTTTAAAAAGTTTCTTATGCTTTTTCCCCTGATTATTTCTTCTATTTGAGTGGTGTTAGCTATTTGTTCAACAACAGTGTGTTTGTGTGTTTATTATGGAAGGGATGTATAATACCCACAGTTCATTTCAAAGGTTGTTTGGTGGCAACAAATCTCCATGGAATCATAAGTCAGATCTTTTATGTACTTTTTTTTTTTTTCACTTGGAATAAATCTTATCTTGGTTTTGGTGCTCATGGAATCTCCATAGCTAATATCAAGGCTTGAAAATTCTGTTTTGTAAACTCACAATTGTCTTCAGTTCTTCAGCCTTCATCCAAATGATCTGCTTCTGCCAGATATTTCATGTCAGTAAATTTTTTCCTTCAGCTTTTCTTTCTCTATCATTTTATTGTATTGAATTTAATTCTTCAAGAAAAGTTTCTTTCTTTTATTGATCATCTTCCTATTTTTAGTTTTTTCCTCTGTAAAAATAGATAGGGCTTTTAAGAATTTGAGATTCCATGGTGACTCCGGTGGTAAAGAATATATGCCTGCAATGCAGGAGACCTGGGTTCAATCCCTGGGTTGGGAAGATCTCCCGGAGACGGAAATGGCAACCCTCTCCAATATTCTTGCCTGGAGAATTCCGTGGACGGAGGAGCCTGGCAGACTACAGTTCATGGGGTCGCAAAGAGTCGGACATGACTGAACAACTAACAGTTTTAAAAATATAATGATTGTAAGCACTTTCTTTTCATGTTTTGACACTTAGAATGTGTAATCAGCTCTTAAAACCCCAATTTCCAAGTATTTATTGTAGTTATTGTATGAGATCTTTTTCTTCCTTTGTTTCACTGAAGATTAAATTTATTGTTTTTCAACTTTTATACTCATTTAAGTATGTTGTAATAAAAGAGGGCAAAGTAAAAATGTCTTCAGTTCAGTTCAGTTCAGTCGCTCAGTCATGTTCCNCTTAAAACCCCAATTTCCAAGTATTTATTGTAGTTATTGTATGAGATCTTTTTCTTCCTTTGTTTCACTGAAGATTAAATTTATTGTTTTTCAACTTTTATACTCATTTAAGTATGTTGTAATAAAAGAGGGCAAAGTAAAAATGTCTTCAGTTCAGTTCAGTTCAGTCGCTCAGTCGTGTTCCACTCTTTGAGACCCCATGAATCGCAGCACGCCAGGCCTCCCTGTCCATCACCAACTCCCGGAGTTCACTCAGACTCACGTCCATCGAGTCTATGATGCCATCCAGCCATCTCATCATTGGTCGTCCCCTTCTCCTCCTGCCCCCAATCCCTCCCAGCATCAGAGTCTTTTCCAATGAGTCAACTCTTCGCATGAGGTGGCCAAAGTACTGGAGTTTCAGCTTCAGCATCATTCCTTCCAAAGAAATCCCAGGACTGATCTCCTTCAGAATGGACTGGTTGGATCTCCTTGCAGTCCAAGGGACTCTCAAGAGTCTTCTCCATATTGAGAGCCATGATTCAAGTGTTTAAAAAAATGTTCTCTTCAATTTTCATATCACAACCTTTTCTGATAAACATATTGGGGTGCATTATTTTACAAGTTAAAAAAGGCACTGTTCACTGGCTAAAGCTCAGATCATTAAAATAGAACATGGAATGAAAATCTTAGACCCTACATTTTCATGTTTTTATGCTAATTTTAATTGAATATGTTAGTAAAAATCAAATGTATGGACTAGATATGATAAAATGCTCAAAAATGTTTGAGGACACTTTTACTGCAGCTTTGGCATCTTCTATTTGTCAGTGCTGACAAAGGACCATATAGTCGGGGCTGTGGTCTTCCCAGTAATAATGTATGGATGTGAGAGCTGGAAAATGAAGAAGATAGAGCACCGAGAAATTAATGCTTTTGAACGGCAGTGCTGGAGAAGACTCTTGAGAGTCCCTTGGAAAGCAAGAAGATCAAACCAGTCAATCTTAAAGGAAATCAACCCAGAATACTCTTTGGAAGAACTGATGCTGAAACTGAAGCTCCAATACTTCGGCCACCTGATACGAACAGCTGAGTCATTGGAAAAGACCCTAATGCTGGGAAAAATTGAAGGCAAGAGAAGAAGAGGATGACAGAGAATGAGACAATTGGATGACATCACTGATTTAATGGGCTTGAACTTGGGCAGATTCTGGGAGTTGGTGAGGGACAGGGATGCATGGTGTGCTGCAGTCTATGGGGTTATGAAGAATTGGACACAACTTGGTACTGAAGAATAACAACATCAGTGCTTCTGACAAGGAAACTTCACTGTCAGAAGTTGAGAGCCACTGGTTCCTCAGCACTTGACAGAGTTGATTAACAAGAGTCTTTCCAGGAGTTCTTTAGAGCCTAATGTTTAGGTTTCCTTCTTAAACCAGTTTGATCATAGTACTGCTTGTGAATGGCACTTTGGCTTTGCATAGTTTTCTCCAAATGTATGGAAAACTTTCATAAAATCCAATTCCAGACTCCAGTTTAGCAGTGGACAGACAGTCTTCTTTCAGGATGATGGTTGGATTATGCTTAACTGTTAACTCCTATGTTTCCTCTTTCAGGAAAAGAGGTCTCTCACTAGTTTACTTGGTTACCCATGGCGTGATTGATTCCTATTCTAGAATACCCATAAATTGTTTTACTAAGGCTAGAAAATAATGAAAAAAAAAAAAAAAACATAGCACAGAGAGTAATAGAGAGGAAAATAATCTGGTTTAAAATTAAGATCTGGTTTCTGTTCCCTTCCTGGTTTCCTGATTCCCTGCAAGTGGCAGAGGATATGTTTATCCATTTTCCCCAGAAGCATAACTAAGAGGACCCCCAAAATCAGATACAAATGGGAGATACTAGGAGAAGCTAGAGATTTCCTTCCTCTGTGTAAGATGCATTATCTCATTTGATCCACAGAACAATGACCTATGAGGTGGCTGTTAGTATTACCTCTATTTGGCAGGGAGAAAACTGAAGGCTAAAGAGGATATTTAAGTTGCTTAAGGTCACCCAGCTTGTTCATAGTGAAGTCAAAAACCATACCAATCTATTGGGCTTGACTAACTTTTTGCAGTCTGTCCCCAATTTACATTTTTAACTGGAGTATGTATGCATGGTAAGTTGCCTCAGTCTTGTCCGACTCTTTGTGACCCTGTGCATAGTAGTATGCCAGGCTCTTCTGTCCATGGGATTTTCCAGGCAAGAACACTGGAGTGGGTTGCCATGCCCCCCTCCAGGGGATCTTCCCAACGCAAGGATCAGAGTATAGTTGCTTGAAGATGTTATGTTAGTTTCCGCTGTATAGCAATGTGAATCAGCCATAAGTATACACACATCCCCTCCCTCTAGGGCCTCCTTTCCACTCACCTTTATGCCACCCATGTAGGACACCGCAGAGCACCAGACTGAGCTCCGTGTGCTAGACAGCAGCTTCCCACTAGCTATCTGTTTTACACATGGTAGTGTATATGAATCAGTCCTTACTTTTGAGGACTGGATGTGCGTCTTCTGTATTTTTTCAGTGTTTCTGTCAAGACTGTGCAGGACATGGATAAGCAACTATAGAATAGGATTATAGATGGTGAGGAAAGCACTCCTTTTCCATGGATGAGGATGTTGAAGACTGCATTATATTGGGGATTCTAGTCAGTTTAGTGTGTGGCTTAGTAGGTGAGTGCCACCATATTTTCACTGGTGTGGAATTCTGAAAGAAGTTAGAATGGTCCTCTTAAATGGTTAGGTGGCAAANTCTGTCAAGACTGTGCAGGACATGGATAAGCAACTATAGAATAGGATTATAGATGGTGAGGAAAGCACTCCTTTTCCATGGATGAGGATGTTGAAGACTGCATTATATTGGGGATTCTAGTCAGTTTAGTGTGTGGCTTAGTAGGTGAGTGCCACCATATTTTCACTGGTGTGGAATTCTGAAAGAAGTTAGAATGGTCCTCTTAAATGGTTAGGTGGCAAAAACCTTGATTTGAAATGACTTAAATTAATATGCCACTTCAAATAACCAAATTTCTTGTCTTATAGTCATATAGCCTGCATTCTTTAAGACAAATTTTAATTATATTAAGTAATAATTATCAGGATGATACATATTTGGGTGTGCCTAATACAAAATCTAGGTCAGTAATGGAAGCTTACATTTAGCTGTGCTCTTTCATTTTATTAGTATTTAAAGATGAATTCTTCATGCATGACTTTTTTGCTGTTACAAGTTATTTTAAGAGGGGTAGTAAAAGCTAAACAATATTGATTAGATGATAAAATTAAGATGCTTACAAAAAAGGGAATATGTAAGCTGTGGTCACCAATAATATTTATATTTTTAACTGATTAGATAAGTAAACTCAGAAACTCAAATTGGTGTTTTAGCATTGGTTACTTTTCATCACTAGGAAAAACTGAAGTGTTTTAAAGAGGACATGCCAGTTTTTAACAAAGCTTTTCTAAAAAACATCTTTGAAATCATCACCAGTCTTTGCAGGTTTGGGTTCAGATAGAGTCAGCTATGATCAAAATAATTTGATACTCCATAAAAAGGAGTAGCAGAATAATTTATATTCAGCAGAAGCTCAAATACTAATTCAGAGAGAAGATTTCAAGAAGACATATATCCTGGAGTTAAAAAAAATCTAATTACCCTGACTACTGCATTCCTTAGCAAACCAAATTTTACTTTTGTATCTGTGCTATGAAAGCAGTGCCTAGTCAAGTTTAATGGAGTTCTTTTTTCATTACAATCTGTAGATTTTGCTTATTCCTGAGAATAAAAATAAAATTTTCAGAAAAGCTGAAGCAGAGTGATAATTTTTCATGAGTATATCTGTCTTTAAAATTAGATTCTTAACTCATGTTTTATTCAGTGATTACATTTACTTCCAGTTTTATTAGGGAAAAAAATTAAAATTATGTAATT
>SJYA01002489.1:333743-366123 GCA_006410615.1 Neotragus moschatus | reverse complement strand
ACACAGTCAGTCTGTTAGTGCCCATCTGAGTCTTCCTTCATGAAACTGTCCTCAGCTCATATTCTCACCTCCCACAAAGAGTATGGGAAAACACCCATATTCTTTACTACTAGCCTATGATCTAGTATCTTGTTCCTTTATTTTGTAGATTCTGAAATGAAGCTTTTAAAACAATTCAATTTCTGAGAAATTGCAATGTGTTTTGTCACCTGTGGGGGCCTCATAGGCTCACATGTACTGCTGGTTGGGCAGCAGTCAGGGGTTAGCTATCACCATATGTATGAGTTTGTTTTTCTTGACTAGACATGACACACTCTTAGCGTATCATTCCATGAACCATTTTAGATCAACTGGAGGAGGGATTGTGTGTCTCACATTGATACCTTCTGGTATGATTATGAAAGTGACAGCATCAAAACTTGGGAAGTTGGATGACAGTTCCACCACCAACTTATTTAATGATGTTGTGTGAAAACCATAGGCATAAATGGCTCCAACTTGCAAAGTTATTCAAAAGAGTTATACTTGAAACATGTTAGAAATAGTCTAACCGGTTCATTTTGCTCCTGTTTTCCTGTTTATATATGCGCAAGAGTGATTAATATATATTTTAAAACTCCACTATAGCTTTTACAGTGAGGAAAAAAGGACAAATTTCAAGTTATAGCATTGTGTCATGGTTTAATTGGCACGCATTTAAAATTTTGTGGTGGTCACTGAACAGCTGATAATTGCTAGGGCTTTATGTGAAACATATGTCTTTTTTTAAAAGATTTTTTTTTGACGTGGACGGTTTTTAAATTCTTCATTGCATTTGTTGCAACATTGTTTCTGTTTCATGTCTTGGATTTTTGGCCACAATGTGTGTGTGCTCTTAGCTGCCTAACTAGGGATGGAACACACACCGCCTGCATTGGAAGGCAGTCTGAACCACTGGCTCACCATGGAAGTCACCAGTCTTAACTGGGTTTACTAAACCAGGTCTCAAGCTTCAGAGGTTCCTTTCCTACTCTGTCCACTAAAGAACACAGTTTTTCCCTAGACTCTATTTCTACTGGGCCTTCCTCTATGTAGATTAAGCAAATTAGACACTGATAGCTTCATAGATGTCATGGTGGTGCACCAATGATCCCCATAATGTATTTGCATTTTATCAATGGTTTTTGGAGCCAAAAGCCCAAGAAGATGATTCTTATACTTAGCTCATGTTTATACCAAAAATTTGATTGTCAGTGACAGTAGTTCTTAGGTTCTTCCCAGGTACGCTCATCTGGGATCAATGCGCGATGACTTCTTCTTCTTCTTCTTCTTCTTCTTTTTTTTTTTTTTTACTATTATTTGAAAATTATATATAATAATACATGTATACTTCAGAAAAATGTGGAAAATGTAGAAATGTAGAAGCAATGGCAGAATATTCATAATTTTACAGAGAAGTCATCTAGAGTTTACGTTTTCTTATGTGGGACGACAGAGGATGAGATGGCTGGATGGCATCACTGACTCCATGGACATGAATCTGAGTGAACTCTGGGAGATGGTGGTGGACAGGGAGGCCTGGCGTGCTGCGATTCATGGGGTCTCAATGAGTCGGACACGACTGAGCGACTGAACTGAACTGATGTATCTTTCAGATCATTTTGTTTCTGTAAATTGTGATCATATATGTGTATAATAGTGTTTCTTCCTCCTTTCATATAACAATAGTTTATCTTGCTATGAAACTCCATACACTTTACCTAAATATATGTGTGTTACTCAAACACACAGATTTCATGTCTGTATAGTTACAAATTGGGATTATTTTAAATTTATATTCTTTAGTAAATATCTTGAAAAGGAACCTTTTTGTTTTTCACCTTGCATGATTTCAGGTCATTTCTTTAGGATAAATACATGAACTCTCAGAATTCATTGTCAAAGAGGATAACTTTCTTCAAGGTTTTATGTTTTTGTCACCAGATTCCTTTCTGAGAGCTTTAAAATAATATATCACCCTAACAGAGATGAATAAGTAGACATGGGCATATTTTTCATCAAAGACAAAAAAAAAATCAATTCTCTAACATTTTCTCTTCAAAATTCTTTGATTTTTCTATCAGTATTAACAAGTCCTGATATAATCAGGGAACAACCAGGCAAGCATGTGGACAAACAAAGTTAACAAACAAATGAAACAAAGTAGGACACACAGGACATATTGGAAAATAGAATCTGGGCAATATAAAATTAAGAGAACTTCAGAGATGATCAGGCCTGGAATATGCTCTTGAGTATTTTTGGCAAAGAACTTTGCAATCCTTAAACGTGAAGAGAGTTGAACACTTTCAAAATTAATGAGAGCTTCCCTGGATAATGTCTGTGGATTGTATTTATATTTCTGCTCAAATTGTACAATGTGATGCTAGTAAGTATCCCATTTTGGACTGAGCTAGTGCTCTCTACAGAGAAGGCAATGGCAACTCACTCCAGGACTCCTGCTTGGAAAATCCCACGGACAGAGGAGCCTGGTAGGCTGCAGTCCATGGGGTCACAAAGAGTCGGACATGACTAAGCACCTTCACTTTCACTTTTCATTTTCATGCTTTGGAGAAGGAAATGGCAACCCACTCCAGTGTTCTTGCCTGGAGAATCCCAGGGATGGGGGAGCCTGGTGGGCTGCTGTCTGTGGGGTCGCACAGTCTGAAGTGACAGCAGCAGCAGCAAGCAGCGCTCTCTACTATCAGAACATTTTACTTATAAAAGAGTCTGTCCCTCCCTAGATGTGCAATTTTTAAAGTTCAGTTTGAGCACTGCATCTCCTGAGGACATTTTAAATTTCAGTATGTTTGACAAAGTTTTGCTGATAATCATTTATTACACTTGGGGTGTTTTATCATCTATTTGTATGGCCCTGTTACCTGAAGCCTTTTTGTATTCTGAATATTTGTGCTCCACATGCTGCGACTATGGGACATATTGAATATTACTACTTTAGACGGAAGATTTTTGAGATTTTGAGATTGAGGCTTAAAAATGTACACTGTAACTCTATCTCTAAGCTATTAAATGTCCCCCATAATTCAGAGTTCAGCATTTTCACACTTTATCATATAAATTCCCATCTGATGTCAGTTCTATTTACCAAAATCCTAATTTAGCTTGTGATGCTTAAGGAAATTGCATTAGTCTCCTCAGACGAGGTTATGGGAATTCCCTGGTGATCCACGGGTTAGGACTCTGTGTTTTCACTGCCAAGTGTGCAGGTTCAGTCCCTAGGTGGAGAACTAAAATACTGCAAACTTCACAGCATGGCAAAAAAAAAAAAAAAAGAGCGTATGCAAGAGATATCATCATTTTATATGTGTATTCCATAAATCTGTGTATTGTTTCCCCAAATATTTCCATGGTCTGAATCATATCTTTGATGTTTTGACATGCTCATAGAGAACTTCATATATATACCTTTAATCCATATCAAAGTTTTTATTACAAATTACAAATTTTAAATTTTGGATCAACAGTATTTTTGAAGAAACTTTTATTTTATGTATGGCTGTGCTGATCTTTGTTGCAGTGCCCACGCTCTTTGTTGCTACATGTGGGCTTTGTCTGCTTGTAGTGAGTGGGGTCTACTCTCTAGTTGTGGCGTTCAGGCTTCTTGGTGGCTTCTTTTGTTGCAGAGCACTGATTCTAGGGTGCACGGGCTTTAGTTGTTGTGACACATGGGCTTAGTTGCCTCACAGCATGTGAGAATGTCCCAGACCAGGGATCNATTTTTATTTTATGTATGGCTGTGCGGATCTTTGTTGCAGTGCCCACGCTCTTTGTTGCTACATGTGGGCTTTGTCTGCTTGTAGCGAGTGGGGTCTACTCTCTAGTTGTGGCGTTCAGGCTTCCTGGTGGCTTCTTTTGTTGCAGAGCACTGATTCTAGGGTGTACGGGCTTTAGTTGTTGTGACACATGGGCTTAGTTGCCTCACAGCATGTGAGAACGTCCCAGACCAGGGATCGAACCCGTGTCCCCTGTGTTGACAGGCATATTCTTAACCACTGGGCCACCAGGGAAGTCCTACTATTTTTAATCTCTTGTTTTCCACCATTTCCTTTCTGCCTACAAAGCATGGCAACATCTTCCCTTGATTCTGAAACACTGAGTAACTCTATCCCTTCGCAATAATTTATAGATAGTATACATTATAAGAAAAGGGCTTCCCTGGTAGCTCAGCTGGTAAAGAATCTGCCTGCTTTGTGGGAGACCTGGGTTCAATCCCTGGGTTGGGAAGATCCCCTGGAGAAGGGAAAGGATACCCACCAGTATTCTGGCCTGGAGAATTCCATGGACTGTGTAGTCCATGAGGTCGCAAAGAGTCAGACACGGCTGAGCGTCACTTTATAAGAACTCAAGCAAATGTGTATTAATGATATGTGACTTCTCAATATAGCTGATATTGCATATCACATGTTATCTGACTTGTGTATTCATTGTTCTCAAACTACTCTTTCCAGGCTCATTTCTCTATTTGGAGAAAGGATTTTTCTGGCTTCATTTAAATTAGTCTAATTAATAAGCACCAACTCATTCTTATCACTTCTTTGTTTCTTGATCTCAGTGACATTGTGCTTTGTGATTATAGTTATACCTAATCTCCCTTAAGGCCACACGTATGTCTTCAAACTGTAAATCACCTTACCTCCTCCCTATAAAATCTAAGGCAAAAAGCACTGATCTTTGGATCTGAAATTCTCTCCCTATCGCAAAAACCTGAATAAAATCAATTCCCTTATTTACTTGTTTCCTGTCTTTGACAGTGTCTCAAAATAACTTCTTTCAGTTCATTTCCTACTTTGTGTGGTCAGTTCTGATTTTGTATTCTCATCTACCTGACTCTTAAGAGTTGTTCTGTATGGTTCCTGTTTTTAAATTACAAATTGCCTTAGTAATCAAATCTTTTCAAAATTCTCAACTTCCACCACGGTACATCTCTTTGAAATTCCAATTACATGTTTCTAATGGCCTACTGAGGGAAGAAATGGTGACCCACTCCAGTACTCTTGCCTGGAAAATCCCATGGACGGAGGAGCCTGGTAGGCTGCAGTCCATGGGGTCGCTGAGTCAGACACGACTGAGTGACTTCACTTTCACTTTTCACTTTCATGCACTGGAGAAGGAAATGGCAACCTGCTCCAGTGTTCTTGCCTGGAGAATCCCAGGGACGGGGGAGCCTGCTAGGCTGCTGTCTCTGGGGTCCCACAGAGTCAGACACGATTGGAGGGACTCAGCAGCAGCAGCAGCAGCAGCAGCAATGGCCTTCTGAATATTCCTAGATAAAGATGAATCTGTTCTTCAAATTCAACATGTACCAAACCAAGCCTATTTTCCCCATCCCACTTCATCCTGATTTTCCTTTTATATTTTCATTATTGATAACTGAAATTATTTATTGTCTATGCACGTTTCCCAAAGCAGGAAACTGAATATGTCTCTCTTTCCTTACATCTAATATCCAGTCAATCACTAAGTCTTTCTTTTAATTTCCCCTTGTTGAGGATTTCATTTAGACTTTCATCATCTCTCACTTAAAAGGCTGCATAAGTTCATACCCAATTCCCCAGCCTTTGATCATAACCTGCCTACAAATTATTCTCACAGTGTTACGAAAATTGTCTTCAAGAATGCAAAGCAGATCATGTCTCCCAGCTTTAAAAAAGGAAATATCAAATTCCTTTACTTGGCACTAAAGATCCCTTGGGATTTAGACCCAGAGTATCTCTCCAAACTCTGATCCTTCAAACTCAACCTGTGTTCCAGAAATAAATGCCAGACAACATGCTACACCTCCTCAGTCACTCAAGTCCATGTTCTCACACTGTCTGGGTTCCTCATCCCCTTCTTATTGGCATGATTTCTTTAAAACTTTATCCAAATAGCTCTTCACAGAAAGCTTTCATGCATATCTCTTTCTTTATCTTTTTTTATTTTATAATTTTTTTTATAATTTTTATTTTTTAGTTTGTTTTGCTTTACAATACTGTATTCGTTTTGCCATACATTGGCATGAATCAGCCACGAGTGTATATGAGCTCCCAATCCTGAGTCCCCCTCCCGCCTCCCACCCCACACCATCTCCCTGGATCATCCCCGTGCATCAGTCCCAAGCATCCTGCATCAAACCTAGACCGGCTTGAGTTATGTCTTCCTCCCAGATTCTCTTCTAGCATTCCTATCCCACCACATTATGATGACTCATTTGTTTCACCCACACAAGGTGTATAGATCCACTGTCTCCTTTTCTGTATTCCTGTAAATGAGTACATTGCATTGCAGTTTCCACATTTGGCTCCTTGAGGGCTGTCTATTCGGGCCTCTTCCCTACCACTTGTGAAACTGCAAGGATGCTGGGGTTGCAGTTACTTAGCACATGACCAGGTTGTGTAGATTTATGATCCTCTTCATGGGGAGGCCTAAGGTTGAAGACATGGACTATGGTAGCAAGAAATTGCTCATCCCATCATATTTTAGTCATTGTCTATGTTGCTTTTTGACGTTCTCTCTAAATATATCCCTAAACAAATGTCCCAGGCAAACTTATCTTCCAAATATGTCATTTGACCTTTATTATCTTGGTTATCCCTTTCACTCTTTTATAACATCTCAGCCATTACTTTTGCTTGCCCCATGTTTCTAAGTACTCTTCCTCTGCAAAGCTGGTTGCTGAAGAGGATATCAGCAAAATCTTAGAAGTAAAAATCTTACCCCAGATCTTTCCTCCTGAGTTCTGAAGTTATACAGAGCTGTCAGAGTGGACCAGGATGGGCCCACAGAGCATTCCTTAGCAGTCAAGCAGGAATTCACTGAAATAGTAAATTACCTATTACCTGTGCTTAGGTGTTCAGTCCTGTCTGGCTTTTTATGACCCCATGGACTGTAGCCTGCCAGGCTCCTCTGTCTATGGGGATTCTCCAGGCAAGAATACTGGAGTGGGTTGCCATGTTCTCCTCCAGGGGATCTTCCCAAACCAGGGATTGAACTCAGGTCTCCCACATTGCAGGCAGATTCTTTACCATCTGAGCCACCAGGGAAATCTGTTACCTAGAAAAGGGATTATCTCAGCTGGAAACCAGAGCTCAGAACATGGGTGTAAGAGTTCATAGATGTAGGGCTTTTTCTGGAAGAGAAAACAGTCAAGACTGAAAGGAAAGAAGAGAGAGAAAGGGAGAAAGAAGTGTGTGTGTGTGTGTGTGTGTGTGTGTGTGTGTGTGTCTGTGTGTGTGCATGTTTAGTCTCTTCAGCTGTGTCCGACTCTTTGCAATCCTGTGGACTGTAGCCCACCCAACCCTGGGGCTTTTCAGGCAAGAATAGTTAAGATAGTATTCGTCCAGGAGGCTAATTCTGCCCTCGATAAATCATTCCTTTCTAAGAGACCCTGGAAGAAAAGATGTAAGCATATAAGAGACAATTACCAGCAAAGTGGGCAGAAAACTTTATCCCTAGCTGTGGCTTAGGAGCTCAACCCCAAAATAAAACCCAATAAGTTGGGTTGGACTAAAAAGAGCTCTCGCTTTCTTTTTCTTTCTCTCTCTCTCTCTCTCTCTCTAATCTTGTTTAACATGAATATTTTCAAATCAAAGCATGATGTGAAGCTTACTCATTCCACTATTCCCAACCTCTAAGCAACAGAATTTCCANAGCTGTGGCTTAGGAGCTCAACCCCAAAATAAAACCCAATAAGTTGGGTTGGACTAAAAAGAGCTCTCGCTTTCTTTTTCTTTCTCTCTCTCTCTCTCTCTCTCTAATCTTGTTTAACATGAATATTTTCAAATCAAAGCATGATGTGAAGCTTACTCATTCCACTATTCCCAACCTCTAAGCAACAGAATTTCCAATCTTAATTATATGACTAGAGGAAAACTCAAACTGTACCCTGAACCCTAAATGAAACTAGGATTCAGATCATTAGGTTCTTCAATAAATGTTAATTCTCCTATGCATGATATCATAACTGCCTCAACAGAATTACCTATGGTTGAAAATTGTGTAATTGATAAACCATAAATTCATAGAGAATTAAATAGAAGAGGATTCAATTCAGCAGTATCTTAGGACTTTAAGTTTACATTTTGGGGAAAACATGAAAGCTGTATGCTAATTGCCTATGTGTACATCAATGGGAAGAATAAAACATCAATTAAAATGGCAAGAAAAAAAAAGAAGAATACTGGAGTGGATTGTCATGCCCTCCTCCAGGGGACGTGTATATATGATGAGAGAGAGAAATCCACCTTTAGGAAAGAGGGAACAGTGTCAGTGCTGTACTTTGGGGAACGATGCCTGTGCATTATGCCTGTGTGCTGGTGTTGTGACCATGAGACTGGGTAATAGAGTTTTCTGCAGCCTGTGTAAGGTCTTAAAATAGCATGAGTCATCTCAGAGAGACAGAACTTCAGCATGAGCTTCAGTTTCAAGAACTTAGGACAAGAAGAAGTAAGAGTAGAGGACTAACCAAACTTGAATTTTTAAATTTAATTGACATTTAGAAACAAGCAGGTTTCATTTGTGTCTGGCAAGAATCTGGGTAATTTAAGGTGGACCCACATCTTCCACTTATGGACAGTGGATGATTGCTTGAGAGGCTAAATGAACTAAAGCTAGGTACAACCCAAGAGGACTATAGAAAATAAATAGGAGGATGTCAAAACTACCTGTGGCTAAAATATAGTATGAGAAGAAATTCATTTTCCACTCTAAGTAGGAAGAATAAAAGGCAGTTAAGGGGATTCCCTGATGGTCTCTGCTTTCACCGCCAGTGGCCTGGGGTCAGTGCCTGGTGAGGAAACTAAGATCCTGTAAGCTGTGCTGTGTGGCCAAAAGAAACCAGGGCAATTGATAAAACCATTTCAATAGGTCCTCTAGCCAGTGAAAGAAGTTGCTTACCCAGTAAGAGGTACACGTTTAGGGAATTTGAAATGTGGTTAATACAACATGAAGGCATGTATAAGACATATGTCACATTGCAAGGAGATGGGATTAAAAAAAACATTTAATTGAAGTATAGTGATTTACAGTGTTGTGTTTCTGTATAGCAAAGTGACTCAGTTATACATATATATATATACACACATTATTTTTCATATTCCTTTCTATTATGGTTTATCACAGGATGTTGAATATAACTCCCTGTGCTATATAGTAGGGCCCTGTTGTTTATACATCCTATAGGTAATAGTTTGCATCTACTAATCCCAAACTCCCAATCCTTAAGGAAAATTTATTTTGAAGGAAAGAAGCCTGTAGAAATATTTCTGTGGAGTAGTACATAGTGAAGCCTCTATTATGCCAACACAACTGACCTTTACCATCAGAATGCTACGTTTGAGTATTTCTTTTTTTTTTTTTTAATTTTTATTTTTTAGTTTGTTTTTATTTACAATACTGTACTCATTTTGCGATACATTGACATAAATCAGCCATAAGTGTACCTGAGTTCCCAATNTCTTTTTTATTTCTTCTAGGTCCTTATTAAATCTTTCTTGCATCTTCTCAATCCTTGTCTCCAGGCTGTTTATCTGTGATTCCATTTTGATTTCAGTATTTTGGATCAGTTTCACTATCATTATTCGGAATTCTTTCTCAGGTAGATTCCCTATCTCCTCCTCTTTTGCGAGTATTTCTACAAGTATTATTTTTTTGAAAATGTGAACTTGGAAGAGTCTGCATCGAATAAACATGCCACTGCAAAAGCAATTTCTCTTGAGAATGTAAAGCAAAAATCCTAGAGGTGAAATATTCTAGGTCAGGGCAAGTGGTCAACACAGAGGACTGCTCTGGACTAGAAGAAAATGCCTTGGAGAAGACGTGTATTCAAGGAGGAACTGGAGACAGAGTTGAAAACAGTCAAGCTTTGTGTTTCTGAAAATGCAGCAGGCATTTTGATTGCTTTTGGCTATTCTGGTCCCATTTTATTAAAAATTAAGACTAAAATCCTCTTTCACATGAGCTTACAGTCAAGCAAAAATGCATTTTCGTGGCACAATAACTCTTCCTTCCTTGTTTCATAACATTTTTGTGCTGGAAGGGGAAAAGTATCATGCTTCACAAAACTTCAGGTTACGATTATGCATACCATAGATTTTTTTCAACCTCTATATGAGAAAAGTGTGTATTTTGTGTCCTTATGAATTTGGGGATTAACAAATTTCTCAAGATATATTTTTCATGATATCCAATGATTTTTTTTTTTTTTTGGAAGAAAGGAAAGTCTAATTACTGATAAAGTAGATTTACCTAAAGTAAAAAGGAATGGTCCAATTCAGACTACCAAAGTTTTCATAAGAGGTTGCATTTCTGAATGATGTGCATAGGGTCCCATGGTCACATCCGAGTGTCTTAGGAGATTGTGTTTTGCTCTAACATGGACTTTTTCTGAGCACACCAATAGCTTTATGAGTCTCTGTGTTATATAGGAAGTTGGAGCCATATCTATATACATGAAGCAGTGCTTCTTCTGATTTGAACCTACATAAATTAATCCACAGATACCAGAGAAACATTTTTATGTGAAGTGATTCAATGGACCACCAACTTCTTGAAGAAATGACCCTAGAACTAAGAACATGATGTAGTCAGGGTAGACATCTGTGTGGAACTGCTGCTGAAATACACTCAGGCATTTTAATTAGACACATTACATAAAAAGAGCTTATTTCAGTGTTACATAAAGTTACTATATAATATGAATTGTAGATAATCACCAAAGCCAAATGGTCAAAGGCTGTCAGAAAAAAAAAAAAAAAAAAGAAAGAAAAAGAAAAAGAAAGAAGGAAAAAGAGAGAGAGATTGATCTTACTGACATGAGTCCAATAACCTAGAACTGGATCAAAGAAATTATGTGATTACTGTCTTCAAGATCATTTAAGAATTAATGTATATTCACTTAGATTTTTCCATTACTGGAAAATTATCTGGTATTCATTATGATATAGTGTCCTGAATATATTAAGTAAATTTTTTTTGGTACTAAATCATTTGACCACTAAATCATTTGCCTAAAGATGCAAAGATAAGCACCACCCCTGTACCTCTCAAATTATCTGTTTTCTTCCTCTTAAGAAAATAAGACCGTACACCCGTCATGGATTCATATTGATCTATGGCAAAACCAATACAATATTGTAAAGTATTTAGCCTCCAATTAAAATAAATAAATTTAAATTTAAAAAAAGAACAAGACTTTAAAAATTAATAAATAAAAATGAACATCCAGACAACTAAAATGACATTCTTGGGTATCTTAGCAATGCCATATTGTAATATAAGTTCCTAAATACTTACTCTCAAATAACCTATTGATCTTGATATGAACTGTATTAGTTTTCAGTCTTCCACTAACCTGCAGACCAGACTTTTAAGAAGCAGTGTTTTAGAGAATTTGTGGGTGTCTGGAATAGGATTTTTTTGTGTGGAGTTCTTGTATAATTATAGGGTGAAAGCTAGAGGAAAACTTCTCACGTCTTATAGCACATAATTATTCAGATTTTATATTAAGGAATGGATTTTTGATCACTGTGGTATAGCTAAAGAATATTTATCTGATATTTTTAGGAGTAGAACGCTATTTAGGTAACTGTTATGTGTCAAAAAAAATAAATACGCTCTTTTATAGCTTAATTTTATGAACTAATTTATATGATAGTACATTGTGGTTAATAGCTTGGAAAAACTAAATTATAATTAAAAACAGAAGGAAAAATATCTGAGGAAGAAAGGATGATCTTGTTATCATGATCCTAGTTATCATGATACTAGTTTCTCATCCCATCAGCATGAATAGAGAGTGTCCATAACCATACCACACTAGGATTCTCATCCTTTCTAAAAGCTTGTCCTAGTTTTATATTCGGAGAAGGCAGTGGCACCCCACTCCAGCACTCTTGCCTGAAAACTCCCATGGATGGAGGAGCCTGATGGGCTGCAGTCCATGGGATCGCTAAGGGTCGGGCACGACTGAGCGACTTTCACTTTCATTTTCCACTCTCATGCATTGAAAAAGGAAATGGCAACCCACTCCTGTGTTCTTGCCTGGAGAATCCCAGGGACAGAGGAGCCTGATAAGCTTCCGTCTATGGGGTCGCACAGAGTGGGACACGACTGAAGCGACTTAGCAGCAGCAGCAGCAGCGGTAGCAGTTTTATATTACTTCAAATTTGCTGCATTTCTTACACAAATAATTCTCTCATTACTATATAAATTTATGTTTTAAGCTTATCATCAACTTAAACAGCTTTAAAACATGATTGATATTCAGAATGGTATCTAGTGCACAAGATAATATTTTTTTGAGGCTCAGAAAATTAACTGTTCATTTCTTTCTATAAATTTATCATCTCAAACAATTATTGAGTCAAAGCTATTTAATCTGGCTTTCTTTTGAACTCACTCATTCCTACCCTACATAAAATTTATTAAGGAGTCTGTGCTCTTAAAAATTGGTAGATTTAGGATAACTAATTTGTATATAGGTATATATTAATTCAAAATAGTCAATATTTAAAAGTTCTATCTAAAGAAGACTATAATACTGTATTTAACTAAATGATAATTCACTTATAAAAATACACACATGGCCCTATCTTTGGGCAAGTTCAAGTTGTGGGACAACCAAATTTAAGAGAAATACTGCAAACCCGGAGCACATATTTTCTAGATAGTAATGCATTCTAAAAATGTATAAACATTTGATTTTGAAATGAAATATATTTCACTAAATTGTTATAATTCTTCTCAGTTCCAATATAGTTATATAATATTTGTTAAATATACACGTGTGGCTCTGTGTGTGTATATAGTGATTATTATACTAAATAAATCTTTTATCCTTGTATATTTACCATACTTCTGGTAGAACCTGTATAAAGCTTTAGTAGAATAATTCATTTTTAAAAATTCTACTTTGTTCTAAAATCACTTACACTGATCATTTTATTAAAAAAAATATTGGAGTACAGCTGATTTTCAATGTGTTAATTTCAGGTGTACCAAGTGAATCAGTACACCCGATTCACTCTTTTTTAGATTCTTTTCCCGTACAGACCATTATAGAGTACTGAGTAGGGCTGCTTGTGTCATACAGTAAATTCTTCAGTTCAGTTCAGTTCAGTTGCTCAGTCGTGTCCGACTCTTTGAGACCCTATGAATTGAAGCATGCCAGGCCTCCCTGTCCATTATTAGTTATCTATTTTAGATATAGTAGTGTGTATGTGTCAGTCCCAATCTCCTAGTTTATCACTTCTTGCTTATCTCCTGATAATCATGTTTGTTTTATACATCTGTAGAAATTTTCTATATTCTGTTTCTGTTTTATAGATAAGTTCATTCATACCCCCTTTTTAGGTTCCACATATAAGCACTGCCATATGATATTTGTCTTTCTCTCTCTGACTTACTTCACTCAGTATGAGAATCTCTAGGTCCATTCATGTTGCTGCAAGTAGAATCATTGCATTGCTTTTGATGGCTGAATAATGTTTCATTGTAAATGAATGTGTGCATGTGTGCATGCTTCAGTCGTGTCCGACTCTTTGTGACACTATGGACCCTAGCCCTCCAGGCTCCTCTGTTCATGGAGTTTTCCAGGGAACAATATTGGAGTGGGTTGCCATGCCCTTCTTTAGGGGATCTTCCCAACATCTTTATCCATTCCTCTGTTGATGGATATTTATGTTGCTTCCACTTCTTGGCTTTTGGAGGTAGTGCTGCAGTAAATTTGGGGTGCATGTATATTTCCAAATTATGGTTTTGTCTGGGTATAAGGCCCAGGTATGGGATTGCTGGGTCATTTGTTAGATATATTTTTGCCTTTTTTAAGAACCCCTGTACTGTTGTCTGTTGCCAACAAAGGTCCGTCTAGTCAAAGCTATAGTTTTTCCAGTAGTCATGTATGGATGCAAGAGTTGGACTATAAAGAAAGCTGAGCACCGAAGAATTGATGCTTTTGAACTGTGGTGTTGGAGAAGACTCTTGAGAGTCCCTTGGACTGCAAGGAGATCCAACCAGTCCATCCTAAAGTAGATCAGTCCTGAATTCAGGACTGATTCATTGGAGGGACTTGATACTGAAGCTGAAACTCCAATACTTTGGCCACCTTATGAGAAGAGCTGACTCATTTGAAAAGACCTTGAAGCTGGGAAGGATTGAAGGTGGAAGGAGAAGGGGTCGACAGAGGATGGGATGGTTGGATGGCATCACCGACACAATGAACATGATTTTGAGCAAGCTCTGGGAGTTGGTGATGGACAGGGAAGCCCGGTGTGCTGCAATCCTTGAGGTTACAGAGTCAGACACGACTGAGCTACTGAGCTGAACTGAACTGGTGATACTGTTCTCCACAGTAGTTGTGTCGGTTTACATTCCGACTAATAGTGTAGGAGGTTTGCCTTTTCTCCACACACTTTCCAGCATTTATTGCTTGTAGACTTTTTGATGATGGCCATTCTGACCAATGTGAGGTGATACCGCATTGTGGTTTTGATTTGCATTTCTCTAATTATTAGTGATTTTGAACATATTTTCATGTGTTTTTGAATATCTGTATGTCTTCTTTGGGGAAATATGTATTTAGATCTTCCACCCATCATTTGATTGGGTTGTTTATTTTTTGATAAGGAGCTACATGAGCTGCTTCAATATTTTGGAGTTAATTCCTTTGCTGGTTGCTTCATTTGCAAATATTTTCTCCCGTTCTGTGGGTTTTCTTTCTGTTTTCTTTATGATTTCCTTTGCTGTGCAAAAGTTTTTAAGTTTAATTAGGTCCCATTTATTTACTTTTGTTTTTATTTTCATTACTCTAGGAAATGGGTTGAAAAAAATCATGTTGCAATTTATGTTGGAGATTTTTCTGCCTATGTTTTCTTCTAACATAGCTTTGTAGGAAAGCTCAAAATTCTCCAAGCCTAGCTTCAGCAGTATGTGAACCGTGAACTTCCTGATGTTCAAGTGGTTTTAGAAAAGACAGAGAAACCAGAGATCAAATTGCCAATATCCGCTGGATCATGGAAAAAGCAAGAGAGTTCCAGATAAAACATCTATTTCTGCTTTATTGACAATGCCAAAGCCTTTGACAGTGTGGATCGTAATAAACTGTGGAAAATTCTCAAAGAGATGACGTGCCTCCTGAGAAACCTATATGCAGGTCAGGAAGCAACAGTTAGAACTGGACATGGAACAACAGACTGGTTCCAAATAGGAAAAGGAGTACATCAACTCTGTATACTGTCACCCTGCTTATTTAACTTATATGCAGAGTACATCATGAGAAGTGCTGGGCTGGAGGAAGCACAAGCTGGAATCAAGATTGCCAGGAGAAATATCAGTAATCTCAGATATGCAGATGACACCACCCTTATGGCAGAAAGTGAAGAGGAACTAAAAAGCCTCTTGATGAAAGTGCAAGAGGAGAGTGATAAAGTTGGCTTAAAGCTCAACATTCAGAAAACAAAGATCATGGCATCCGGTCCCATCACTTCATGGGGAATAGATGGGGAAACAGTGGAAACAGTGTCAGACTTTATTTTTCTGGGCTCCCAAATCACTGCAGATGGTGATGGCAGCCATGAAATTAAAAGACACTTACTCTTTGAAAGGAAAGTTTTGACCAACCTAGATAGCATAGTCAAAAGTAGAGACATTACTTTGCCAACAAAGGTCCATCTAGCCAAGGCTATGGTTTTTGCAGTGGTCATGTATGGATGTGAGAGTTGGACGGTGAAGAAAGCTGAGCACTGAAGAACTGATGCTTTTGAGGTACGTTATTGGAGAAGACTTTTGAGAGTCCCTTGGACTGCAAGGAGATCCAACCAGTCCATTCCAAAGGAGATTAGCCCTGGGTGTTCTTTGGAAGGAATGATGCTAAAGCTGAAACTCCAGTACTTTGGCCACCTCATGTGAAGAGTTGAGTCATTGGAAAAGACTCTGATGCTGGGAGGGATTAGGGGCAGGAGGAGAAGGGGATGACAGAGGATGAGATGGCTGGATGGCATCACTGACTCGATGGGCGTGAGTCTGAGTGAACTCCAGGAGTTGGTGATGGACAGGGAGGCCTGGCGTGCTGCGATTCATGGGGTCGCAAAGAGTCGGACANCTGCAAGGAGATCCAACCAGTCCATTCCAAAGGAGATTAGCCCTGGGTGTTCTTTGGAAGGAATGATGCTAAAGCTGAAACTCCAGTACTTTGGCCACCTCGTGTGAAGAGTTGAGTCATTGGAAAAGACTCTGATGCTGGGAGGGATTGGGGGCAGGAGGAAAAGGGGACGACAGAGGATGAGATGGCAGGATGGCATCACTGACTCGATGGATGTGAGTTTGAGTGAACTCCAGCAGTTGGTGATGGGCAGGGAGGCCTGCCTACTGTGATTCATGGGGTCACAAAGAATCGGACATGACTGAGCAACTGAACTGAACTGAACTGAACTGAATATAGTCTGAACCAGGGAGCCTGATTCCTCCAGCCCTTTTTCTTTCTCAAGATTGCTCTGACTCTTCTTGGTCATCTGTATTTCTGTACCAATTGTAAAAAAAGTTCTATATCTGTGAGAAATGCATTGGTAATTTGATAGGGATTTCTTTGAATGTGTAAATTGCTTTGAATAGTATAGCCATATTCATGAAAGTATGGAACATGTCACGAATTTGCATGTTATCCTTGCACAGGGGCTATACTAATCTCTGTACCATTTCAGTTTTAGTACATTTGCCATTGAAGGGAGGGCTTGATCTTCATTTTAATTGTGTACATTTTCTCCCAGCATTTAAGGCACTGTATATTGTACATACAATATTCATGTCTATTGATGGAATTAAAAGGTGAAATAAGATAACTTCTGATGGTAAATTTAAACTGCTTTCATTATATAAATTTTCTTCCTTGCAGAGAAAACAGCATCTTTCCTTTTACAGAAAAGTTTCTTAAAGGTAGTGTTGATACTGCTGCTAAGTCGCTTCACTTGTGTCCAACTCTGTGCCACCCCATAGATGGCAGCCCAACAGGCTCCCCCATCCCTGGGATTCTCCAGGCAAGAACACTGGAGTGGTTGCCATTTCCTTCTCCAATGCATGAAAGTGAAAGTGAAAGTGAAGTTGCTCAGTTGTGTCTGACCCTCAGCGACCCCATGAACTGCAGCCCACCAGGCTCCTCCATCCATGGGATTCTCCAGGCAAGAGTACTGGAGTGGGGTGCCATCGCCTCATTGTTACTTCCTGATTAATCTTGATTGCCCTGTAGCTTCAGGCAATCCCAGTGAAACTTTTCTCACTGAAGTCATTACCGATTCCAGTTCTTAATTTATTTTAATAGCTTGTGTTTAATTTCTATTTCTATTTCTCCCTTGAAAATTCCCTTTTTTTTTTTTTTTTGCTTCAGTGACACTGCGTTTACTTAAAGTAGTTTTCTTTCAACTGCTTCTACTTTGCAGCATTTGAAGATATTCATTGATTGGACCTTCAAGTGATGGGGTTCCATCCACAGCCTCTGTTCTTAGAATGATTTTCTTCTTAAACACTTCTCAGATATCTCATCTGCTTTCATGAGTTGAGCTTTTCTTTAGTAATGAGAGACTAGTCTTTTCTGTAATGATCTAGCTTCCAGTATCTCTGTGTCTTAACTCAATAAAGGTTAAGCAAACTGGTCGGCTGGGATCCAGCACTCATTATGGTCAATCAAACGAACTGGTAAGTTACACAATCTCTAAGAACAACTTTGCAGACATGACATACATCAATGCTTATCACATTTTCTTATCATGGCCTTGCTTTACAACAATTGGAGAGTAGAGTAAATGAAAAGACTTGGAATTTCTGTGAATAGTTCTAATCATATCATGGCCTCTGACCTCAATCTCCAGCTCAGATCTTTAGACTTGTGTATTTCTCTGTCTTTTGGAAACCTTCACTTATACTTTTTTTTTTTAATGAATCTGAAACATAGTCTAATAAAACTCTTATTTTTTCATTCACATTAGAATATCCTCCTTTTATTTCCTGCCTCAGTGAATGGCATTGATACCTATCTAGTTGTTTCAGCTTGAAACGTAGGAAACCACACTGCTGCTGCTGCTAAGTCGCTTCAGTCGTGTCCGACTCTGTGCAACCCCATAGACGGCAGCCCTCCAGGCTCCCTCATCCCTGGGATTCTCTAGGCAAGAACACTGGAGTGTGTTTCCATTTCCTTCTCCAATGCATAAAAGTGAAAAGTGAAAGTGAAGTCGCTCAGTCGTGCCTGACTCTTAGCGACCCCATAGACTGAAGCCTAGCAGGCTCCTCCACCCATGGGATTTTCCAGGCAAGAATACTGGAGTGGGGTGCCATTGCCTTCTCCAAGGAAACCATACTAGACATTGACTAATCTATCTAAAATTAACTTTCACACAGTCCTTTACTTTGACATACTTTATACATAAAATAAAATTTAAAAGTCATTATCACAGTAAACAAGACCTTTCATTACTTTGCTTTAGTTATCTTAGAAAAATGATAATATACCATGTTACAATTCACAATTTCTGCTGCTGTCAAACTGAGCTATTGTTTCTCTCTTATTTCTGAAAAGTTGTCATATTATGTTTTTGCCTTTGGCAGGAAGATCTAGAACTGTCTCAGCACCATCTTGAACTAACTAATTCCTGTTGGCCCTTCTAGGCTCAATATATGCTTTTTTCTGTGTTAAATCTTTCCTGACCTCAAATCCCATTGAATCTAGTGCCTCCACTGCACACTCGGTTCACTTGCTCTCTAGAATTTTACTCAATTATACAGTAATTTGTTAATCACAGATATTTATTGAGTATCTACCATAGAAATGGTCCTTTTTTTCCTCAGAGAAAAATAGACAGAATGACTGAGGGGTAGATAAGAGAATACTCAATAATCAGTTCAATAGGTAACATAATTGTATGGCAGGGTACAAACATGAATTTTGTGATCAAGAGTAGCTATGGATTTTCCAGTAGTCACGTACAAATGTGAGAGTTGAACCATAAAGAAGGCTGAGTGCTGAGGAACTGATGCTTTCAAATTGAGGTGCTGGAGAATAATCTTGAGAATCCCTTGGACAGCAAGGAGATCAAGCCAGTCAACTCTAAAGGAAATCAACCCTGAATATTCATTGGAAGGACTGTTGCTGAAGCTTAATCTCCAGTACTTTGGCCACCTGATGCAAAGAGCTGACTCATTGGGAAAGGCCTTAATGCTGGGAAAGGCCGAAAGGAAAAGAATGCTGCACAGAATGAGATGGTTAGATAGTCACCAGTACTCAATGGACGTATTTGAGCAAATTCTGGAAGATAGCGGAGGGCAGAGGAGCCTGGTGTGCTACAACGTATGGGGTTGCAAAGAGTTGGAAGCTACTTGGTGACTGAACAACAACAACAAAATATAATGATCAGTAAGCAGCTTCTCTGAGGAGCCAGTAGTTGAACTACCCATAACAGAAGTGGCTTTATAAAAAGTAATACAGCCCAAGTTTATAAGGCATGAGTGGTCTTGTTATGTTCAAGGAACAAAATGGAGACCAGTGTACCTCCCTGTGTGAGTAACAAAGCAAATGGCTTGAGATTACCCTGATAAGCATAGCAATATTCTGTTGGGCCTTATTGGTCAAAGTGGGCTTTACTTGAGAGTAGTGTAAGCCCTTTGAAGAAATGAAATTGCAAGAAGGGTTGGTGAAGGGAGGGGAGGAGCAGAATGAAATAATCTGATTTAGTAATTTTGAAAAATTTACTCCAACTTTTATATAGCAATCTGAGAGATCTCTATGAAATTGATTGTGGTGATCTTGGGGGAATAACAGATCATATTTTTAGTGCATATCACTATATGTCAGAATTTAGTACGTCATAATGTTCTAAAACTTTCTGTTATTCTGTTAAATCTGTGCCATGAACTTCATATGGTCAAATATTGGTGTCCCAAAGATATAGTACAGTGACTGTGGATAAAAATTCCTTAATAAATACTTGTTAAATGAGTTAGTATATTAAAGATGAGGGAAAGACCAAGAAGGAGTGAAAAAAAAAACTTGATATGTCTGAAAAGTGTTTTTATAATATACTGTTTTTTGTATAAAATTATATGCTAATTACAAATGAAAGATAATTTGGAAGAACTGTTACTTTTCAGAGACAGAGAGTTCAGTTCAGTTCAGTTGCTCAGTCGTGTCTGACTCTTTGTGATCCCATGAATCGCAGCATGCCACGCCTCCCTGTCCATCACCAACTCCGGGAGTTCACTCAGACTCACGCCCATTGCGTCAGTGATGCCATCCAGCCATCTCATCCTCGGTCGTCCCCTTCTCCTCCTGTCCCCAATCCCTCCCAGCATCAGGGTCTTTTCCAATGAGTCAACTCTTCGCATGAGGTGGCCAAAGAACTGGAGCTTCAGCTTCAGCATCATTCCCTCCAGAGAAATCCCAGGGCCGATCTCCTTCAGAATGGACTGGTTGGATCTCCTTGCAGTCCAAGGACTCTCAAAAGTCTTCTCCAACATCACACTTCAAAAGCATCAATTCTTCGGCGCTCAGCCTTCTTCACAGTCTAACTCTCGCATCCATACATGACTACTGGAAAAACCATAGCATTGAGTAGATGGACCTTAGTCGGCAAAGTAATGTCTCTGCTTTTGAATATGCTATATAGGTTGGTCATAACTTTTCTTCCGAGGAGTAAGCGTCTTGATTTTGTGGCTGCACTCACCATCTGAAGTGATTTTGCAGCCCAGAAAAATAAAGTCCGATACTCTTTCCACTGTTTCCCCATCTATTTCCCATGAAGTGATGGGACCGGGTGCCATGATATTCGTTTTCCGAATGTTGATCCTTAAGCCAACTTTTTCACTCTCTCTTTCACTTCCATCATGAGGCTTTTTAGTTCTTCTTCACTTTCTGCCATAAGGGTGGTGTCATCTGCATATCTGAGGTTATTGATATTTCTCCCAGCAATCTTGATTCCAACTTGTGCTTCTTCCAGTCCAGCGTTTCTCNAGTCCAAGGACTCTCAAAAGTCTTCTCCAACATCACACTTCAAAAGCATCAATTCTTCGGCGCTCAGCCTTCTTCACAGTCTAACTCTCGCATCCATACATGACTACTGGAAAAACCATAGCATTGAGTAGATGGACCTTAGTCGGCAAAGTAATGTCTCTGCTTTTGAATATGCTATATAGGTTGGTCATAACTTTTCTTCCGAGGAGTAAGCGTCTTGATTTTGTGGCTGCACTCACCATCTGAAGTGATTTTGCAGCCCAGAAAAATAAAGTCCGATACTCTTTCCACTGTTTCCCCATCTATTTCCCATGAAGTGATGGGACCGGGTGCCATGATATTCGTTTTCCGAATGTTGATCCTTAAGCCAACTTTTTCACTCTCTCTTTCACTTCCATCATGAGGCTTTTTAGTTCTTCTTCACTTTCTGCCATAAGGGTGGTGTCATCTGCATATCTGAGGTTATTGATATTTCTCCCAGCAATCTTGATTCCAACTTGTGCTTCTTCCAGTCCAGCGTTTCTCATGATGTACTCTGCATATAAGTTAAATAAGCAGGGTGACAATATACAGCCTTGATGTGCTACTTTTCCTATTTGGAACCAGTCTGTTGTTCCATGTCCAGTTCTAACTGTTGCTTCCTGACCTGCCTATAGGTTTCTCAAGAGATAGGTCAGGTGGTATGGTATTCCCATCTCTTTCAGAATTTTCCACAGTTTATTAGGATCCACACAGTCAAAGGCTTTGGCATAGTCAATAAAGCAGAAATTGATGTTTTTCTGGAACTCTCTTGCTTTTTCCATGATCCAACGGATGTTGGCAATTTGATCTCTGGTTCTTCTGCCTTTTCTAAAACCAGCTTGAACATCTGGAAGTTCACGGTTCACGTATTGCTGAAGCCTAGCTTGGAGAATTTTCAGCATTACTTTACTAGCGTGTGAGATGAATGCCATTGTGCGGTAGTTTGAGCATTCTTTGCCATTGCCTTTCTTTGGGATTGGAATGAAAACTGACCTTTTCCAGTCCCGTGGCCACTGGTGAGTTTTCCAAATTTGCTGGCATTTTGAGTGCAGCACTTTCACAACATCATCTTTCAGGATTTGGAATAGCTCAGCTGGAACTCCATCACTTCCACTAGCTTTGTTCGTAGTGATGCTTTCTAAGGCCCACTTGACTTCACATTCCAGGATGTCTGGCTCTAGATGAGTGATCACACCATCATGAGAAAGACAACCTTAAAATTTGCCTACGAAGTGGTCCTTGGATAACTTTGAAATCTTTCTGTTCTGGGAGGGATTGTGAATAAGACAGAGTAGAAGGGCTTGCATACATAAAAAGCTTACAGTAGACTTACTTTTCCCAAATAGTCACTTTTTGTACATATAGCAACTCATGGGTGTGTAAGCAACATTTTTAAAGAAAAAGTTAAACTATACACTATAGTTGGTTTACAATATTATGTTTGTTTCAGGTATACAGCATAGTGATTTAGTGTTTTTATAAATTATACTCCATTTAAACTTATAAAATATTGGCTATATTTCCCCGTGCTGTATAACAGATCTTTGCCTTTTATTTTGTAAGTAAGTAGTTAGTAGCTTTTGGTTCCATCCTCCATTCTTCTCCCCTTGGTAATCACTAGTTTGTTCTCTGCATTTGTGAGGGAAATTTTTGTTTTGTTACATTCGTTCATTTTATTTTTATCGGATTCCACATAAGTGATAACATAACAGTATTTGTCTTTTTCTATTTGACTTATTCTACTAAGCATAATACCTTCCTGGTTCATCTATGTTGTTCTCATGGCAAATTTTCAAAGCAATTTTTTTTCTGTTTGTTTTTTCTTTGTTTCTTTTCTTCTTTTTCCTCTTAAAATCTATCCACTACTAGGCAGTTCTCTCAAAATGACTTAATTGGTCATTTATATAAGCTGAGAACTGGGTGGTTTGTTTGAGATAAGATCAGAAGATTGGAATCAAAGAAAATTTACTCTTTAAAGATGAGTGTGGACTGAAAATGAAGATGTTCAGTAGAAGAAATCAGCTTAATTAGGAAAATATATCAGAATGTTTGGTGAGTGGATACACTGAATGGGGAAAATCCCAAACCTACATGTAAGAAATTTGACTCTATGCTCCTTGAAGGTGTTGAGTGTATCTGTGGATTATTGCATCTTTGACAGTTTGTGGTTTATTCAAGAGCAGCAAAAAGTATTTGTTGAATTAGATTTGGGGATGAAAAAGGTCTATGAGTGTGCTTGGCCTGATTTGATGTCAGTTTTAACAAAAGGACAGTAACTTCAGGAGTAAAAACAAGTTCTAGTTATAGTCTATTTGAAAGGAAAAGTAATACAGAGACAGGGTAAAGCTTAGAGTTTTTGCACTGCTGCTAAAAATTAGAAAAGTGAAGTAGGAAATGATAAGATGAAAATTTTAACGGAGTAGACATTAAAGGAAATAAAAGATAAAGGCATTTTCAAGCCTGTGAGCATCAACTATGGACAGTCAAGGGTGAATATCAGTATGTTAAAAGAGAATAAACAGTTAATTGTTGAAAAGAGTTAGAATGATTTTTAGAATATGTTTCCCCTCTAAATTTGACATACAATGTTACTTAAATATTCTACATTCTTAGTAAAAAGAAAAACACACGAGTTTTTGACATTTCATAGTTATGAGGATTTTGGAGATACAAGCATGACCTTTTTGGTGCACTTTCCTTTATAGACTATGATTTTTGTTTAAACAAATTGATGGTTTGTGGCTACCCTGTAGTCATCAAGTCTGTCAGCATCATTTTCCAACAGGCTTTGTTCAATTCATTTGTCTGTGTCAAATTTGGAAATTCTTGAAATATTTCAAACTTTTTCATTATTATATTGGTTATGGTGATTTTCAGTCAGTGATCTTTTATGTACCTATTTTCTTTGCTTTGGGGTGCCACGAACCATGTTCACATGAGTCTGCAAACTTAGTTAATAAATATTGTGTGTTGTGACTGCTACATGGACCAGCCATTCCCCTTATCTCTCTTTCTCTCCTTGAACCTTTATATTTCCTGAGATAGAAACTTAGGCAAATTAATAATCCTACAGTGGCCTCTAAATGTCCAAGTTATAGGAAGAGTCTTATGTTTCCTTCTTAAAGAAGCTAGAACTGATTAAGCTTACTGAGGAGGGCATGTCGAAAAGGGAGATAAGCCTTTTGTGGCAAACAGTTACCCATGTTATTAATGGAAGGGAAAAGTGCTACTTCAGTGAACACACGAATGATAAGAAAGAGAATGGTCCTATTGCTGACATGGAGTAAGTTTGAGTGGTCTGGATAGACAATCAAACCAGCCAGCACATTCTCTTGGTGCTGCTGCTAAGTTGCTTCTGTTATGTCCGACTCTTTGTGACCCTGTGGACTGTAGCCCACTGCAGCCCATCAGGCTGCTCGTCTGTGGCAAGAATACTGGAGTGGGTTGCCATGCCCTCCTCCAGGGGGTCTTTCCAACTCAGGGACTGAACCCCTGTCTCTTCTGTCTCCTGCATTGGCAGGTGGGTTCTTTACCACTACTGCCACCTGGGAAGCCCCACATTCTTGTAGGCAAAGACTAATCCAGAGCAAGGCTCTCACTCTCTTCAGTTCTCTAGGCCGAGAGAGGAGAGGAAACAGCCGAATGAAAATGTGAAGCTAACTGACTTTGGTTCATGAGTTTTAAGGAAAGAACTCATTTCCGAAACAAATGCAAGATAAAGCAGCAAGTGCTGGTGTAGAAGCTGCAGCAAGTTACTCAGAAGCTCCAGCTCAGATCATTAAAGGAGTGGCTACACGAAACAATGGTTTTTCTTTATATTGGAAGAAGATGCCATCCAGGGCTTTAATAAGCTAAAAAGAAGTTGGTGCCTGCCTTGAAAATTTCAAAGGATGGACTGACTTTCTTGTTAGGGGCTAATGCAGCTGGTGACTTGAAGTTGAAATCAGTGCTCAATTATCATTCCCCCAAATCAGGGTCCTTATGAATTACACTAAATCTACTCTGCTCCATCAGTGGAACAGCAAAACATGGATTACAGCACATCTGTTTGCAGCATGGTTTACTGAATATTTTAAGCATGCAGTTGAAGCCTATTGCTCAGAAAAGATTCCTTTCCAAAACCACTGCTCAGTGACAATGTACCTGGTTACACAATGTACAAGAAGAGTCATGTTTGTTTTTGTGCCTACTGAATGCAGTACCCAATCTGCAGCTCATGAATCAAAGGATCCTTTCAACTTTCAAGCCTTATCACTTGAGAAATACATTTCGTAAAGCTACATCTTCCAAATGTGAATCTGGGCAAAGTGCATAAAACCCTGCAAAGGTAGGACATGGGGAAAGGTAAAAACATCAACATTAATAGGAGATTAGAAGAAGTTGATTCCAACATTGATGGATGACTTGAAGGGCTTCAGGACTTTAGTGGAGGAAGTCATTTCATCTGTGGTAGGAATAGTGAGAGAAGAGTCTGAAGAAGATGTGATTAAATCACTGCAATCTCATGATCAAACCTTAACAGATGAGTAATTGCTTCTTACGGATGAGCAAAGAAAGTGATTTCTCCAGATGGCAACTACTCCTCATGAAGATGCTGGGAAGATTGTTGAAAATAACAACAAAGGATTTAGAACGTTATGTCAACTTAGTTGATAAAACAATGGCAGGATTTGAGTGGACTGACTCTAAGTTTGAGGGAGGTCTACTGTGGGTAATATATGCTATCCAACAGTACTGCCTGCTACCGAGAAGTCGTTTGTGAAAGGGAGTCAATAGATGTGGCAGACTTCATTGTTGTCTTATTTTAAGAAACTATTGCAGCCACCACAGCCTTCAGCCATCACCACTCTGATCAGTCAGCAGCCATCAACATTGAGCCAAGAGCCTCCACCAGCAAAAAAGATTATGGCTTGCTGAAGAAGGCTCAGATCATTAACAGTTTTTAGCAATGAGATGTTTTTTAATGAAGGCATTTAAATTGGTATTTTTAAGACAATTCTGTTGCATGACTAATAAATGATAGTATAGTATAAATAGAACTTTTATATACACTAAGCAACCAGAAAATTCTTGCCACTCACTTTATTGCAGCGGTGTGTAACCCAATCAACAATATCTTCAAGGTCTGTCTGAAGTTAAAAAAAAATCCAGAAGCCAAAAGGTACAATTCCTCATTCAGAAATGTTCAAAGGTATTATTTGACTTCATATCTATTGAAGTTTTATAAAATGAAACAGAGTTATTTGTAACTAGTATTACTGGTATTCACTACTGATTTTCCAGGGAGCAAGTGTCTATTACAGAAAAATCAGCAGAAGTATTTGAACTAAGAATTAGCGAGCGAGATGATTTTTTTTTCCTCAGAAGGCAACTGAAAGATAAAGGGTCCAATTCATTATAGAGAGCTTGCACATAGAATCCGAATAACATACCTTTTCAGTGAAAGAATTATGTTATCCATTGTGGGCTTTATTTCTTAATTAAAGGAAAACAATATAATTCAAGTAATTTTCATTTATTAACGTTTGTTTAAAGAACAAGTCATTTAAGAATCTAATTTATTGCGAGAGACCCCTTAGTGGTGTTTGTGCAAATGTGCAAGTAGTATAAAGTTCCTTAGAATAATAACTCCCTCTCTCTCTCTCACATGTATTCTCTGGCTTTTTCTCTGTGAAATAAATACTTCAGTAATTTGACTAGTGTCTTAAAATTTCTGATTGATTATTTGCTCAGGGACTGAATCGAAGATGATCTTATATTACATATGAATGAGTATTAATTTTGAAATAATATTTTAAATGTTCTTATGCATATAAATATGTACTTATTTGGTGAGTATAAAAGTGTAAACACATCACTTTTGTTCTCGTCATCCACAGGCAACCGTTCTTGACATTCGCATAATTTTCCTTCCAAGTATTCACCTGTATATTTACACATAAATGTGAATGCTATTGATTAAACAATGTTGTATCTGCTTTTTCACTAAGTAGTTTCTCATGTAGACAGTTGTTATTTAACAGTCTTTGAATACATAGTTTTAAGGCTGCAATGCAGTTTGATTGTGACCTGCATAACTCTGCCTCCACTGTTGAACATTTCATTTCTATATTTTCATTGTATAAATAGTCCTAATCAAATAGCTTTATATATGTACTCCTTGATCTTCTCTATTAGACAAGACTCATTCTTTTATTTGAAAATGCCGTAGAAAAGCTCAGACTAGTTTCACTGGAAACCCAAAGCAAGCATCATGTGTTAGAAGGACAGTGTGACAGTTCGTTGGGTCACAAACTCCAAACAGTTGTCAAAAATGGCAGGGCTGGCATGAGGAAAATGTTTAGAGATCTTGACTCAAAAAAATCCATTAATCCTCTGAGTTTCTCGTTCTTCATAAAGTTGTTTATTAACTTTTCTCTTCATTATCTGATCTCTTGGAGTCATTGAATACAGATATTGTATCTGCTGTCTGCTTCAGTTCAGTTCAGTTGCTCAGTCGTGTCCGACTCTTTGCAATCTCATGAATTGCAGCATTCCAGGCCTCCCTGTCCATTACCAACTCCCGGAGTTCACTAGTCCATCTAGTCGGTGATGCCCCCTTACTATCTTTAATTACTGTAGAAGCTTGCACAACTTTGTCTCACTTTGACTCCAAACACAAAATTTCAGGGAGGGTACTCTTTGAGTCTGCTTGGGTCTGATGCTCATGACTGAACCGCCCACACCTGGAGGGCAGCTTGGAGGGCAGCAGGGTGCTCTAAATAAGCCAGCTTGAGTCAGGTGTCCACCTGTGTATTGAGTTTGTATTACAGCATCGTTGCTTTTGCTTAAGCTAAGTCTATATTGGAGACATAGATCATTTGGAAGGACTCTGTGATGGGTGTTACACCACCAGAGGAATCCCCACTATTTTGCTTTTAGAAACCAGGTCCTTCCTATTAGGGCAAGACATAGCTGTGAAACCATGGATGTTATGATTTTTAAGTTTGTTGGGTCCAAATTAATTGCCTGGGGGAAGAACGTGGGTGAGATCTTTTTTTTTTTTTAAGTTTAAATTTTTATTTTTTAGTTTGTTTTGCTTTACAATACTGTATTCATTTTGCTATACATTGACATGAATCAGCCACGAGTGTACATGAGCTCCCAATCCCGACCCCCCCTCCCCCCTCCCTCACCTCACCATCCCTCTGGATCATCCCCGTGCATCAGTCTCAAGCCTCCTGCATCGAACCTAGACCGGCGATTCGTTTCACTTATGATATCATACATGTTACAATGCCACTCTCCCAAATCATCCCACCCTCTTCCTCTCCCACATAGTCCAAAAGGCTGTTCTACACATCTGTGTCTCTCTTGCTGTCTCGCGTACAGGTTTAACACTACCATCTTTCTAAATTCCATATATATGTGTTAGTATACTGTATTGGTGTTTTTCTTTCTGGCTTACTTCACTCTGTATAATCGGCTCCAGTTCCATCCACCTCATTAGAACTGATCTTTTGACTATTGAAATTAGACTTTCTGATAAGCTCAGATGTGAAATTTAAGACTTAAAATATTACTAGAGAAGTCAAGAATATTGTGTCTTAAGCATAACTGAAAACAGCTGCAATAAACTGTTGAAATGGTGGTAGTTTGAGTGGTAAAGATGGAGCCCCTCATCCAATCTAGACCTGGAAGATGCAACATACACAGAAGGACATCTGGAGCTTCATGCCTGTTTCTCTACATCTCCTGGGATGTGGCCTTTTAACTTGAATGAAACCAAATGTTTTCTAAACCAGGGATTTTTTTCCCTGCTAACTAGATCTTAGTAACATAGTACATCAACAAATTTTCTTCATTGCACCCAATGGACCAAATAAAATCTATTTGTAACAATGTATATGGATAAGCAGATATATCTACACCTCTTATGAAGTTAGGGATACATTCTTTTTTTTTTAATTAAAAAATTAAAAAAATCTTTTTGACCATGCTGTGTGGCAAGTGAGATCTTTGTCCCCTTGCCAGGAATTGAACCTGCTCCCCCTGCATTGGGAGTACAGAATCTTAACCACTGGACAACAAGGAAAGTCCCAGGGATACATTCTTTATACCTAACCTTGCCCGCCCATCTTCAGATGTACCCTATGCACTCTGAAGCTAGTACATCTTAATAAACATTCACTTGTTTTTTTGTCTTTTCAAAGAAACTTTATACTACAATATTGTGAGCGTGCTAAGTTGCTTCAGTCATGTCCGACTCTTTGAGACCCTATGTATCATAGCCCACCAGGCTCCTCTGTCCATAGGATTCTCCAGGCAAGAATACTGGAGTGGGTTGCCATTTCCTTCTCCTGGGGATCTTCCTGACCCAGGGATCGAACCCAGGTCTCCTGTAATCCATGCAGATTCTTTACCATCTGAGCCACCAGGGAAGCCCAGTTATAGGTATCATATATACAAATCTCACCAACTTTTAAAGAGGTTTTATTATCCATTTTTCTCCCATATTTTATTTATGGTGAAAACACTGCATCCATAATTATTTGGAAGAGTCCTCTTGGAGAAACTCTGGTTAATTGTGTGTGTCAACTTGATTGGGACACAGACTGTCGAGATATTTGGTCAACCAATATTCTGGATATTTCAATGAGAGGGTTTGAATTTAACACTGAAATCAATAGACTGAGTAAAGCAGATTGCTCTCCCTGAGTGAGCCTTGTCCAGTCAGTTGAAGAAATGAGTATATCAAAAGGCCGACCAGCCACCTGACAAAGAGTAAGTTCCTCCTGCCTGACTGACTTCACATTGTGCCATGGATTTTTTTTTTTTTTTTTCTGCTTTTGGATATACTGCCAAATTGAAATTTCGACTCTTACTGGATATTGAACCTGCCAGCCTTTGGAATGGAGCTGCGTCATAAGCTTTCTTGGTTCTCAAGTTTTGACTGGTACTACCCATTGGCTCTCTTGGGATTCTGTTTCTTTTTGTCTCTATCTGGAGAACATAAGACAAATTTTGGTACTGAGAATGGTTTTAGAGGAACAGAATTTTGAGGTGAATTTTATGCATTGGTGCTGGTGTCTCTGGAATTGACTCTATCAAGTGGGGAACTTTTGTAGAAACTAATGCCTGTGGCCAGTGATTTGTCATGTAAGTGAATATTGAAATACTCTCACTCTGTTCAATAATGTTTGGGTGTCAAAAGATATATTAATACATCTCTGGTTAGTAATGTGTTAATATGGTTAGAATTAAAGTTGTAAATGACTCTGGTTCCAGTAGTAAATGTAGCACTGATGTGATTTGGCCATAGAGATATGAAAAATATCTCCATTTGATTTTCCTAATTGACCTCTTACAAGAAGCATGAATCTGGATGTCTGTGTTTATGATAATTTTGAACATTTTCCTCAGTAAATTTAATGAGACTGGCCAGTTTCTCCTAATGTGGCTGGAAGAGTGTTGAAAGAAAAGGATGAGCTCAGGGGTTTGAATCCCCAGTTCAAGCACTGAATAAATGACCTAAAGCTTCTCTGGGTGCCCTAGAGGAGACCCTTATTTCTTGTAGCCTTAAAGCTGAGATTGCTAAAAAAAAAAAAAAAAAGCAAATAAAAACACTTCATTCTGTCAGTGGCTAAATGCAGTTTGAACTCCCACCTCCCAGGGTGTCTGCTGCAGACTGAGGGCATGAAAGGGACAGAATGGGATCCTGAAAGTTGGAATGGGAACATGTAAGAATACCCTGACAAAACTGAGACATCAAACCCATGAATTCTGATGAATCTTCTTTGCCAGTTAAAGAATCCTCTCTGTTCCCACTGTAAGTGATCTTTTCACCCCCATCTGAAGGGATACAATAAAGTCTGCATTGCCCAAGTAAACTGTATTGGTCTCTCTTGAGGCAGTTGCCATGCAAGAAATGGGACCCACACCCATCACCCACCTTTGCTTCTACACCTGTAGTTAGACTCTAGTCCCAGTAGGTCTGTACAGGTGAGGTTTATAGAGTGTGAACCATAGAAGACGTGCTACACCCTAAGAGAAGTACTCAAGTTTTTTAATTTGTACAGACAGAAGTCTAGGGACCTATGCAGGAGTAGATATCAAAAGTGTGAGGTAAAGGAGGGAGGAGAGTAAAGCTGAGTCAGGTTGAATTTACTGATACAGACTCACTGAGCAAGGATTCTGTGTTTCGTGGGGCAGATCAGAGCATTACTGAGGACTATGACAGTTTCTTTGGTTGATTGACTAAAGCAGGTATTGCAAGGTGAACCATAGTGGACAAGCTGAAAGTGCCCAAACAACCTTGGTTTAGTGAAGAGGAAGGGATGTAAATACTTAGGGAGACAGGAATGTTAGAGGGTGTTTGTCATTTAAGACATCTTTCCCCATACAGAGAGCATCCAGAAGACAGAACTTTCACCATGATGATGAGAAATACATTTGTGATGGGAGCCCAGCACCTTGGAAGAGCTCCACAATTGTTCTCTGTAGCCAGATCTCACGGTGGGAATTGTAGTCTCTGAATTGGGAAATCTCAGTGAGACTGGAATAATTGGATCCTGGATAACAGGGGCCAGTTTGTGGCCAAAGGCCACCACAGGCAAGGTGGGTGTGGCTATGATCATGACCTATAGTAACAAAGCAGCGGTCAGAGTAGCCTGACTCATGCAGACATGGCCTGGTGACTTCCTCATGGTGCTCCATGAAATGAAACAGATAGGAAGCCTGTTACCTCCTCACTGGATCGGTAGAACCAGGAATATTTTAGGCCAAGTGAACAAAAGTCTAATGGAAATTAAACAACAACAACAAAAAAGAATCATGGCCTCTCAATCAGTCTCAGACTTGAGCCAATTTTCAGACCCCAAACTCCTTGAATGAAGAAGGGAAAGGAGAAGGTCCTTAAAGATGGACATTGCCACAAATGTATACTGTTCATGTTTCTCTCAGCCTTCCCCTGAAGGATCCAAGGCCTTTACCAGGGTACACTGTGGTAAAGGAAATATTAATAACTGAATCTCTGGGGAAATATTGGAAACTCATTCCAAAAGATCCAAAATATCACTGTGTCCCTTCAGCCAGAGAAGAGATGTATGAAGGTCAGGTGATCAACAGTGTTTTAGACAGGATCCCTCTCACACTGGGCTCAGAAAAATCCCTGAACTCAGTCTGTAACCATTTCATCAGTTCTGGAATGCCTAGTTGGAATAGACATCCTTGGCAACTGGCAGAATCCCCATATGGGTGCCCTGGCCAGTGGACTGAGGGCTATTATGGTGGGAAAATCCGAAGGCTTTCACCACCACAAGTGCCTCTACCTAAGAGAACAGTAACCGAAAGTAATACTGAATTCCTGGAAGGACT
>SJYA01002489.1:231078-329476 GCA_006410615.1 Neotragus moschatus | reverse complement strand
AGCTTGCTCAAACTCATGTTCATTCTCATCTTCTGTCGTCCCCTTCTCCTCCCACCTTCAATCTTTCCTAGCATCAGGGTCTTTTCAAATGAGTCAGTTCTTCCCATCAGGTGGCCAAAGTATTGGGGTTTCAGCTTCATCATCAGTCCTTCCAATGAATATTCAGGACCAATTTCCTTTAGGACTGACAGGTTGGATCTCCTTGCAGTCCAAGGGACTCTCAACAGTCTTCTCCAACACTATACTTCAAAAGCATCAGTTCTTCTGCACTCAGATTTCTTTAAGGTCCAACTCTCACATCTATACATGACTACTGGAAAAACCATAGTTTTCACTGAATGGACCTTTGTTGGCAAAGTAATGTCTCTGCTTTTGAATATGCTGTCTAGTTTGGTCGTGACTTTTTTTCCAAGGAGCAAGCATCTTTTAATTTCATGGCTGCAGTCACTATCTGCAATGATTTTGGAGCCCAAGAAAATAAAGTCTGTCACTGTTTCCATTGTTTCCCATCTATTTGCCATGAAGTGATGGGACAGGATGCCATGATCTTAGTTTTTTGAATGGTGAATTTTAAGCCAGCTTTTTCACTCTCCTCGTTACTTTCATCAAGAGGCTATTCATTTCCTCTTCACTTTCTGCCATAAGGGTGGTATCATCTGCATATCTGAGGCTATTGATATGTCTTCTGGCAGCCTTTATTCTAGCTTATGCTTCATCTAGCCTGGCATTTTGCATAATGTACTCTGCATATAAGTTAAATCAGCAGGGTGACAATGTACAGCCTGGACATACTTCGTTCCCAATGTTAAACCAGTCCATTTTCCCATATCCGGTTCTAATTGTTGCANGAGGCTATTGATATGTCTTCTGGCAGCCTTTATTCTAGCTTATGCTTCATCTAGCCTGGCATTTTGCATAATGTACTCTGCATATAAGTTAAATCAGCAGGGTGACAATGTACAGCCTGGACATACTTCGTTCCCAATGTTAAACCAGTCCATTTTCCCATATCCGGTTCTAATTGTTGCATCTTGACTTGCATACAGATTTCTCAGGAGGCAGGTAAGGTGGTCTGGTATTCCCATCTCTTGAAGAATTTTCTGATATTCCCATCTCTTGAAGAATTTTGTTGCGATCCACACAGTCAAAGGCTTTGGCGTAGTCAATAAAGCAGAAGTAGATGTTTTTCTGGAACTCTCTTGCTTTTCCTATGATCAAGCAGATGTTGGCTCTTTGATATCTGGTTCCTCTGTCTTTTCTAAATTTAGCTTGAACATCTGGAATTTCACAGTTCACATGCTGTTGAAGCCTGGCTTGGAGAATTTTGAATATTACTTTGCTAGTGTGTGAGATGAGTGCAATTGTGTGGTAGTTTGAACATTCTTTGGCATTGCCTTTCTTTGAGATTGGAATTAAAACTTTCTGGGGGTCCACTAATAGGGGCATGTTTAGATATCCCTTCAAAGATGAGGAATAATTGCTTGCAACTGGCCCTTCTTTTTGGCTGGAAAAGGCTCAATGCCTAGTGACACTCTAAGCAACATATTCCTCATTTAGGTGTGTTACTCTGACCTATTCACTGAGTTACCCAGAAAGCTGCTAATTTTACGTGAAGCCCAGCACAAGAGAGGACTCAGCAGTGGGTCCAGCTTGCTATGCAAATGGCTTTGAAATTTTATCCAGAGAATCCTATGATGCTTGAAGTGTCAGAGGCAGCTAGGGATGCTGTTTGGAGCTATGGCAGCCTTCTGTAAGTGAATCATAGTGCAGACCTTTATGATTTTGGAGCAAAACCTTACTACCCTCTGTGGGCAATGACTCTCCTTTTGGGAAACAATTTCTGGCCTGTGATTGGGCATTAATAATGGCTAAGTCCTTAACCTTGGGCCAGCAAGTTATCATGTGACCTGAGCAACTACCCAACATGAGTAGGGTGTCATCTGGTGCACCAGGCCATGAAGTTGGGCATACATGTCAACATTTCATCATCAAATGGAAGTGGGATGTACACAGTTGGTCCCAAGCAGGCTCTGAATGTACATATAAGAGATAAGTAGTCCAAATGCCCATGAACCCCTCTCCTTTTAAAGTGCCTTCTCTTTCCCAACCTGCGCCTGTGGGTTTAGGAGGAGTTCCCTGTGATCAGCTGACAGAGGAAGAGGAGACTGAAGCCTGGTGTATAGAACGTTCTGCATGATTGGCAAGTAGACAGCTGTAGCACCCCAATGCATCTCTGAGACATCTCTGAATGAACAGTAAAGGGAAACTCTCCCAGTGGGCAGAGAGTTGAGCTCTGTACCTGGTGCTTCACTTCACTTGGAAGGATAAGTAGCCAGATGTATGACCATACACTCATTCATGGCCAATGGTTTGGATGAATGGTTAGGGATTTGGAAGGAATATAATGGGAAATACAGATTGGGTAGTGACAAAACATAGTTATAAGTACCTATTATGACTGTGAGCAATTCCAGAAATGAGGACTGTAATCGTTATGATATTTCCTCCTTACTTCATTATGAATATGTTTGTGTGTGTATATATTATATATAATACATATACTGTATTACACATAGTATAATATATATACAAACACAAATGTTTTTGTTTTCTTCTTTTATCCTTATTTATGTAACATAAGATTATTAATTTTATGTCATAGTATTAAGTATTGTTTATTTTACATTATAATTTTTAAGTTACAGAATATTAAGGAGTATAGTAAACATGACTCAAAGAATTTACTTCCTATTCTAGAGAAAGGGCTAGTATTTGTCTGTTTATGCATAGGGTAGTTGTGTCATACANTAGATGTGTATAAGAGACAGACATAAGATTATTAATTTTATGTCATAGTATTAAGTATTGTTTACTTTACATTATAATTTTTAAGTTACAGAATATTAAGGAGAATAGTAAACATGACTCAAAGAATTTACTTCCTATTCTAGAGAAAGGGCTAGTATTTGTCTGTTTATGCATAGGGTAGTTGTGTCATACAAAATGGAATTATGATTTTGTTACTGTCTTCATTTGGAGGTTAAGTGTGGTTTGAGAAGATGCACATGGGTGCCAGGTTGACAGGGGTAGACTGCTGTCTGTTGTTTTCTGTCATCCTAACTGGCAAAGGGGCTTCCCTGATAGCTCAGTTGGTAAAGAATCCACCAGCAATGCAGGAGACCCCAGTTTGATTCCTAGGTTGGGAAGATCCACTGGAGAAGGGATAGGCTACTAACTCCAGTATTCTTGGGCTTGCCTTGTGGCTCAGCTGGGAAAGAATCTTTCTGCAATTCAGGAGACCTGGGTTTGATCTCTGGGTTGGGAAGATCCCCTGGAGAAGGGAAAAGCTACCCACTCCAGTATTCTGGCCTAGAGAATTCATACTATGGACTGTATAGTCCATGCAGTTGCAAAGAGTTGGATACAGCTGAGTGACTTTCACACATACATACGCATAACTAGACCATGGGATGCCCACATACATGGTCAAGCACTATTCTGGGTGATTTTGGATGAGTTTAACATTTAGATCCACAGACTGAGCAACTCAGATTGCCTCCCTGATGTGAATGGGCCTCATCTAATCATCTGAAAGTCTGAGTATATCAAAATGCTGACCCTCCCTGAATAAGAAGGAATTCGTCCAGCACGACTGTCTTTGAGCTGCAATATTGATCTTTTTACCTCTTTTAAACTTCAGCTGAGACATCAGGTCTTCCTGGATCTTAAGTTTACTGGCCTTCATGCTGGAATTATACCAGCAGCCCTCTCGTGGGTCATCAGCTTGCTGACTACAGGTCTGGGGACTTGCCAGCCTCTATAATTGCATGAGCCAATTGCTTATAATAAATTTCTCTCTGTGTATGTCTGTTTCTGTCTGTCTCTGCACATACACACAAACACATATTCTATTGATTCTGTTTGTCTGGAAAACTCTGACTAATATACGCTCTTTAAAAATATGTTTATATCGTCATTACAAAATAGAGTGTCTAAATAACTTCTTTAGTAACTGATATCTTATAGACATTTCCAAAGTATGCAGCTCAAATGATTGATTTGATGACAGCTCAAATGATTATTGAGTAGCTCAATCATTTCCAGCCCATACATTCCCTACTAGGTAGAAGGTCAGGTTTCCTCCTTACATTTTGTCCTTAACATATAGTACATGTACCAATGTAAGACTATATTAGATTATTAGTCAATATTCATATTATCCCACTCATAACTATTGCCTGCATGCTAAGTCACTTCAGTTGTATCCAATTCTTTTGGGGCCCTAAGAACTATAGCCCACAAGGCTCCTCTTTCCATGAGATTTCCCAGGCAAGAATACTAGAGTGGGTTGCTATGTCCCTTTCTAGTGGAACTTCCTGACCCAGGGATTGAACCCATGTCTCTTTTGTCTCCTGCATTGGCAGGCGGGTTCTAAAACAGGGATCAGTTTATTTATCTTTGTTGGAATATTCAATACACATCTCAAAGCCTCACAATTAATTGGTAGCAAATATAAGTTGACTTATTAAGAGGAATGTATAATATATACCTAGGTAAGGTCCTTAAAATCTGACTCCTTAAGATCTTGACTTTTCACCTATTTTAAATAGTATTTCAAAGGGTACAGATGTCTTAGTGTCTTAGATATTTTGTAGCATAAATAATGTTTCCTGACTAGTGACATTTTACGGTTTTGTAAAAATCAAGACTGCCAAACTGAGAGCAAAGTGAGGTTATTCACTTGACATCAGCCACTATCGTTAACATTTGTCACTGAATCAAAGACAGGTATTAGAGTGGGAAAACTTTGTAGAGAATAAAAGTGAGGGTGACCTGTCATTGGAGGTTGTTGACAAGAGGAAGCTGGAGGCAGGCTAACTGAAAGAGGGGCACATGTTATGTGTTGGATTTGGGGAGCATATCTAGCTTTCTGTGGTTGGTTCTGAGACAAGCAGAAGCTGGCAACCACTGACCAAGTCTTGACCTTTATGAACAGACTGCTGCAGACCTGTGGTTGGTCTTTCTGTACTGAGAGTGGCAGGAAGTTTGGGATCAGAGTTCTGTTGTCTTATATCATTTGTGCATTTGCATATTCAGTCTCTCAGATGAATTATATTATAGTTAAATAAGTTTAAAAGTATAAAGTTGCCCATTTACATTAAAAAAGGGAAGGGATTGTGGCATATTCATAGTGATGATTAACTGTTGAAGGCACCTCATTGATGCTTGAGAATATAAATGCACAGGTCAAATGTATGGATTGTGGTGGAGATTCCCTCATAGGACATTTCTGAAAATACGTTTGAGTAATAAACTAAGGACACACACAACCCCCTTCTTCTGTAAAGAGATGCATTATCTCTTGTAGTGCAGGTTGTTAAAATAAACCTTCTTATGATCTAACTTTAATTATGGCTGCATCAGCAAATTCCACCCTGCCTCTCCAATTTAGAAGATTTTTCTGGCTGTGTTTAGCCAGTTTATTCCAGCCCTTGATCTACTAATTCCCATTAGCCCTATGGAAGAGAAAATTGCACTTAAGTAGAAGAGTGCTGTGTTCAAATGATAAATGTTCACATACTGAATCCTTCCATTCAGGAATATGAAAACATGAGGAATGGAAAAGTTGGTTACCCATTTTTTCCTTTGAATTATCATTTTCATCCATCATTTTCAAAACATAAATGGACACTTTGTTCTTANGATCTACTAATTCCCATTAGCCCTATGGAAGAGAAAATTGCACTTAAGTAGAAGAGTGCTGTGTTCAAATGATAAATGTTCACATACTGAATCCTTCCATTCAGGAATATGAAAACATGAGGAATGGAAAAGTTGGTTACCCATTTTTTCCTTTGAATTATCATTTTCATCCATCATTTTCAAAACATAAATGGACACTTTGTTCTTACTCCACTCTATCTCCCATATATTATCTAAGAAGAATATGCATGTCATGACTCTAAAAAAATGATGTATACCTTAATGTAAAGTAGAGCTTTTTTTAAAAAAAAGTAATAAAGAGAAAAAAAAGATTTTCCCCTTAGCAGTAAGGTTTTTTCGTTGCAAAAATGGAAATGTTGGATTCTTTAGTTTTTTATAAGCACTGACTAATATAGTCATACATAGAATNTTTGAGTGAATTCTGGGAATTGGTGATGGACAGGCAGGCCTGGCGTGCTGCGATTCATGGAGTCACAAAGAGTTGGACACGACTGAGTGACTGAACTGAACTGACTGAACTGATACCACAGACTCAGAGAACAAACTTTCGGTCATCAGGCCAGAGGGATGGGAGGAAAGGATAGTTAGGGAATTTGAGGTTGACATGTACACAGTGCTATATTTAAAATGGATAACCAACAAGGACCTACTGTATAGCACAGGCAACTCTGCTTAATGTTATTTGGCTGCCTGGATGGGAAGGTAGTTTGGGAGAGAATGGATACCTATGTACGTATACTTTATATGTCTAGGAAAAATTTACAATGAAAGAGATATTAAGTAAGGTAAACTAAAAGAAAAATCACAAATGTCCTATCAAACCAAAACTATACTTGTTAAATTATAAATTATTTATATTAATATATAATATATATTATTAGAAACAAAACTTCGAGTTTCTCTTATGAAAATTCTCTGTACTCCACCTATTCACACACACCCTCCCTCCCAAGCCCTGGTAGTCACTAATTTTATTGTCTCCATAGTTTTCTTTTTTCCAGAATGTCATAGTTGGAATTATACTGCATTTTGCCTTTTCAGATTTGCTTCTTTCCCTTAGTAATATGATTTAAGGTTCTTCCATATCTTTTCATGATTTCATAGCTGATTTATTTTTGTTGATTTTTTTTAAGGCTTTCTACCTAATTAGTCATGTTATTTGTAAACAAAGACAGTTTTATATCTGTCTTCCAAAATACTTTTATTTTCTATCTTGTCTTCTTGCGTTTTCTAACGCTTCCAGTATGATGATACCTTTTCTGGTATAAATGTTTTTGTACACTGTTGGGACTTAATTTGCTGATACATTGTTGACTTCTGTGTTCATGAGTGATATTCATCTGTTGTTTCTTGTAATGTCTTTGAGTTTAGTATTAGAATAATCTAACCTGACAGAATAAGTTAGAGGTTGTTCCCTCTATTTCTATCCTCTGAGAGAGATTATGGGAAAGTGGCATAATTTCTTCCATAAGCATTTTGTAGAATTCACTGGGAAGTCCATCTGGGCCTGGAGCTTTCTGTTTTGGAAGTGTATTAATTGCTGATTCAGTTTCTTTGACATAGACATCTTAAGACTGTCTCTTCTTGTGTAAATTTTGACTGATTTATGTTTTAAGGAATTGGTCCATTTCATACAGATTATTAGTTGTGGGCACAGAGTTGTTTGTGGTTTGGTGGTTTAGTCACTAAGTCGTGTCCAACTCTTGTGACCCCATGGACTGTAGCCCATCAGGGTCCTCTGTCCATGGGATTCTCCAGGCAAGAACACTGGAGTGGGTTGCCATTTCCTTCTCCACGATTTTTTCATAGGATTCTCTTATTATCCTTTCTATGTTTGTGGGATCTGTAGTGATATACCTTTTTCATATCTATAGTTTAGTTCAATAATTTATATCTTCTATTTTTCTCCTTAGTTTCCTTGTCTAAAGGCTTATTAATTTTATTGATTTTTTTTTTAATGGCTTTTGGCCTCATTGATTTTCTATATTGATTTTCTGTGTTCAGTTTCATATGTTTCTGCTCCCATTCTGGTTACTTACTTTCTTCTTTTCACTTCACATTTAATATGCTCTTCTTTCTCTTTTCTTAAAGTGTAAGATTAGATTATTGATTTTAGAGCCTTCTTTTCTAACACATGCATTCAATGCTATAACTTTCATTCTAAACACTGCTTTCACTGTCTCCACAAATTTCAGTAAGTTGTGTTTACCTTTTTGTTTAGTTCAAAATATTTTATTTCTCCTGAAATTTCTTCTTTGTTTCATGTATTATTTAGAAATATGTTGCATAAAATCCAAATTATTGGAGATTCCCAGATATTTCTATCTGGGAATAGAAATGGTTCCAAGAAGAACTTGTTCACTTGTTTCAAGAAAAACTAACGTGTATGTTGTACAGTAAACATTGATGAGGTAATCAGACTTTCTCTGCTAGGATGACTAAAAGCTTGTAGGAATTTGAGTTTTACGAGATACAACTGCTAGTGCATGGGAACTGAAAGTGAAAGTGTTAGTCACTCATTGTTTCTGACTGTTTGTGACCCCATGGACTGTAGCCCACCAGGCTCCTCTGTCCATGGAATTCTTCAGGCATGAATACTGGAGTGGGTAGCCATTTCCTTCTCCAGGGGATCTTTCTGACCCAGGGATTGAACCCAGGTCTCCCTCATTGCAGGCAGACTCCTTACAGACTGAGCTACCAGGGAAGACTGAATGGGAACTAGTTGAGCCTAAAAAATGTATGTTTCACATAAAAGTTGAAGTCACTGGGGAGCAGGAAGTAAGAGAAGAAAGTTGTTTTTAGTGGGAAAGAAAGGAAACAATCAGAATGTAATTTAATCAGCTTAATGGTATGAACTGAGAGTGAAATCTATACCTTTATTTTTTGCTAAGATTATTGCAGCTATGCTAAATCCACACTCCTTCTCCCACTCTTATCTTCCTTGAGAATGGCTGCATTAAGACTTTGGGCATTGCAGTTTCAGAGGGGTCTCAATTCCCTTGCTGCTTGTTACAAACACCATTATCTGAACTAGTCATTTCTTTCTGTCTCTTTCTTTTCTCTCTTTTTCTTTTTCTTTTTTTTTTGCAACAAAAGTAGTCTTATTAGATCTGTTGCTTTTATCATACCCTCTTTTTGAATAGCAAAACTGCCAAGGTCCAGCCCCAGTGGATCCAGGGTAATTTGAAGGATAGACAGAGTAGGTGTCCTAGGAAAGAATTATTTAATTACAGATATAAAGAGAGATTGGAAAAGGATAGTGTAGTAGGAAATATTAATGGAGAAAAAGAGAATGAATAACTTGGTTTATGTGGGATACCAATAAAGCTTCGTGACAAGAAGCTTGCACCACCTACGTAGGCCACAGGTGTCTTTCCGTTCTCCAAAGAAGAGGAGACACTGAGGCCTCCCCGGTCAGATCTTAGATGCCCAGGCAAAATTAGCAGGCTTGGTGAGTACCCACACTCCAGATGGGAATTCAGCCAGAAAAACGGAGAACAAGAAAGAAAGACATGGGGGAATCAGTCTTTCCAAAAACTGATCCTTTTTATTTTTTTTNGCTTGCACCACCTACGTAGGCCACAGGTGTCTTTCCGTTCTCCAAAGAAGAGGAGACACTGAGGCCTCCCCGGTCAGATCTTAGATGCCCAGGCAAAATTAGCAGGCTTGGTGAGTACCCACACTCCAGATGGGAATTCAGCCAGAAAAACGGAGAACAAGAAAGAAAGACATGGGGGAATCAGTCTTTCCAAAAACTGATCCTTTTTATTTTTTTTATTTTCAGGTTTGCTTATATACTTTTTGTTATACATAGGGATGAATACAGAGTCACGTGGGGTCAGTAGACCTGACCCTTGCCAAAATCAGGTGCTAATATAAATGTATACAAAGGTTTTAGGGGTTTTACATCATCTTCTGGCCATGAGGCCTGCTGACATTTTATGGCCCTTTCTGATAATGGTCAGTCAGCCAGAAAACTTATTTTTTCAAGGGGTGATTTTTTCTTAAACCAGGCACCACCCTTCAAATAAAGTTGCATTCCTATAGGGTGAGGGTGTAGTGGGTTACATTCAAGAAAGGAATTTACTTAGCCTAAGGTTTAACATTAATCTTAAAGGTTAATGCTTATTTCTCCTATATGCTAGTTATGTTCAATATAAGGGCAGGGAATATGGAGATTTAGCAGCAAATACTGGCTCAACAAATGAAAACCCTTTACCAGTATAATTTCTAACCAACCCACTATACTATACTAATAATTTTCTAACTTTTCAAAAGAGTCTGTATTAAAAAGTTTTAAAGCATCTCGTGTCTCTCACAGTTGGGAGGCTATAAACAATCACACGTGGCCAGATGAACCTGCTCAGGCAGGCTAGAGAGCCTTCAGAGGAGTCTGTAAGTTGAAACACTCTTGTCATGCCCAGGAATTTTTATTGACTGGAGCTGCACTTTCTCTGAGAGAGGTGGTGGGGGGACAGCCCCCCGTAAAGTCAGATGTATAGGTGAGAGCATAAAACAATAAAGTAGGCAGACTCTGGTTTTGGGGGTAGATGCTTGGGAACAGGGGGTTTCCTGAGGCTCAATCCCGCCTTTGCATATGCCGAGCCTCCTTCCTCATGACCTTTGCCATGGGTGGAGTTTCTCACGCTGGCTCCCAGCACAAAACTTACCCAAATGTTTTGCTAGCTGTGTTCTAACATTCTAAAGTCTTTGTATTAGATACTCCATTAAAATTTTCCAGTTACTCTGTTACATTTGCCTATACATATTTCCCTATATCATACNGCATATGCCGAGCCTCCTTCCTCATGACCTTTGCCATGGGTGGAGTTTCTCACGCTGGCTCCCAGCACAAAACTTACCCAAATGTTTTGCTAGCTGTGTTCTAACATTCTAAAGTCTTTGTATTAGATACTCCATTAAAATTTTCCAGTTACTCTGTTACATTTGCCTATACATATTTCCCTATATCATACCTGTATGCTAAATCATGTGGCAAAGACTATTGAAAAACATAACATGANCTACCAGGCTCCTCCATCCATGGGATTTTCCAGGCAAGAGTACTGGAGTGGGGTGACATTGCCTTCTCCTTGACAGTATTGAGGAGTACTGACTTTGGTAGTTTGAAAAATATCTCTTAACTGTGATTTGTTTGATATTTTTCTGTGGTTAGATGGAAATGCTGATTATTTTAGAGTATGTAAACATAAACTATTCAGCAATAACAAAGTCTGTGGTAACTGAGAGTCATAAAATGTCCAGGATACATAATGGGTTCTTGGTTAAAGAGAAAGAGATTGGACCTACTTTAGAACTATATTCCCCAAAGTTACCAGGTTAGTAAAATGAATTGAGAAGTATGGCTGTTTAAAATGATAAGAGAAGATGTGGTACATATATACAATACAATAGTACTCCATTAAAAGGAATGAAATAATGCCATTTGTGACAACACAGATGGGCTATCCATAGATGGATGGTAAGTGCAGTAAATCAAACAAAGACATATATGATATAATTTATATGCAAAATCAAACAAAAATGATACCAATGAACTTACTTACAAAACAGAAACAGGCTCATAGACTTCAGTCAGTTCAGTTAGTTCAGTCACTCAGTCGTGTCTGACTCTTTGCAACCCCATGAATCGCAGCATGCAAGGCCTCCCTGTCCATCACCAACTCCCGGAGTTCACTCAGACTCACATCCATCCAGTCAGTGATGCCATCCAGCCATCTCATCCTCTGTTGTCCCCTTCTCCTCCTGCCCCCAATCCCTCCCAGGATCAGAGTCTTTTCCAAGGAGTCAACTCTTTGNCCTCCCTGTCCATCACCAACTCTCGGAGTTCACTCAGACTCACATCCATCCAGTCAGTGATGCCATCCAGCCATCTCATCCTCTGTTGTCCCCTTCTCCTCCTGCCCCCAATCCCTCCCAGGATCAGAGTCTTTTCCAAGGAGTCAACTCTTTGCATGAGTTGGCCAAAGTACTGGAGTTTCAGCTTCAGCATCATTCCTTCCAAAGAAATCCCAGGGCCGATCTCCTTCAGAATGGACTCGTTGGATCTCCTTGCAGTCCAAGGGACTCTCAAGAGTCTTCTCCAATACCACAGTTCAAAAGCATCAATTCTTTGGCGCTCAGCCTTCTTCACAGTCCAACTCTCACATCCATACATGACCACAGGAGAGAATGAATTTATGGTTACCAGAAGGTAAAGGTGAGAGACATAGTGGGAGTTTTGGATTGACATGTACACACTGCTATATTTAAAATAAAGTGCTTTTCCATGGAAAAAAAGTAAAAAATAAAATGCTAGGTCATTGGGAGAGGGAATGATGGGCATGCTTATAGGGATCTAGGGCTGTATAGAGATTGATTATCGGTTGAAGAGTACAAAGTCACCAGAATATCCAAGTGTTGAGTAGATACAGGCAATAAGGGATAGCATTATAATTTCACAGTGGTTTTTGAAGAAGGTTTGTTTGACAGAAACAGGGATATTAATTTGCAGAATCTATAGCCCTTTGAAAGGAAGGTCAGCAGCCAGACTCCTTCCTTGCTTCCCGGACTAAACAACACTTCTGTCTCAGCAGGCAAAGGAAATGTAATTGGAAAATTGAGACAGAGATCTTACTTAGGACCTACACAAACAAAGCGGGAATTAGAAATGAATCTCACATTCTACAGGAAGAAGGAGGCAAAGTTTGACTCAGGAAAGCCAGACTCAGTTTAAGGCCAGTCAGGTACATGGTATCAGTTCAGTTCAGTTCCTCAGTCATGTCTGACTCTTTGTGACTCCATGAATCACAGCACGCCAGGCCTCCCTGTCCATCACCANTTCTTCCCCTATGTGTTCAGGATAGGGGTGATGGCTGGCAATGCACTATTTTAAGTGTAGATTGCCGTGACCAGCAGAGGCTTAAGATAAACCCCTTTTGAAAAGGAGCCGAGAGACAAAGCAGATTAGTCTTCCCTGTGCATGCCTAGATATGCAGTCTATGGAGTGTGTTTGGCCCACCGTGGGCAAGCTATTTAGTTTCTGCCCAGAGTGAATTCTCTAGGAGGACAATGGGATTTGTCAGCAGCTGCTGCTTGACAAGATAAAGGCAGAGAGGTGCAAGAAAATGGAGAGAAATCATGCTGGAGCAAGCCTCCAAAGATTCAGTACAGTCCTGGTCCTGGGATACAGGACATGATGGCAGCTAAGCTTGCAGGTAGACTTTTTTTTTTTAGACTGCAGATAGTGGTAAAGAACCTACCTGCCAATACAGGAGCCTTAAGAAACGTGAGCTCCCATCCCTGGGTCGGGAAGATCTCCTGGAGGAGGGCATGGCAAACCACTGCAGTATTCTTGCCTGGAGAATTCCATGGACAGAGGAGTCTGAGGCTACCCTTAGCATCCTAAAGAGTTGGACATTCCTGAAGCAACTTAGCACGCATGTGCAAAACATGTTATAGGCAAGGCAGATGACTCTTAAAAAAATTGGCATATAATTGCTTTACACTGTTGTGTTTTTGCTATATAGCAAAATGAATCAGCTATATGTATACATATATATCCCCTCTTTTGCATTTCCAGCCCATTTAGGTCAGCACAGAGTGCTGAGTAGGGTTCCCTGTTCTACGTAGTAGGTTCTCATTAGGTACCTATTTTATACATGGTTATCAATAGTGTATATATTGTCAAACTGAGTCTCCCAATTCATCCCACCCCATCCGAACTGTCCCCCTTGGTATCCATATGTTTGTTCCTTACCTCTGTGTCACTATTTCTGTTTTGCAAATTTATACCATTTTTCTAGATTCCACCTTTATGCATTACAGACAGCTGTTTTCTGAGCCAAGATAGTGTACCGTTTGCCAGAAGAAGTTGTAAGTGCACGTTGAGGTCTAGGTCAGTCAGTAGCATGTAACATTTAAATGACAGAATCCAAGGGCTCCTATTTGGAGGTGGAGAGAGGAAAAGAGCAAGAATGGGAAACACGCCCTTCCAAAAGTATGAGCGATATGATGAGAACGTACTCCAGAGTGAACGTGACTTGGGAGCTGGGATGCAGCTGTAGTCCTAGGCATCTTGTAAGGAGAGCATCTCCATCTTCAAGCACCCATCATGTTCTCAAAGTGCAAAGAAATGTACTCTTTCACAGAACCATTCCTAAAAGCAAGCTAACTGCTGCTTCATTTCACCCAGTGCTGAGAGAATACAGTGACTGAAAGATATACCCTTCTCTAATTTAAACACTTCATAAGCTATTTTTAACGAAATTTTGTTCAGATATAATTTTCATATGCACTGACTTTAGAATATCACCTCTAGGTAACATAAGCACCATGGCAAGCCTACATATTTCACTGGACAGGGAAAAGAGGACTTCTAAAACATGCCACCGTTTGTGGGTGACATTAAGCAACAGTGCCACCCTTCATACAAAGAGCATTATGCACACGTTTGTATACTTGGATAGTAGTGAAAGGCTTATACATCTTTACAGTACTATTGCATAGGCAGTAAAGTTGCCATCAAAGATTATTCCTTTACACAATTTTAGATGTCAAAATGACTCCTCGGAGATGCAGGAGACCCGGGTTTGATCCCTGGATTGGAAAGATACCATAGAGGAGCACATGGCCACCCACTGCAGTATTCTTGCCTGGGAGAATCCCCATGGACAGAGGAGCCTGGTGGGCTACAGTCCACGGGGTGGCAAAGAGTCAGACACAACTGAGCGACTGAGCACACTCACATGATCTCACAAGCTTAGAGCTTTGCTGGACCTCTGGGTCAGTGCAAGATGGCCCAGTGGAACAGAGAAAGAAAACATAAGAATGTATATTTCTTTTTAATATAAAAAAGGAAGAAATTGGTCTTCATTTACTTTAAATTTAAGTGGGCAGTTATGCGCTCTGTCAGTTTTTTATGTTAAACAAAAGTGGCTTGTGTGCAACACGTGAGTGCACTGGGGAATACTGGTAATTCCACAGGGATCAAATATACAAATACATGATATTATTTATTATTTTTCCTTTTAAAATTAATTTTTATTGAAGTATAGCTGCTTTACACTGTTGTGTTAGTTCCTACTGTACAGCAAGTGAATCAGCCATATATATACATTTATCTCCTCTTTTTTGAATTTCCTTCCCATTTAGGTTACCACAGAGCATTGAATAGAGTTCCCTGAACTATCCAGTAGGTTCTCATTAGTTGTCTATATTATACATAGTATCAATAGTTTATTCTTCACTTAGTTTAAACATAAGTGAACAATTATGCCCTTGGTCAGTTTTTATGTCTAACAGAAATGTCTTTTGTACAACTCGTGAATTNTCTCCTCTTTTTTGAATTTCCTTCCCATTTAGGTTACCACAGAGCATTGAATAGAGTTCCCTGAACTATCCAGTAGGTTCTCATTAGTTGTCTATATTATACATAGTATCAATAGTTTATTCTTCACTTAGTTTAAACATAAGTGAACAATTATGCCCTTGGTCAGTTTTTATGTCTAACAGAAATGTCTTTTGTACAACTCGTGAATTCACTAGGGAATACTGGGAATTCATGAGATCAAAATATACAAATACTTGTTATTGATATTGTTGACTTTAAACTATAAATCTTCAGCGTAAAGCACAAAAATTGTTTTCCATTGTTTAAAAGACCAAATCTGGACAATAAATATTTCATGGCTGGTGTTCTAACAAATAAATGTTGATTTCAATGTCTAGATATTTGATTAATTAGCGCCACAAGGGTGAAAAAAAATTACTGCAATAATCTACTTTCCTTGTTTAGCTGCTATTTATTTCCTCCTTTTAGGATTAGCTTACTGTCTGGAATCTGCTTCACCTGTTTAGGTAAAGGTTTTTCTTTTGCAGTGTGATAATTAGTGGTTTTCAATTTTCAGAAATATTTTTTTAGAGGAGGTGCACAAATTTCACTGCTGTTGANTTTAGTTCCTCTTCACTTTCTGCCATAAGGGTGGTGTCATCTGCATATCTGAGGTTATTGATATTTCTCCCAGAAATCTTGATTCCAGCTTGTGGATTGTGCTTCTTCCAGCCCAGCATTTCTCATGATGTACTCTGCATATAAGTTAAGTAAGCAGGATGACAATATATAGCCTTGACGTACTCCTTTTCCTATTTGGAATCAGTCTGTTGTTCTATGTCTAGTTCTAACTGTTGCTTCCTGACCTAGAGCCACTTTAGATGTTGCCAAAAATCAACTTTTATATTTACTATTAAAATTTCCTGTTGATTTTTCCAGAATGAAAGCCTGGCTCCACAGGAAAAAGAATGTTGGAAGGGTATGCATAAGCAAAAGTAAAAGAAAATGCTTTGCTATTTGCTAAAGCTATATGTTACAAAATTCATCCATGGAAACTTAGGTCACTATATCTTTTTTTAAAAAAAATTCTCTTATTGGAGTATAATTACTTTACAATGTTGTGTTAGTTTCTACTGTACAATGAAGTGAATCAGTCATATGTGTATGTATATCCCCTCCCCCTGGGACCTCTCACCCATCCTGGATTTCACCCCTTTAGGTCATCACAGAGCTGAGCTGAGCACCCTTTGCTTTATAGCAAGTTCCCATTAGCTGTTTTACATATGGTAGTGTATATATGTCAATCCTAATCTCCCAATTTGTCCTACCCCTCACCATGTATGATCATTGTTATTCAGGTAAAGGAAATCTTACATTCTACAACATTCTAAATTGTAATTTTTAGTTGTGGAAGAAAGAGTATAGCCAGTGATTATAAAGCTTTTTTTTTTTTTTTTTTTGGTTGAGGACATGCTGTAAGCTGGAAGAAAATGAGGGAAAGGAAAGTAACAAGGTCAGGGGCAGCAGATGGATCCTCATTGTTGTTGTAGATGGAGAAGGACAAGGGAGTAGCTGGCAAGAAGCCCGGAATGCAGAGGTTGGCACTCCTGTATTATTTCATAGCAAGTCTCAAATGCTGACATGAAGCAGAGTCCTCTGATGGGTAAGCAGAACATGCAGGCTACTCTGTGACACAAGCCGACAGTGTTTCTGTGATCACTTGTGTTGCAGCAGGAAGTGAATATGGAAGGGTGATGAGAAAGAACAGAAGGAAAATTGAAAACTCCCATTTGCTGCATTGAGATTTAGGACCACCATTCATTAATTCTTTTAATTTTATTATTAAAATGCTCTCCCCTACACCTTCTTTGTCCCTCTAGGATAGTATTCCTCACTCTTTGCTCATGATTTCAAAATTCTGGTTGCTTTCTCTACAGTCAAGTTTAAACATGCTCTTGAAATTGACATTTATTTTCATGGCTTCCCCATTAAACTCTTTCATACTTAGCCTTTGCTGGGCAACCCGCCACTCTTTTCCCCCTGGGGCAATAGCTTATGCCTGGGTAAATTATATGATCTAAACTTAGCTATTTCGAGATCCATTTCTTTAAACTCAAGCATACTCTCTGTTATTTGAGAGTGGATGTTAATGAATTGATATATTAATGCCTTGTGGGCAACCCATTTGCATTTTAACTGGTGCTTTTTGAATGCCTGATTCTACAAAAAAAAAATAAATAAAATAAAACCTCATAATACTAATATTATAAGGAAACAAACTTTTGGGGAACACTTTTTTCTCAAATCATATCATTCTGGTAGTGCTGATTCACCTTTCTTCCCTCAATGTAACCCCTACCTTTGTAACTTGATTGTGTCCTTTTAGAGGCCAATTTATTGATGCTCCAAAGTATTGTTTTAGCAAATATGTTATCCCTACCCACTACCTGTCAGGTATTGAGCTTGGCATCCATGTAGCAATGATGAAAAAGATAATGCCTGTGCTCAAGGAGGTCAAGGTTAATAAGGGACACTGCCACATAGCTGTAAAGACCACCAAATATGATAGAGATAAGCAAAGGAGATTTTAGGGGCTTTGAAAAGGGTGCCCAAGGGACTTCCCTGGCTGTTCAGTGGTTAAGAATCCACACTCCCGATGCGGGGGGCACAGGTTCAATCCCTGGTGAAGGGATTAAGATCCCACATGCTGCAGGACAGCTAAGCCCTAAAGCCTAAAACCACTGAAGCTCAGCACAACAGAGCCCATGCTCTACAACAAGAAGCCTGTGCACCATAACTGGAGAGTAGCCCCTGCTCACCACAACTAGAGACAATATGCGTGTAGCAGTGAAGATCCATCTTAGCCAAAGGGGGAAAAAAAGGGTACCCAAGACAGATGGCAGTGGTATAGGAAGCAGCAGAAAAATGGTGGAGGACTCCTGGGTGACCTGATATCTAAACTGAACAAGTATCTGTATTGGTAGCTTCAAGTACAAGTTAACACAAATAAGCAAGAGAAAGAGGAAGGCTGTAGGAAAGTGAAGGGAATGTGAGTTAAAGAGTGGGTATGGCATCAACAAGAAAAGTCAAGCTGTGAGGAGACCTGTGAGCAATTCTGTATAACCTAGCATCCAGTTTGAATAGGACAGGTATAAAGATAAAGCTAGAGAGCTGACTATGGGCAAGTCAGATCCAGCATCTTAGAGGAGGACTTCTACTTTATTGTTTTTCTAAATTAAAAAATCCATAAATTGAAAGATGTACTTCAACTTAAGATAATGGATCTTCAAGGTAGATATTAACTAGATCGTTATATATTCATGACCATGGCATAATGGTTCTCTTGCATAAATTACTTTCTTTCCTCTTTGTCTTTGAATTTCTCCACCATATTTAACTCCCTCATTTATTTACTTGCAGAAATAATGACTTTCAGGACAGAATAATCTCTCAGAAGTTCAGAATTCAAACACTGAGTTGAAGATTTAAAATTTTTTTCCCTTCCATCTTAATCAGGACTATACCTAAATACAATCAGGGCTATATCTAAATATATGGTCCCTGTTTAAAAAAATTGTATATGCCTGGGAAGGATAAATTGGAAGTTTGAAATTCACATATACCCACTACTATATAAGAAATAGGCTTCCCAGTTGGCGCAAGTGGTGAAGAACCTGCTTGCCAATTCAGGAGACAAAGAGATGCGGATTTGATCGCTGTGTCGGGAAGATCCCCTGGAGGAGGAAACGGCAACCCACTCCAGTATTGTTGCCTGGAGAATCCCATGGACAGAGGAGCCTGGCTTGCTACAGTCCTAGGGTCACAAAGAGTCGAACACAACTGAAGCAACTTAACATGCACACATATGTAAAATAAATAACAGAGAACTAACTATGCCCAATATGTTGTAATAATCTCTAAAGGAAAAGAAACTGAAAAAATGTGTGTGTGTGTGTGTGTGTGTGTGTGTGTGTGTACACATATGTGCGTGCATGCTAAATCACTTCAATCATGGCAGACTCTGTGCGACCCTCTGAACTGTAGCCTGCCAGGCTCTTTGGTCCATGGGATTCTCCAGGCAAAAATACTGGAGTGGGTTGCCATGCCCTCATCCAGGACATCTTCCCAACCCAGGTCTCCTGCATTGCAGGCAGATTCTTTACTGTTGGAGCCACTGGGGAGCCCGTATATATACATATGTGTGTGTGTGTGTATATATATATACACACACACACACTGAATATATAATCATGTGTGTGTATGCATATATATATATATATAAATCACTGTTGTATATCTTAACACACATTGTAAATCAACTCTACTTCGATAAAATAGAATGAAAGCAAACACAAAAATTACATATACCTTTGAAGCCGCTCAGTCATTTCTGACTCTCTGTGACCCCATGAACTGTAACCCAGGCTCCTTCATGGGATTTTCCAGGGAAGAATATGGATCGCCATTACCTTCTCCAGGAGATCTTCCAAACCTGGGCATTGAACCTGGGTTTCCTGCATTGCCAGCAAATTCTTTACCGTCTGAGCCACCAGGGAAGCCCCAAATCATATTTAGAGAGTATGAAAAAAAATTACCTGAACTTACTTTCCTTCCTTTCAGAGCCAGTGAAAAGGACAGCAGACTATCAAGTGAAAGGAATCAGACACTGAGAGGGGCTTCTCAAGAGTCACCAACCTTGATTTACCCATGTTGGGTGTTGGACAGGACACCTGTCTTCAGGGAGTTTTTATACATATATGTGTCATGAAACTAACAGCAATATGATTTTGAACAGGACAGTTAAATTCTAGAGACTTCAAGTTTTTCCTTAATAAAGTGAAGTAAATATATCTAAAATAGAGCCCTATCTTTTCCAAAAAGGGAATGGCAACTCACTCTAGTATCCTTGCCTGGGAAATCCCATGGACAGAGGAGCCTGGCAGGCTACAGTCCATGGGGTTGCAAGAGTCAGGCACAACTTAGGGACTAAACCACCACCACCAACACCATCCTTTGCAAAACATGTTGGAGTCTATTAAGCAGAAAACTGATGAATTTTTTTTTTCAAATTTAACATATTTATGCAAGGCATATATTTGAAAATATTTATTTTAACATATATATATATGCATACTTTATGTCATAATTCTAGTTTACCTATTGCTATTGCTAAGTCACTTTAGTCGTGTCTGACTCTGTGCGACCCCATAGACGGCAGCCCACCAGGCTGCCGATCCTGGGGATTCTCCAGGCAAGAACACTGGAGTGGGTTGCCATTTCCTCCTCCAATGCATGAAAGTGAAAGGTGAAAGCGAAGTCGCTCAGTCATGTCCGACTTAGCAACCCCATGGACTGCAGCCTCCCAGGTTCCTCCAATCATGGGATTTTCCAGGCAAAAGTACTGGAGTGGAGTGCCTCTTATACAAGCCTAAAAATACACTATTAGAATTATGTTTTTTCTCTATAATAAACTTTTAATACATTTTCAAGGAATAAACTTGCTTTACAATGTTGTGGTAATTTTTACTGTACAGCAAAAATCAATCAGCTGTACATATACATATATCCCCTCTTTTTTGGATTTCCTTCCCATTTAGGTTACCACAGAGCACTGAGTAGAGTTCCCTGAGCTACAGAGAAGGAACTTGTTGGTTATCTATTTTATACATAGTATCAGTAGTGTAAATATGTCAATCCCAATTTCTCAGTTCATCCCGCTCCCGCCTTTGTGTCCATACATTTATTCTCTGTCTGTGTCGCTATTTCTTCTTTGTGAATAGGTTCATCTTAGCCATATTTCTGCATTCCACATATATATTGATATATGATATTAGTTTTTCCTCTTTGACTTACTTCATTCTGTATGACAGACTCTAGGTCCATCCTTGTCTTTGCAAATGGCACAATTCCATTCTTTTTTTATGGCTGAGTAATATTGTATTGTAATTAGTTTAACTGGATTTTAAATATTAATTGTGGCAGAGGAATATTTAATTATGATATTCCCCCCTTAGAAAAATCACCATACTTGAGAAATGCTGAATTAACATTGAAAAGAAAGAAATTAAAATCTTCCTTTGATTAGACTTAACAAGGTGAGAAAAGATTTGCCTTAACATACACCAGAAAATCATCTATATTTTTCATGCAAATACTAATCAGGAAAAGATTAAGGTCCATGGAATTTTACATGAACTTTGAAAATGTTGAAAAAATTGAATTTTACTTTTGAACTGAAATGTTCTTAGAAAAAATAAATTCCATTCTTTGTTTATTTTTTACATAAAATAATAAGTAAAGACATTTTCCTGATCTCTCCTGTTAATTTTGACAGAGAAAGAAACTTAAGTTCATCCCCACAAATTTCCTCTGGGACTTAACATATAATTACTGTCAAGATATTTGTATTGTTGGCACTTTAGAAAGATTAAGTGATTCATCTAACGTGAAACGATGAGGTCCCTTTGCAGAGCTGAGAATGGAATTCAGATCACTAGGATAATTGTTAAGAAATTGTCTCCTTTATTTTAAAATAAATTTTAGCTTTCCTGCAGAATTTGTCATTGGTCACTTGTTGAATGGGCTTCCCTGGTGGCTCAGCAGTAAAGAAATTTCCTGCCAATGCAGGAGACAGTGCTTTGATCCCTGGGTCAGGAAGATCTCCTGGTAAAGGAAATATCTACCCTCTTCAGTATTCTTGCCTGGGAAACTCAATGGTCTGCGGAGCCTGGCAGGCTACCATCAATCAGGTCACAAAAGAGTTGGACATGATTAGTGTGGCACCCCACTCCAGTACTCTTGCCTGGAAAATCCCATGGACGCAGAAGCCTGGGAGGCTGCAGTCCCTGGGGTCGTGAAGAGTTGAACACGACTGAGCGACTTCACTTTCACTTTTCACTTTCATGCATTGGAGAAGGAAATGGCAGCCCACTCCAGTGTTCTTGCCTGGAGAATCCCAGGGAGGGGGGTGCCTGGTGGGCTGCTGTCTCTGGGGTCGCACAGAGTCGACACGACTGAAGCAACTTAGCAGCAGCAGCAGCAGTGATAGTAAACAATGAAACTGTAGAATGTGGATTGTTTAGTTGATACTTAAATCCACCTCTCAGACTTTTCTAATAGAATGTAAGCACTCCTTCTTTCTTCAGTCTTTCAGAACACACTTTCATTATAATATTTTCTGAAATTTATACATAGACATTCACTGCTGACCAGATATTACCTATGTATTATGTGTTATCTATGTCCTAAGATGTAATTTCAGGCCCCTCTTCTGTGCACCCTCTACTTCTGTCCCTCTTGGGGGGTGGGGAAGTGAAACTGTTCTCAATGACATATGACTCTTTGGGATCCCTTGGACTATAGCTCACCAGGCTCCTCTGTACATGGAATTTTCCAGGCAAGAATCCTGGAGTGGGTTGCCATTCTCCTCTTCTCCAGGGGATCTTCTTGACCCAGGGATCAAACCCAGGTCTTCTGCATTGCAGACAGGTTCTTTATCATCTACCAAATCCTAATAAAACATGCTGTTAATACATTTAACTATTCCGAAGACTTTGGCCTTGGAGCCTCAGGATGGTATCTTGTTCACTCTGTGTCATTAACCCCTGTTTAGTGCTGAACATACGTGCTCAGTTACATCCGACTCTTTGTGACCCCATGGACTGTAGCCCACCGGGCTCCTCTGTTCCTGGGATTTTTCAGGCAAGAATACTGTCATGGGCTGTCATTTCCTCCTCCAGGGGATCTTTCTGATTCAGAGATGGACTCCATGTCTCCTGAGTCTCCTGCATTGCAGGCAGATTATTTACCACTGAGCTTCTGAGGAAGCCCTTTGGACATATGCTAAGTGTCAAATAAATATTTATTGAAAATATGGAAAATAATGAAAACAGTAAAGCACTTCACTAAGTATACTGCTAAGGGGCAACAAAAGCTGAAAATATTTTTGAAAATTTTTACTTTTAATCCTTTGCTATCTATTCATAGTGCCTATTTTGCTTTCTTTATATATATAGCCTCAAGTGTTGGACTTCCCTGATAACTCAGATGGTAAAGAATTTTCCTGCAATGCAAGAGGCCCGGGTTTAATCCCTGGGTTGGGAAGGTCCCCTGGAGAAGGGAATGGCTACCCACTCCAATATTCTTGTCTGGAGAATTCTATGGATACAGGAGCCTGGTGGGCTATAGTCCATGGGGTTATAGAGGCGAACACAAAGAATTATTTATCTGAATAAATTTTAAGTATCTGGTTACAATGATTCAGTTAAATAGCATTTATTTAGGCAATTTACCATTGTTTAAATTTTCCCCCAAATATTGACATTATAAACAAAACTGATTGACCATGGCTGTGAATGAGTTGTCATTCTTGGAGAAGTTGGCACACAGTTGGCACTTAATGAATTGATGCGTGACCAAAAGTAATCATTAGTGCTTTCCTTGTTTTGGAAGACAATTAAAATTATATTGAAACTAGTTATAAATATGCCTTAAAGACTCCTGAAAAGAGTTAACTAGATTTGCATGGTATTTGTTAAAACTCAGAGGAACCAGGAAAACAATAAAAGAGATTTGATCACAATTTCTGTGATCATATATTTTATCAAGAAGCAAAAAGAGAGACCATATATTTTACTCTCTATATATTCAGCCCTCTAGGTGGTCCCTAGTTTAGTATAATAATCTAGCAGAAGAAGTGTTAAACGTATATGAAATCTTTCTTTGAGTTCAGTTCAGTCGCTCAGTCGTGTCCGACTCTTGGTGACCCCATGGACTGTAGCACACCAGGTTTCTCTGTCCATCACCAACTCTCAGAGCTTACTCGAACTCATGTCCATCAAGTCAGTAATGCAGTCCAACCATCTCGTCCTCTGTCATCCCCTTCTCCCACCTTCAATCTTTCCCAGGTCTTTTCCAAAGAGTCAGTTCTTCGCATCAGGTGGCCAAAGTATTGGAGTTTCAGCTTCAGCATCTGTCCTTCAGTGAGTATTCAGGACTGGTTTCCTTTAGGATGGACTGGTTGGATCTCCTTGCAGTCCAACAGACTCTCAAGATTCTTCTCCAACATCACAGTTCAAAAGCATCTCTTTGGGTAGCTATGGGTTTCTGTGGATAGCTATGAAGATAATTGATTTTTTTCTCTCTGTATTGGGTTAGTTAGTATCTGGTGGAAAGATATTTTCAATATCAATAATATTAACCTCTCTTTTGAGAATAGGCACCTTTCTTGACAAATTTAATATCTCAGATTAGTGTTTTAAGCATTTAATTGTTTAATTACTCAAATGAAATTTTATTTATTATGCCTGTACTGAATAGATGGTGTGCTTGCCTGGAAGTGCTCATTTGCTCATTCAAACATATTTAAGGAATCCCTACAATACATCAGGCCCTCAGCTCTGCCTGATGCTTCTATAAATACTTCCTGAAAATTCTGGTGATAAAATCAATGCTATATTTAATTGTATCATTTTTTATTGAAGTGTAGTTAACTTGCAATATTTTGTTAACTTCAAGTGTGCAGCAAAGTGATTCAGTTCTGTGTGTGTGTGTGTATATATATCTGTATACATATATATATATATTGTTTTTCACAGTTTCCATTACAAGCTATTGCAAGATACTGAGTATATTTCCCTGTGCTATGCAGTAGGTCCTTGGTGATTATCTCTTTTACATATAGTAGTGCATGTGTGCTCAGTTGTGTCCAACTATTTGCAACCCCATGGACTGTAGCCCACCAGGCTCCTCTGTCCATGGAATTTTCTAGGCAAGAATACTGGAGTGGGTTGCCATTTCCTCCTCCAGGGACATATAGTAGTATGCATATGCTAATCCCAAACTCCTAATTTATCTGCCCCCTAATTCCCTTTTGGTAACCGTAAGTTTGTTTTCTATATCTCAATTCGATACTCCCATTGGGGAAAAGGGACATAGAATTAGTACACTTGATAGTAAGTTTTTAACCTGAAATTAATGCTACAGCACACAGTAATCCTATCATTATCATATTCATCATTAATGTTGCCTTTTGTGCTTTCAAGATGAATCTTCATTCAGGTACTCACAAAATACTAGGAGAAGTTGTTTATCAATATTGTCAGTACTGGAGCAGCTGAGTGGTCAGTATCATATGTAGACAAAATGATTCTTTGAGGATGAGAAAATAATTCCTACAAGTAGATGGTTCCATTCCAGCTTAGCTTACTCTACTTCAACTCTGTCAGCTTCCTATCCAACATTCAAAAAACAAAGCAAAACAGGAAACATGAGTATTAGGTACTTGAGTGTTTCTGGACATTTTATTACTTGGAGTTTTTAAAATGCTTTTGCCTCAAAAGGGATTTTCACAGATTTTAGTGGTTTTCCAGTTAGTGATTATATTTTTTAAAGATATTGGCTATTCAATAGAGTTGCAGATGAAATGGGATTGACCAGTTCCCATATCATGATGCACAAAAAAAAAAAAAAAAAAGAAAGAAAGAAAAAAAAAAGGACTCTAACCTCAGAAGATAAAAGCAGAGAAGGGAGATGATTGAAGTCTAAAACAGTGTGAAGGATGTGCATACAGTAACTTCAGATCTCTTTATTTGATCTCTAATTACTAGAATAAGGGTTCCCTTTCACACTTGAAAGGGATTATAAACACTTAAAAGCCTTTTCCCAGAAAGATGATGTTGTTAAAAAAAGAGATTCAAGAATAGTTCAGAGAAATTAATTGATGGCGGATACATGTCAGGCTGTAAGAGGAAGTTAGAGATCTTCAATGTAACATTTTCAGACAACATTTACTGGAATGCTTAAATGATTGAGCCACTCGAGGGTGACAAGTTTCTCATACTTTTTACACTTTTACTGGTAATGGAGACATTTAATGTTTCTTGTCAATTTGTTCCAATAATCACGTGGCTGCAAATGAGTTGGCACATTGTCAGAGAATCATAATCCTAGGGTTTTTTTTTCCCCCTAAATCCTTAGGCAACATTTAAAGGAGAGCTAAGTTCTTCTATCTAGAAGCTGCAAGGGATCTTCTCTGAGTAAGGGGGGAGGTGGCCTCTGCTCCCCGTCCTTGGGTTTTTTTTGGCAATTGGCACCTCTGATGACTCAGCATGAGATGCAGTTTGGATTCCTGAGTTGGGAAGGGGATCTTCCCAACTCAGGAGTAGGAAAATGGCCACCCACTCCAGTATTCTTGCTTGAAAAATCCCATGGACAGAGAAGCTTGGCAGACTGCATTTCATGGGATCTTAAAGAGCTGGACAGGACTTAGTGAGTGAGAACTCATACAAAGGGAGTTGAATAAAGGCATTATAGGGACTTCCTGGTGGTCCAATGGTTAAGAGTCCACACTTCCACTGCAGGGGGAATGAGTTGGATCCCTCATTCTACATGGTTATCTGTTTTCCCTCCAACTTTAATCATTACTCAATTCTTTTACTTTTGTATTTCAAGATGCTCATAGATATGGAATTTGTATTTTATACCACATCATTTTTTTTTGGTATGGCATTTCTACTCTTAGTAGTAACATCCTTGATATATGTATGCATTTATCACTGTGGTAACATTCTATAATGGTGAGCTTGTTGTAACTAACTAAACAAGTTTACCTATGTGTGCTTTTTCTTTTCATCTATACTGCGGATTCCTCTATGGAGGAAAATCTCGCAGGTCTAACACTGTCTTATCTGAGTAGCTTTGGAAGAAATATTGACTGCATCAAAAACTGAAATCTAAATTTGATTGTTTCACTTCTGTGACTTTGATTTGGCCATTCATAATTTCAGTGTTTTAGCTTCAGAATCTTTAATATTACAGTTTTAAATCACATGTTCTCTATGATCCCATTTCCTCTAAAATTTGATTACTGTATTATTTTCAGCAAATTTATATTACATTATGATCAAGAAGTATAATTCTTGGGGAGGGGGAATTGTTGGGTAGAGAGGGAGGTGTATTAATTTAGAATGAAAATGTCTAATTGCATAGCAGAATCAATGAACCTTTACAAGACTTTCATTTTCAGACTCTTACCCAAGGAATAGAAATTGGAGAATTTGGAGTATAAGATTTTGAAAACCTTAAAAACATATAACTTCCGTCTCACGAGATCCATAAATTCAAGAGTAGAATTTCCTTCTTCATTATCATTTTGATATTAGTTTTAGTTGTGTGAGTTAATTAGACTCTAAGTATGTATTTAAGGGTTAATTTAATTTGTAAATGATTGTAGGGTCAGGAAGATCTTCTGGAGAAGAGAATGGCAATCTACTCCAGTATTCTTGCCTGGAGAATTCCATGGACATAGGAGCCTGGCAGGCTACAGTCCGTAGGTTCACAGAGTCAGACACTACTGAACAACTAACACTCCCAGTAGTTTAAAAACAAAATGAGAAATCAAGTTTTGTTTTATACAACTAACATTTAAAAAAAATTTATTTTGCTGACGTATACTTGAATTACAACATTGTGTTAATTTCTGCCATACAGCAAAGTGATTCAGTTATACATATATATATATACATTTTTTTTCATACCTTTCCATGATGGTTTATCAAGGATATTGAATATAGTTCCCTGTGTTATGCACTAAATGTAACCTTGCTGTTGTTTATCCATCCTAAATATAATAGTTTGCATCTGCCAGTCCCAAACTCCCAGTCCATCCCTGTACTCCCCTCCACCTTCACACAGCTAATATTTAAAAGCAAGCATCCAGTGATGCTTGGGTTTTTGTGTTTACTTTTCCTTGTATGTGTGTAGTCTGTATCATAGCAGCAACTTTCTTCTGAAATAAAATTATGGAGGAACGCAGTCGGAAGGACCATGCAGTGATACTAACCATGTTTCTGTGAACTGCAGAAAGCTTTTGAACTCAGATTCACTCTGGAAGTTCTACTTTTTGTCAAAACGTGCAGAGGAAAATCACTCTCTCCCACCAATTTGGTGAGAAAATAAGATCGATTAATGTGAGTGAAAAAGGTGGCTTAAAATCCAGCATTTAAAAAGCTAAGATCTCGGCATCTGGTCCCACTACTCCATGGCAAATAGATGGGGAAACAGTGGAAACAGTCACACACTATTTTCTTGGGCTCCCAAATCACTGTAGATGGAAACTGCAGCGTTGGTATTAAAAGACACTTGCTCCTTGGAAGGAAAGCTATGACCAACCTAAACAGCATATTAAAAAGCAGAGACATTACTTTGCCAACAAAGGGTCCATCTATTCAAAGCTATGGTTTTTCCAGTAGTCATGTAGGGATGTGAGAGTTGGACTGTAAAGAAAGCTGAGTGCCAAAGAATTGATGCTTTTGATGTGGTGTTGGAGAAGACTCTTGAGAGACCCTTGGACTGCAGGGAGATCTAAGTAGTCAATTCTGAAAGAAATCAGTCCTGAATATTCACTGGAAAGACTGATGCTGTAGCTGAATCTCCAATACTTTGGCCACCTGATGGGAAGAACTGACTCACTGGAAAAGACTCTGATGCTGGAAAAGATTGAGGCAGGAGGAGAAGGGGATGACAGAGGATGGGATGGCTGGATGGCATCACCGACTCAATGGACATGAGTTTGAGCAAGCTCTGGGAACTGGCGATGGATAGGGAAGCCTGACGTGTGCATTCCATGGGGTCACAAAGAGTCCGACACTACTGAGTGACTGAATTAAACAGAACTGGATGACCAATAGCTAAAATTTTTGAGAATTTATTGTATACCAGATACCAAGCTAAAACCTCTATATGGATAATGTCATCAAATCCTCACAATATTTTTATGAGTTAAGAGTGAACATTATGCCTATTACAATGATAAAAGCACTAAAGATTAGGGAGGCTAAATAATTATAATAGTTCACAAATCTAGGAAAGGATTGGAGCCAGGAGTTAAATGCAGACAATTTGACACCAGAATCTATGTACTTACTACTTTTCTGTACTGGTATTCCAGAAACTAGCCCCTCGACATCACTGATCCATAAAACTTTATTTTGCCTTTACTGTGTCTCTAATCTACAAAACCTTCAACAAGTCAAATGACTGCATAGAGCCTGAATTTCCTAATCTATTAGGAGTAATTGCATCTATTTGATGGGTTTTGACAATAATTAAGAAAGTACATGAATGTAAAGTGTTTAGTGATGTAACTGGTGTGTAGCCTGTAGACTAATTAAGATCATCATCTGGGAACCTGGACGGTGTCATTTGCCCTTCAAAAGGGACAGACACAGGGAAACGCTACCAATGGAGGATGAAGGCAAGAACATGAATAGCTGTCACCAGGCAGTGATCGTAGCTGATTGGTATAATGTGTCTATTTAAATATAATATCTCTCTTCATCATATAACGTCTCTGTATGAATATAATGTCTCTATTTAAAAGCTGAACTTTTAGAGTAGAGGAAAGAGATGCTGATATTATGTCAAATGATTTAGGTACTTGATACAAAGGAATTTCCAAAGTACCAGAAATGCATGGAGTCTTTAGAGACCTATATTGGAAAGGTAGTCAAATGTGAAAAATGAGAGGAGAAATGTGCTCTATCTTAATATAATATAAAAACATTTTCATAGGCACGGGTTTCTACCAGATCACCACATGATAATACAACAATTCAGATCATAACTCCTGTATATTATCTGTAGTTCTGAAATACAGTGCTGTATAAACTAACAGGTAGTATGCTTTCTGACTAATTTCATTGTGCTGGTTCACAACCCATTCAGTTCAGTGCAGTTGCTCAGTCGTGTCCGACTCTTTGCAACCCCATGGACTGCAGCACGCCAGGCCTCCCTGTCCATCACCAACTCCTGGAGTCCACCCAAACCAATGTCCATTGAGTCAGTGATACCATCCAACCATCTCATCCTCTGCTGTCCTCTCTCCTGCCCTCAATCTTTCTCAGCATCAGGGTCTTCCAGTGAGTCAGCTCTTCACATCAGGTGGCCAAAGTATTGGAGTTTCAGGCATTGTCAATTGATATACAGCTGTGAAGTAGCCTACAAGTCCTTTAAAATTCTGGTATCCTGAATAGGCAAAATTTGATAAGTGAAATCTCCCCCAAAATATTGTTTATATAGAAATCATGTGAGTGTTTCCAGGTACATGTGTACTAAATGATTACAGAAAGTAAGCAAATTCATTTTGAAGTCTGAAGTCATCTGACTCCTCAGGCTGTCCTTGGTATTACGTAGTTGGAGACGATTTACCATGTTCATTTTCTGTATCACTTCTTGATATTGTGAATACACCTTTAATCCACAATAGTCAATGATGTTCATTATTGAAAAATCCAGGTGTGACAAGATTCCATATCTTGAGACTGATTCAGGGGTTTCATAGCCTGTTGAACTCAAAAACAAATAAAACAAGTATCTTAAAAAGACTTAATCTCTTTCTCTTTTCTTTTTTTGACTGCCAAAAGGAGTAAATAACATTTATAGTCCATTGAGAGTCACTAATTAAAATTATTGGGATTTTTCAACTTAAATATTTTGTTGACTATCTCAGAAATACAAATAGTTTGGGACATTTTCATAAGTAATGGAGTTATTAAAAAATAGTGATGTTTTTCCTCATTAAGTCTATGAGTAACAAGTTTGAAACATTAATAACTTAAGCTCTTGAGAAGACAGAAAAAAAGTGAATTATAATGTGTTTTCATGAATCACATTAAGTTTCAAAAAAATAAGGTAGAAATCCAGGTAACTCTTAGAAGGAAAAAGAATTTGTTACATAAACACCAGAAGACCTTGGGTCTCTACATCTCTTGATATATAACCCACTTAATATGTTCCGATTTAAGTGAAGAAATAAGTTGTTACCTTTAAAAATTGACATGCGGAATGACATTAGGGGTAATCTTTGAAAGCTAGAGAAAAGGAATTTCACATTTACCACATTCTTCCCTAGAGTAAAAAGGTAGAGAATCAAATGCGCATCTATTACAGAGAACATCTTTCTTTACAGTGATGCACAGCATTAATTAGGGAGATATTAACTTCAGGATAGAAGTTAATTAACTGGGAGATCAATGTCGAATGCAGATTTCATTTTTTACATCTCTCCTTCAGCACGAAACCAATAAAAGGAGTTATCAGTTCAGTTCAGTTCAGCTGCTCACTTGTGTCAGTTATGTTCTTGAGTAAAACTTATCTGACCAGAACCTCAAAATGAGTAGCTCCTGAGGCGCTCATCAAGGAAAAGATTGTGAGCTAGTAAACCTTTGGGCATTCAATAATAGCAAAGGAAAGCTCGGAAGGTTATATGATAAGTCAAGTTATTGAGTAATATTCATATTATATCCTTGAAAAATATGTCACAAATAAGTTTATTCAATATTTCATCAGAGTGTTTGTATATGGATAGATTTGCAAATTGGTTCTGTTCATATTATTGTCAGGATTCCCTTTCTAAGTGTATAGATTATACCTTCCTCTCAAGGATTCTCACGTTTGAAGAGAGCACTTCAAGGTCCTTGAGGAGATTCTCAATTTCTGGTGGAGAAAGATTTGATTCAGTCTTGGGGCTGCATCAGAGGGAGTCGGAATATCCTTTGTACAATACTTTTTAGCCTACTTGGCAGAAGTTTTAGTTATGGGAGCTTTATTCTAAAGACAGAGATATCAGAGAAGTATCTGTTTGTTTTCATCATTCAATACCCGTGTCCAAAGTGTCTATTAAAGAATATTAATGTTAGAGGCCAAACATTAACCATCTTGAAACCTCGCTTGAAATCCAAGTGCAGAAAGTACTTAAAGTCATTCACTTGCCCTATTTCTCTTTCTCTGTGAACCAAAGTCTGGCAGACTTCCCTCTAAGCCCAGTATCTGTTTTCCTAATGACTTTTCTTTGTTCCAAGGTAATTGCTTTAGAATGCTCTGTTACATTTTGCCTTTTTATGGCCCTCTGGATATAGACCTGAGTTAATGCATGAAGACACTTAACAGACTGTCACATGGTAAGCACTTAATACAGGTGTGAAACTACTAGATAACAAAGATGGCTATTGTATTGTTTAAAAATTTTCCACTGACTACTTTTTAAGTCTATGTAAGATGGGATATATAACAGGATATATGGAGAAATAGGGCTGAATATTAGAAGGGCATGCCAAAATTCAAACACATATGGGAAATCTGAGAAGATGGTGAGTGCAGCAAGGTTTGGATCTTCCAGAATACCCCCCCGCCACCCACCCCCACCTTAAAAATAACCACAAAGATAGCAAAACCAATCACTCATGACACCATTTTAAACAAAGCTGGTTTGGACTTCCCAGGTGGTGCAGTGGATAAGAATCTGCCTGCAAGTAGAGGGAACATGGGTTCAATCCCTGGTCCAGGAAGCTCCCACATGCTGCAGAACAACTATGCCAGGTCCATGAGCTGTAACTACTGAAGCCCACATGCCTGGAGCCCATGCTTACAACAAGAGAAGCCACTGCAGTGAGAAGCCCAAGCTCTGCAACTAGAGAAAGCCTGTGCAAAAGCAGTGAAGACCTAGTGCAGCTAAAAAGCAAAAATCCCCAAACAAAACAAAACAAAAATCTAGTTTGCAGAAGCATTTGCAGAGACAATCACATGAAGATTGGGGTGATTATTAAATATTGAATGTAGAGGTTACCAGTACCATTGGCTGATAAACTCACAAAAAGTCAGATGAACATCGCAAACCTTTTGGCAAATGAACACATATAACCTTACCTTGAAATAGGCATATTGAATTAGTTGAGGTTGTATGTGTTCTTTCTTCAAAAGGTTTGTGTAGCTCTGTTAATCATTAGTTCAATAAATAATTATGAAGCTCCTATTATGTGCCAAACACATCTGTGGGTACCTGGTACAGTGACTTGCCAAACAAAACAGAAGAAACCAGTAATAAGAAGTCAACTAGTTCCAATGACCTTGGAATATATAGGAGAATAGATAAGGTGGCCATTAATCAAATAACCTTGCAAATAAATGGCTTATCACTTCTGCAATAGATAGAGAATCTGCCTGCAATGCAGGAGACCTGGGTTCAATCCCTGGGATGTGAAGATTCTCTGGAGAAGGAAATGGCAGCCCACTCCAGTATTCTTGCATCAGATTCCCATGGACAGAGGACTCTGGCAGGCTACATTCCTTGGGATATCAGAGTCTGATACAACTGACTAACACTATTTACCGGTTACCTTTCTTTTTTTGTTTGATTTTTTTATTTATTAGTTCAAGAGTTGAATTTGTAGCTGCACGGCTTAGCTTAACATTTTTTTCCCTTTAAAGTATCATAATTAATATTACCCTTGGAGAATGTATCCTCATTGGACGGTAATCCAGCTTTTTATAAAAATTTACTTGAAATCTTAGATATATATATATATTTTACTTTATTTTACTTTACAATTACTATGTCGGTTTTGCCATACATCAACATGAATCCACCACGGGTGTACATGTGTTCCCAGTCCTGAACCCGATTTCTGGACATGTTGGATATTTCTTTCTGTAGCTTCCCTGTATTCTACTCCTGTACTTAGTTTATCGGCAAAAATTGTGTGATATATCATTTCAAACTCCCTTTCCTTCTTTGTCTTCCCCTTTAGAGTCCGTATGTTCTGTCCTTGTATTTTTAAAGTATTTATTTATTTGGCTGCACTGGGTCTTAGTTGGAGTATGCAGAATCCAACTCTAAATTTTAGTTGGAGCATGCAGGATCTAGTTCCTCAACCAGGGATCAAACCTGGGCCCCCTGAACTGGAAGCACAGAGTTTTGGCCACTGGACCATCAGGGAAGTCCCCTGGCCCTTGTATCTTATCTTCTGCATTTACTAACTCCCTGTTCGATAAATGCCTATTCTGTTGGTGTCTTTGAGACTTTCACATTTACTAGCCGAGTGTCTCGGATCACCAAAGTTCAAGTTACCTACCAACTCTGAGCTTTGGTTTCTTTGTCTTTAATAATTAAGTGAGAAGGTTTATGTTATATAGAATGAGAACTATTTGTGGAAAGAACTTAACATTTCAGACACATAGTAAGTGCTGCAGTTCTTGAGAACTGACTGCTACCGACAAGGATGAACTGACTAGGGCAGAGATCTCTAAGACACATCACTTACCTCGGCATGCAAGCCTGGATCATCATCCAGGGTCCATCCACATGGATTCAGCTTCTCCTTAATTATGCTTCTTATCGGCCACTAGAAAGATGAACTGATAATGATTAGACTTGGGAATGTCAGTGATTCCATCCTGCATACACGCTGGTACAGTGAAGAAAAGCCTGCTTAGATGCAGGATGTGGGGTGTAAGTGAACACACTGTGGGGTGGGGAAGGAAATAGACTGTTGTGATGCAGTTAGAGCCTTTAGGCTTGGCTGCCCCTCTTCAGACGGTTTCCTGGTGGTGTGGTCTTGTGACAGCTGTACTAAAGTGATTATGTAGCTGTATGTATTTTCTCCATTTCACTACATTTCTCAGGAACACTGCTTTTTCTACATATTGTCTAGGAGGTCCTTCTCTGTTTTTTTTTTTTAACTGGATTTTGCTTTATTTCTATTGATATATAATAGTGCTTCTACTCAGAAATTGTGTCTACCTATAATAAGGGGAATAACACAAAAGCTGTGTATTGCTTAATACACTTTGTTATCTAGCATTCTCTACATGTGTAATGTCATGCCATCCATCTTATATTTTATTTTTTTTAATTTAAATTTATTTTAATTGGAGGCTAATTACTTTACGATATTGTATTGGTTTTGGTTTTGATGTTGTGCCGGCTCTTTCATGCTCACATTCCCGATGCACACTGTGGCCTGTCCTAAGACCATGTGCTTAGGGACATCCCAGGTGATCCATTGGCACTCTGCACTCCCAATGCAGGGGGCCTGGGTTTAACCCCTGGTCAGGAAACTAGATGCTGCATGCCACTACCAAACAGATTCTGCATGCCACAGCTAAGATCCCGAATGCCACAGCTAAGACCTGGCACAGCCAAACTGAATTAATAAACACTTTTTCAAAAAAGGGATGGCGTCCAAAAGTCTTGTTCATCATGTCTCTGTGTCCATTACTTCCCTGCATATAGGTTCATCGATACCATCTTTCTAGGTTCCATATATATGTGTCAATATACAGTGTTTTTCTCTTTCTGATTTACCTCACTCTGTACAATAGGCTCTAGGTTCATCCACCTCATTGGAACTGACAAATGTGTTCTTTTTATGGCTGAGTAATGTTCCATTGCATATATATACCTCAGTTTTGAGGATGGAACAAATTGGGAGAGTAGTGTTGAAACATATACATTGTTGTTTAGTTTCTAAGTCATGTCTGACTCTTTGTAACCCCATGAACTATAGTCCACCAGGCTCCCCAATCTATGGTATTTTCCAGGTAAGAATACTGGAATGCATTACCATTTCCTTCTCAAAACATATACATTAACATATATAAAATAGAGAGGGGGTGGGAATTTGCTGTTACAATGCAGAGAACTCAAATCTGGCACTCTGTGCCAACATAGAGGAGTGAGACTGGGTGGGAGGTGGGAGGGAGGTTCAAGAGGGAGGGGACATGTGTATACCTATGAGTGATTCATGTTGATGTGTGGCAGAAGCCAACACAGGATTGTAAAGCAATTACCTTCCAATTAAAAATAAATTAATATATTAAAAAAAGACCATGGTACTTAGAAGAGTTTTATAACCCTCTGGCCTTTTGTCTGAAAGAATGACTTCCCGATTATACCTGAATAGAAGGCAAACCCTTAATAGAAAGCAGTGAGATTCTTCTCTGCTTACAGCAGCAGTGGAGGATATCAGTGTTCAGTCACTTTATAGCATTGTCAGATAGGCCTCATTTTCATTGATCCACTCACACTTCTAGCCATTAAATATTAATCAATATATATTTAACTCCTCCCAGAGTTTAGTGCCAAAGAGTGTTCATGAACCTTTTGATCAGAAAATGCGCTGTGCCCCTTTACATGTCTCCTACAGCCCCAGAAGCGGGTGAAAGATTGCAGTGTGGAACATCTCTTTGTTGTACCTGGAACATCTCTTTGTCAGCATGCTAAGTTGCTTCAGTCATGTCCAACTCTTGTGATCTCATGGACTGTAGCCCACCAGGGTCCTCTGTCCATGGGATTTTCTAGGCAAGAACACTGGAGTGGGTTGNTTTTGCTTTATTTCTATTGATATATAATAGTGCTTCTACTCAGAAATTGTGTCTACCTATAATAAGGGGAATAACACAAAAGCTGTGTATTGCTTAATACACTTTGTTATCTAGCATTCTCTACATGTGTAATGTCATGCCATCCATCTTATATTTTATTTTTTTTAATTTAAATTTATTTTAATTGGAGGCTAATTACTTTACGATATTGTATTGGTTTTGGTTTTGATGTTGTGCCGGCTCTTTCATGCTCACATTCCCGATGCACACTGTGGCCTGTCCTAAGACCATGTGCTTAGGGACATCCCAGGTGATCCATTGGCACTCTGCACTCCCAATGCAGGGGGCCTGGGTTTAACCCCTGGTCAGGAAACTAGATGCTGCATGCCACTACCAAACAGATTCTGCATGCCACAGCTAAGATCCCGAATGCCACAGCTAAGACCTGGCACAGCCAAACTGAATTAATAAACACTTTTTCAAAAAAGGGATGGCGTCCAAAAGTCTTGTTCATCATGTCTCTGTGTCCATTACTTCCCTGCATATAGGTTCATCGATACCATCTTTCTAGGTTCCATATATATGTGTCAATATACAGTGTTTTTCTCTTTCTGATTTACCTCACTCTGTACAATAGGCTCTAGGTTCATCCACCTCATTGGAACTGACAAATGTGTTCTTTTTATGGCTGAGTAATGTTCCATTGCATATATATACCTCAGTTTTGAGGATGGAACAAATTGGGAGAGTAGTGTTGAAACATATACATTGTTGTTTAGTTTCTAAGTCATGTCTGACTCTTTGTAACCCCATGAACTATAGTCCACCAGGCTCCCCAATCTATGGTATTTTCCAGGTAAGAATACTGGAATGCATTACCATTTCCTTCTCAAAACATATACATTAACATATATAAAATAGAGAGGGGGTGGGAATTTGCTGTTACAATGCAGAGAACTCAAATCTGGCACTCTGTGCCAACATAGAGGAGTGAGACTGGGTGGGAGGTGGGAGGGAGGTTCAAGAGGGAGGGGACATGTGTATACCTATGAGTGATTCATGTTGATGTGTGGCAGAAGCCAACACAGGATTGTAAAGCAATTACCTTCCAATTAAAAATAAATTAATATATTAAAAAAAGACCATGGTACTTAGAAGAGTTTTATAACCCTCTGGCCTTTTGTCTGAAAGAATGACTTCCCGATTATACCTGAATAGAAGGCAAACCCTTAATAGAAAGCAGTGAGATTCTTCTCTGCTTACAGCAGCAGTGGAGGATATCAGTGTTCAGTCACTTTATAGCATTGTCAGATAGGCCTCATTTTCATTGATCCACTCACACTTCTAGCCATTAAATATTAATCAATATATATTTAACTCCTCCCAGAGTTTAGTGCCAAAGAGTGTTCATGAACCTTTTGATCAGAAAATGCGCTGTGCCCCTTTACATGTCTCCTACAGCCCCAGAAGCGGGTGAAAGATTGCAGTGTGGAACATCTCTTTGTTGTACCTGGAACATCTCTTTGTCAGCATGCTAAGTTGCTTCAGTCATGTCCAACTCTTGTGATCTCATGGACTGTAGCCCACCAGGGTCCTCTGTCCATGGGATTTTCTAGGCAAGAACACTGGAGTGGGTTGACATTTAAACTTTTTTTTTCTGTTAATGTTGAAACTCTTAAAATATTTATTTCTTAAAATTACTTTTAATTAGTGGTCTAGGTATAGATTCCAAGTAAACCAGTGAAGCAGATCAGCTATTGCTTGAAAACATATAACTCCCATTTAACTCCCATATAACATATAACTCCCACATATTTGTTGAAAACAAATAACTCTCAGTGGGAGTTATTTCATTTCTTAGTGGATGAAAAATACAGTTCAACTGCAGTCACTACTCTCTCTCTTTCGGGAGATTTCTTCCTTCTATTCTTAGAATGATTTGCTCCTCTCTTCCCAGATTTCTGGTTAATTCACTGCTGTTCAAAGGCTTTATCACTGGGTGGCACTCTGCCACCTTCTTTGGATTTTCTTTTCTTCCTTTAGTCTGGCTTCTGCAGTGTAACTGTGGTGGTCAAAAGTTGGGGTCTGGACCCAGACCCTCATGTTTGGAATCCAGGCTTTGAAATTTATTAAGCTGTGTGACAGTTGAGAACCTGGAGAATGTCTCTTCTTCTAAATGAAGATAACGATGGTAACTACTTTTTCATATTCTTGTGAAAATTTAAGAAAAAATATATGAAGGCACTTATGTCTGGCAATTAATAAACATCCAATAATGTATCTCTCATTTTTCAATTTTACCTTTCCAGGATTGTACCATAGGGTCTGGGCATAAAAACATGTAAGTCACAGAAGTTAAGAAACAGACAAGAAACAGATCACACACATACATCCAAAGCTGTGATGATGATAGCGGTTAGAACCATCAACATGGGGACAATGAAGTGGAGTATTTATAGCAGACTTGGATGGTGGTCCAATAATAACTATTTCCCAGCAGTTTATTGAGAGCTTGTAAGTGTTTGGGTTTGTTCTTTGCAATAATTCCTCAATTATGTTTCACAACTGCTATATGAAGTAAATATTTTATGCCCATTTTCCAGATAAGGAAATTAAGCCCTATGGAAATTAGGTAATTTTCATAAGGTCATTCCCCCTCCAAATGGAAGACCACAAATTTACATGCAAGTTGGTTTTCTTCCAAAACTCCTTTGCCTGTGTGTTTTCTGCTCTGCCTAAATATGAAAGTAAAAGTGTTAGTCACTCAGTTGTGCCTGACTCTTTATGACCCCATGGACTATAGCCCACCAGGCTCCTCTGACCATGGAATTCTCCAGCCAAGAATATTGGAGTGGGTAGCCATCCCCTTTTCCATGGGATCTTCCCAACCCAGGAATCAAGCCTGGGCCTCCTGCATTACCAGCAAATTTTTTACCATCTGAGCAATCAGAAAAGCCCATGCCTGTATATATATATTTATATACACATTTACCTCCACTGCTATTGGTTACAATTTGAATACCTACCTCTCAGTATTGTACATGCATTCTAGAAGGGATTGGGTTGCCTGTGATACCTAATCAGAGAATCATAAACATGACTGCAGGTTGAGAGTCTTCTTAGATTCTGAGGTAACTATTGGGCTGACAGAGTTGCCAGTCCTTCACTTAGCTTCTTAAAATTTCTGTGGCATGCCCACTCCCTCTGTCAGCATGTCAGAATTTCCTTTGCTGCCTTTGCTAATAAAGCCCCTTGAACACAGGTACCACCCAGAAATCACGTGGTGCCGTGTTCACGAGGGTGCTCAGCAGAGGATGGAGGTCTAGATGGGGAGGATGGCGTCCTGATGACCACTCCACTACCCAACAGGTCAAGGGGACAGCATGTGAAGCCAGCTTTCCCCGAAAAATGTGTGGAGCAAGCTAGGTTTCCCAAGAACTTGTTACTGAGAGAAGTGAGTTTACATTTTAAAAAAAATTCTTTTCCATCATGGTTCATCATAGGACACTGAATATAGTTCTCTGTGCTAAGCGGCGGGACTATGGTGTTTATCCATTCTATATGTAATTGTTTGCATATGCTAACCCCAAACTCCCAATCCACCCAGCTCCACCACCCTCCACCTTGGGAACCACAAATCGGTCCTTTGTATCTGTGAGTCTATTTCATAGATAAGTTCATTTCTCTCATATTTCAAATTTCACATGTACATGAGCTCATAGCATATTTGTCTTTCTTTTTCTGACTTACTGCACTGAGTATGATCTGTAGGTTCATCCATGTTTCTGCAATAGCATTATTTAGTTATTTTTAATGGCTGAATAGTATTCCATATGTGAAGTGAAGTGAAGTCGCTCAGTCATGTCCGACTCTTTGTGACCTGTGGACTGTAGCCCACCAGGCTCCTCCGTCCATGGGATTCTCCAGGAAAGAATACTGGAGTGGGTTGCCATTTCCTTCTCCAGAGGATCTTCCTGACCCAGGGATCGAACCCAGGTCTCCCACATTGCAGGCAGACACTTTAACCTCTGTACCACCAGGGAAGCCCTGGTGTATGTACCATATGTATGTACCACATAGTCATTATCCATTCATGCATCTATGGACATTTAGGTTGTTTACATGCCTTGACTGTTGTGAATAGAGCTGCTATCAACTGAAAGAAGTGAGTTTAAATTTCAATGAAAGCACTAGATAACCAAATTGTTGTTATGTGTTACATAAGATATAGACCTGATGACATAAAATAAACCAGGGAATGTAAGAGGTGGAAAAGAAGTTGCAAGGAAATCTGGACAGCATACCCTTTGAGAATTATAAGCATTTACCTATAAGCATTGTCTTTCAATGAGCTTCCCTGGTTGCTCAGATGGTAGAGAATCTGCCAGCAATGTGGGAGACCCAGGTTTGATCCCTGATTTGGGAAGATCCCCTGGAGAAGGGAATGGCTTACTCACTCCAGTATTCTTGCCAGGATACTATCATGGACAGAGAAGCCTAGCAGGCTATGGTCCATGGGGTTGCAAAGAGTCGAGCACAACTGAGCGATTAATACTTTCACATCACCTTTCAATATCTTCCTTAAGGTGGAATATTACCCAAATATTTTCTTTACTGCTTTTCAAGCAACTATGAACACTTCAGTGGTATAGAATACAAAGGTAGTGGCTCTACATGGCATGATTCTAAGTGTCCCAAAAGACCTCCCTTTATGCCAGAGTGTATTAAGTACATGCACACACACACAACTGTCCACAGGCACACCACACCTTCACAATTTCCAAACACAAACACGAACACTTGCTTCTCCCCCGAGTGAGGGGGTGGGCAGATGGAGGAGCAGAGAGGGACTGTGGCACCAGGGGGTGAGGGTGAGTTTTTTTAAATTGAAAGTTTTGGCTGATATTTCTGTAGAGACTCGGTGTTTTTGACTTTGATGCATTTAGATTCAGAGGCAACTGGAAAGACCTCACATGCGAAACTGCTATTTGTCAAATATCCTTCTGTGTGAATGTGCTTCTCATCATTTCCGGAGAGCTGGTTTTGATAGACAAACTATGCATACTGAGGGCCTGAGGCTAACCGGGAAATGAGACTCAGGACAGACAGAGGAGCTGCCGGGGTGGCCAGACGCTCAGCCAGCAGGGTGATTGGTCCTGGGGCCAGTGCTGCGTGAAAACCCCTGGACACCACTGTGAGCTTTCCGCAAAGCAAACACAAGGTTGTATGGAGAACACTGCTGCTAAAAGTCTTTTCTCCTACTCCTATCAATGTGATGCTTGCAAAGTCGCATTTTCAGTATAAAACTGGAATTTATGGGCTACCAATAATTACATGAGATATTCCAGGCCCCAAATGTAGGCAGCCATCCATTTTGAATCCCAAATTCTTCAATCCAATCCAGGGCTTAATATTTTTTTATATTTAAAAAGAGTACGTTTATGTTAGTTTGTCTTTTAACTCTTTTAGCTTGGTAAATAGAGCAGGATTTGAGTAGAGAGAGTTGATGAAGAAGTGCCAAAGTGTTTTGCAAAATTGAAAACAAAAGGCGATTATTAATGTAATAGACTGACACATTTTAGTGTTTAGTGTGGACTAGGAGGGCATCCCCCATGACTCAGCTGGTGAGGAACCCACCTGCCAATGAGTAGATGCAAGAGACGTGGGTTCAATCCCTGGGTCAGGAAGATCCCCTGGAGAAGGAAATGGCAGCCCAGGCTAGTATTCTTGCCTGGAAAATCCCAATGACAGAGATGCTTGGAGGGAGTCCATGGGGCTACAAAGAGTCGAATACGACTGAGCATGCAGGCGTGCAACACTTGATCACTGTGTCTTAGGGGTGACTGTGTCTGGATGTGTATGCTGATTTTAATTAAGGAGCTCCCGATTAAGAAACTGTCTTCACTTCGTTCCTTCCTCTAGTTACATAGGCTACAGCCTGAGTTGCAGTCTGTCATTCTCCCTAGTGTTTTAGATGTTTTTTCCTAAGGAGCAGTAGAAAGAAAGATATTTCTTTGAAGATCCATTAGCTTTAAACTTACTTCCTCTTATCCATTTGATAAAGCCAGCCTCTGTTAACCCAGAGCGCATTCCTGGAAGGGCTGTTTGTTCCCTCGTACTTCTGTCTGTGCAAGTGACTTATGAGACAGGTGGGGACCAAGTTTGTTTGAAAGTGTTTCATGTTGGGCTGTACTGACTGATTCAGCGTGAATCAGTGTAAGGTCATTTTTGACTTCATGCTCAAGAATTTTACTGTAGCAGAAGGGAAAAAAATGAATATACCAAACCTGAAATCTGTGAAATTATGTTGGTTTTGCAAGGTTGGGAATACTCTTATCCAATATTCTGTGTAAAATGTTTAGTGGAAAGTCAGTACAGAAAAACATGAGTGATTATACACTAATGATGGTAAAATGTGGATAGTTTTTCTTTTTTTGATGTTTTAGATAAATCTCTGTCTTCATTCTTAGTAATTGTAACATTACTCTCTCTCCACACCACAATTGTCTGGATAATTCATATTTTTCATCTAACTTTGTTTACATTATGTGAGATGGCAATTCAAGATAAAAATTTAGAGAAGGAATGTCTTGGTTCAAATGAGATCAAGCTAATGGTTCCTAAGTTGTTTCATTGACTGATTCATTTATTTAGCAAGTACATATTTTTTGAGGACTTATCCCATGCCAGGTTCTGTTCTAGGATTTGATGATCTTAAAAACAGACAAGAATTTCCTCCTCAATGGATCTTCTACTTTAGCAGGAGAGACAAACAATAAATAAAACGAGTATATAGCTCCCAGATTTCCATTAAAATAAGAAACCAGAGAAAAACAAAGCATCATAACATAGAACATGAAGACTGCAAAGGAACCAGTTTCAGAAGAAATTTCATTAATTTTAAGTTTGATCGAGAAAAAGGCTTGTTAACTAATGCTTTACCTCATGAAATAGCAAGCTTGACTGCTTATAGGTAGAGGAGAGAGTCCTGCCTCTGAAAAGATGTTCAACATTGCTAATTATTAGGGAAATGCAAATAAAAACCATTGTGAGATATTATCTCACACCTGTCAGGATGACTGTCATTAAAAAAAAACGTAAGACAAACGGTGAGGATGTGGAAATGTTTGCTGTCAGTGGAAATGTCCATTGGTTCAGCCACTGTGGAAAACAGTATGGAGATCTCTCAGAAAGCTAAAAATAGAGCTACTATATGACCTAGCAATTACATTCCTGAGTATATATCTGGACAAAATGGAAACTCTAATTCAAAAAAAAAAACACATGCATCTAAATGTTCATAGAAGCATTATTTACAGTTGTCAAGGTATGGAAGCAACCTAAGTGTCCATCAACAGGTAAATGGATAAAGAAGATGCAATATATATTATTATTTTACACACACAATGGACTATTATTCAGCCATAAAAAAAGAATGAAATGCTGCCCTTTGCAAAATCATGCATGGACTTGGAGGGTATTAAGCTAAGTGAAGTTAATCAGAGAAAAACAAATACTGTATGATATCATTTATATGTGGAACCTAAAAAATACAGCAAACTGTATATATAAAATATATAGTTATATATGCTATAAATTATATATATGTATGCATTATATATATAATTATATATAAAATCATATAATTACATATATAAACTACATATAATTATAGCATATAAGTGATATATGCTATAAATATATACAGTTTTATATGCTATAAAATATAGCAAATGACTATAACAAAAAAAGAAGCAGACTTATAGAGAACTAACTAATGGTAACCAGAAGAGAAAGGAAAGTAGGAAGGGGCAGGATAGGTGTAGGGAAAGAGGTACAAACTATTAGGTGTTAGGCATACAGTTGTTTCAAAGATATATTATGTGGCACAAGGCCAATATTGTATAATACCTACAAATGGAATATAACTTTTAAAATTGTGGATTACTATATTGTACATTTGTAATTTACATAATATTGTACAGCAACTACCCTTAAATTAAAGAAGGCATTTCCTGCCTCTTCCACACTGTTCATCCCTTGGCCCAGAGACTCTGATCTACCAAACAACGGTTGGTACAGGCATCTTCTCACTACCTAGAAAATGTGTCCTCAAAATTCAGCTTCCATCCAGTGAGTGTCACTACTCTGGAGTAATTTGTCATGCACAATGAAAGTATTGAATGCATTTTATTTGTAACTTGGAAAACTGTAGAGTGAAAAAAATGAGCACAAAACTATACGTTCACATAATATTAGTTGCGTTTGTGATGGAAGCAAAACCAAAAATCCATAAATACTCCTGTCTTTGTTCCTCCCCATCTTCCAATGAGAAAGAATCCTTTGTTCCCTTGTTATTATTGGCTATGTTTGTGTATGTTAGCTTGGAAAATAACTGATGATAAAAAGAGAAGACTAAAGTATAATATTATAGGTTAATATGTTATAAGCAAGAGAGTGGCTTAAATGGTATTTCTGTCTCATATCACAGTTTGGCGGTAAGTACTCCAGGCCAGCAGATGCCTTGCCGTACTCGGTGTAAGACTTCTGTCTCAGAATCTCAAGTGGCTGATACTTTGCACCACACTCAGTCAGAAGAAAGGGAAAGGGGCCAGAACGGTAGGCACAAATTCGGTTTGAGAGGTATGGTCAGGAAGTAGCATCATCAGTTTTGCTTACACCTTAATGGTTAGAACTTTGTTACCGGTCCACACAAAGCTGCAAGGTATTCTGAGTGTAAACTCTGTGTAGTTATGAAGTCAGCTGAAACTTGGGAGGCTCAAATGGATACATATCAGGGGACAACTAGCAGTCTATACCTTAATCGATCCTTGTGGCCAGTTTATATCCGTCTGTGTCTTGCTTGCCATACATAGAACCCACGGAGTTATCTTCATGGATGACAAAGCCACATCTGGTTAATATCTTTATTTATTTATATCTTTGATACATCTCTTTTATTTTTTATTTCTTTGAGTTCATTTCTTAAGTAATTTTTATTGAAGTTAGTTGCTTTAGAATGTTGTGTTTCTACTGCAAGATGTGTATAAGAGACAGGACTTATAGAGAACTAACTAATGGTAACCAGAAGAGAAAGGAAAGTAGGAAGGGGCAGGATAGGTGTAGGGAAAGAGGTACAAACTATTAGGTGTTAGGCATACAGTTGTTTCAAAGATATATTATGTGGCACAAGGCCAATATTGTATAATACCTACGAATGGAATATAACTTTTAAAATTGTGGATTACTATATTGTACATTTGTAACTTACATAATATTGTANATATCCCCTCATTTTTGGATTTCCTTTCCATTTAGGTCAGCATAGAGCACTGGTTATAGTTCCCTGAGTTATAGAGTAGATTTTCATTAGTTATCGATTTTTATATATAGTATCAACAGTATATATATGGCAATCCCAATTTCCCAATTCTTCTCATTCCCTCTTTACCCCCTTGGTGCCCATACATTTATTTTCTACATCAAGGTCTCTAGCATTTTTATTTTTTAACTTTGTTGCAGCTCTTTTTTAATTAGAAAAAGGAAGCATTTTATATTGGAGTTTAGTTTATCTACAGTGTTACATTAGTTTCATGTGGACAGAAAAGTGATTCCGTTATCCATATTAGAGCGCTAGATCTCTGGAAGGTGATTGATTCTCTTCAATGTCAGTGTGTGATTCCTGGTGTTTTGATGACTTATAAACTAGTGGATAAATTAGCTGCTCCCTTCCTATACAAGTTCAAGTATAATGGAGAAAGAACAATGTAGCTTCAATTAAAAATAACATTCAGAAAAGAGATAAAGGGAAAGTCAGAGCAGTCCCTTGCCCCTAGCAATAATGAGAGCCTGGATGAGTGTTGGCATTGCACTGCTTGCTTAGTTCTTGTTCTGATCTCCAGAGGAGCCCCTTTGTCCATTTCCCTCTATGACCACATGAAGTGTGCACTGGAAAATGTGCCTTCTTTGAGGGCTGCATGGCTTGTACTGTTTGGGGGCAGCGGAGTTGTAGGAGTCAAACAATTACAGGCATTTCAAGCCAGGCTGTGCTTTCCCTGGCAATAAGAAGCCCTCCATTACTCAGCGATGCATTTCAATTGCTTTCTTGTCAGATGCACTTGAAAATAATCATCAGTGCACATTATATCTAGATAATTATTTTGTGTGGATGCTAATATTTAAAAACTTTTAAGGCATGTAGTCGATTTACAAAGCGTTTGTTTCTGCTGCACACAAAGTGAATCCGTTATACCTACACATATCCACTCTTTTTCAGATTCTTTTCCAGTATAGGTTATTACAGAATATTGAGAAGAGTTCTATGTGCTATACAGTAGGTCCTTATTATATTTTTTTTCTATAGTGGACTGTATGTATCAATCCCATTCTCCCAATTTATCCCTCCCACATATTAATTCTTTAACACTATAATTGTCATTAATTGAGTTGTCTAGTCTAATCGTCTCATAGTTGAATTGTTAGACTTGTGATATGTTATCGAATTCTATTTTTATTCTGTGTGAAAAAGTGGGTTTGAGTAATGTGTTTTCCTTGACAAACAGGATCCTTGTTCTTTTTTCCCAGCTTTACTGAGATTTGATTGACACATGATATTGTATAAAGTGAAGGTGTACACACATTGATTTGATACACTTATATATTGTGAAATGATTATCACGGTCATGTTGGCTAGAGGTTAACACCTCTGTCACCTCTTTAATTACCATTTCTTTTTGTGGTGAGAACATGTAAAGTTTACCCTTCTAGAAAATTTCTAATATCTAATACAGTGTTGTGAAGTATAATCACCATGCCGTCCACCACATCCCCAGACCTTGTTTACCTTCTAACTTGAAGTCTGTGCCCTTTGCCAGCATCTCCCTGTCCCCCTTCAATACAGTTCTCAAACCTGAAGCCTCTCATTTATTGGTCTCTGTGCTCAGTTTCTCCATTTCTCCAACATCTTGGTATGGTGTCCTTGGATCCTTGTGGGAGACTAGGCTTGGTCTGGTGTGACTGGCTTTGTTGGCAGACAGTCAGCTTCCTCACATTATCACGACTGACTTCCAGCACAATAACTTGTGTTAACTCTGCCAAGCCAGTGCCATAGATTTTAGGATTTTGTGAGAGCATTAGACCACTTCTAGTATGAATTTCTATATTAGGTAGAATAGAATGTAGTTTTTAAAAAATAATATAGTGACCTTAAATATAACAATGTAAGGTAGATTTTTTTTTCCTGTCTCAGATAAATAGTCCAGAAGGAGGTAATCCAGAGTTCTTGAGCAGTTTTTCCATCTTCCACATTATTTTTGCAGGTCAGTGTGTTTGAACCAGTTTTCAGTGACTCTTAGACAGGAGTAGGGCAGGGAGGGACAGGTTAGAGGAAGAGGGTGTACTTGTTCTTTTTAGGGATGTGACTTAGAAGAAGCACTTCTGAGCTTTTCTTGGGGTAACATCAGGGTCTCTCTGTGCTCTGCTATTGAAAAGCCATCATATAGACGCCCTTATGAATCTTAAGAATAAATCTCAGCTCACCAAATATTAGCTGAGGGCCCACTGTGTGCAAGGAGCCTGTACTAGGTATTGAAAACAAGAGAGAATAAAATGCCACCCTGCAGGGGAAAAAGAAGCACTTCTGCTCCCATTACAGTAGTCACATGACCCCACACAACTGTAGTTCAGTTCAGGAACTCAGTCGTGTCTTTATGACCCCATGGACTGCAGCATGCCAGGGTTCCCTGTCCATCATAAATTCCTAGAGTTTACTCAAACTCATGTCTGTTGAGTCAGTGATGCCATCCAACCATCACATCCTCTGTCATCCCCTTCTCCTCCTGCCCCCACTCTTTCCCAGCATCAGGATCTTTTCCAATGAGTCAGTTCTTCGCATCAGGTGGCCAAAGTATTGGAGTTTCAGCTTCAGCATCAGTCCTTCCAATGAATATTCAAGATTGATCTCCTTTAGGATGGACTGGTTGGATCTCCTTGCAGCCCAAGGGACTCTCAAGAGTCTTCTCCAACATCACAGTTCAAAAGCATCTTCTTTAGCACTTAGCTTTCTTTATAGGCCGACTCTTACATCCATACATAACTGCTGGAAAACAATATCTTTGACTAGATGGACATTTGTTGGCAAAGTAATGTCTCTCCTTTTTAATATGCTGCCTAGGTTGGTCATAACTTTTCTCCAAGGAGCAAGCATTCTTTAATTTCATGGCTGCAGTCACTTGGAGCCCCCCCAAATAAAGTCTACCACTTTTTCCACTGTTTCCCTATCTATTTCCCATGAAGTGATGGGACTCAATGGCATGATCTTTGTTTTCTGAATGTTGAGTTTTAAGCCAACTTTTTCACTCTCCTCTTTGACTTTCATCAAGAGGCTTTTTAGTTCTTCACTTTCTGACATAAGGGTGGTGTCATCTGCATATCTGAGGTTATTGATATTTCTCCCAGAAATCTTGATTCCAGCTTGTGCTTCATCCAGCCCAGCATTTCTCTTGATGTACTCTGCATATAAGTTAAATAAGCAGGGTGATAATATACAGCCTTGATGTACTCCTTTTCCTATTTGGAACCAGTCTGTTGTTCCATGTCCAGTTCTAACTGTTGCTTCCTGACCTGCATACAGATTTCTCAGGAGGCAAGTCAGGTGGTCTGGTATTTCCACCTCTTTAAGAATTTTCCACAGTTTGTTGTGATCTACACAGTCAAAGGCTTTAGCATAGTCAATAAAGCAGAAGTAGATGTTTCTCTGGAACTCTCTTGCTTTTTCAATGATTCAATGGATGTTGGCAATTTGACCTCTGGTTCCTCTGCCTTTTCTAAATACAGCTTGAACATCTCAAAGTTCACTGTTCACGTACTGTTGAACCCTGGCTACCCAGTTGTAAGGAGCTTGTAAAATTTAGGTAGATGGTCATCTGACCAGATAAAATATGGGAATTCTGTTACTAAAGAAAGTGGAGGTGAAGGTGGTGGAAATCTGGATGATAGTAAGTCATCATAAAGAACAATATTGAGTTACTATGAATAGAAATAACATGAAATATTAATAATTTTCCCTTTGGTGGGGGAACTCTGTGTTATTCTCATTTTCTATGATTTATCTAGACTTTATCCATTTATATATTTTGTCATCTTTCCATTTTTCAGATGTTTTACAGTGATCCTCTATCACTTGTATAATCCAAGATGATTTTAAGAATTCAATAAGCTAAATCCCACAACTCTGAATTTTGAGAGATGCTATAATAAAAGTTGTCTGAAGATTTAGTGCATAACATAAGTCTTCAGAGATTTCTGGAAGAGATATTCTGGCAAAGAGAAAGGCAGAAATCGAGATATGAGCAAAGAAAGATTTTGTTTGCTAGTGATGAAGTTACTTTCTGACTCTTTAGAAATGAGCCAAATTAAAGAAGAGTTGAATTAAGGGAAGGAGGGAGAGATTGAATATCAGCTAAGCTTAGTGATCTGGAGAAAGGGTTATTGCTTGTTTCCCATGTTAATAATTTTAAAAATACTATTACTATATCATGTTAAATAAATGTATACTGTTAAAACAGTAATGCCTAGGTTATTGATTGACCAAAATGTTCATTTGGATTTTCCTGTGACAGCGTCTTATATCCAGAAATTATGCTAAAGTGAGATGATTCCAGCTCAGCCATAATCCATCAAAATCAGGAAATTTGTGTAAAATAATAATAGTATAGTTCCTAGGCTTCCCTGTGGCTCAGACAGTAAAGAATCTGCCTGTGGTGCAGGGGACCCAAGTTCAATCACTGGGTCAGAAATATCCCCTGGAGAAGGGAATGGTAAGCCACTCCAGTATTCTTGCTTGGAGAATCCCATGGACAGAGGAACCTGGGGTGCTGAGTCTATGGGGTTGCAAAGAATCAGACATGATTGAGCAACTAACACTTTTCTTGATTCGAAATTGTCAAAAAAAAAAAAAAAAAAGTCAATTACACGGACAAGAAGGAAAACCCAGTAGGTTCACAGGGAAATATATTTTGAGTTTAAATGACTGAAAAATTTGTATTTATATGTAGACTATAGAGTGTTATTAAAACAAGCATTTGGATGATGCCAGATCCTACAAAATGGTACCTAGGCACTGTGTTGTNTAAAAAAAAAAAAAAAAAAAAAAGTCAATTACACGGACAAGAAGGAAAACCCAGTAGGTTCACAGGGAAATATATTTTGAGTTTAAATGACTGAAAAATTTGTATTTATATGTAGACTATAGAGTGTTATTAAAACAAGCATTTGGATGATGCCAGATCCTACAAAATGGTACCTAGGCACTGTGTTGTTTCTCTCTTCCTGTAGACATCTTTTGGCAGTATTAACCCCCTAATGAAAAACAAATAGTGGTTTAAAATGAAATATTTTTGTCCTTGATGTTTAAAGGTTAAATATTCTTTTTTGGTAGCTGGCAGTGGGAATTTATCCTTAGTATGTTAAAGAATTTGAGTAAAAATCAATGTGGAGTGGCTTCTGGGAGTTGGGGCATCAACTGTAGAGGAGGCCTGAGTGGTCCTGCTGGATGGACAGCAGTATCAGGGTAGCCCTGCGTGTCTCTGGAACGGGGATTCATGCACCCAGCTTCTATTATGTGGCCTTTAATGTGTCCGAGATCCTGTTTTCTCAGTCTTTCTCCTCTCTTTTTCAAGATTCATATATCGAAGAAAAAGAACATGATTGTCCTGGCTTGGACCAGGCATCTACTCCTGGATGAACCAGCTATGCTGTGAGCAGAGGGGAAGGACCAGTGGCACCACAAGACCACCACACAGGCTTTGTGTATCAGAGCCTCCCCAGAGAAGGGGGTTCACTGGAAGAAAAATGGTGTGTTAGTCCCACCATATAATGAAGAGGAGGCTAACGCCATTCATTCTATGAATTGTTTCCTATTAATACTATTTGCAAAATAATTAGGAACAGTTGCTAGATGCTCTGAAAGAAAGCATATACATTGCTATCAAATCATGCCAGAAGTTTCTTCTTTGATGTTTTTCTTATGCTATTTGCTCAAGCTTCTGACTTGAGCTTCATCCAGTTAATTTAGTTTGTTACACTGTTCTGATGGCTGGGAAAAGGGGACAGGAAAGAAAGAGATAGAAAAATGTTTGTAAATTTAGGTATTTGCAATTTAATCAAGAAAGGATTCTTTTTAATGAATAGACAAAACCGCCAAAATTAGAAGTTTTATTACAACATAATTCCTTGCATGTATCTTGAGTAAGAATGAATAAGTTGTCGTCTGGTATCTGTATAAGCCAGTTATAGCATTTTAGAATGTCACTTATGAAATAGAAAATTTCCATTTATATAAAAACCTTTATATCCTGCTGAAGAAACTTTGAAATGTCAATTTCATGCAGTACATCTGGAGAAAATCTGTCTAGGGCATAACACCTTCACTGTTACACAGTGGTTATAACTTATCTCTGTAAATAGTGACTAAAACTTTGTGGAGATGCACTGTCTGTTGGGACAGTAGATACTACTGTATGTAGTAGTAGACAATAGGTACAATGTAAGGTTATAGAGTTTCTGGATCATAGGTCCATTTAGATCAATGAATTTCCATTGTAATGCTGATTGAAGGTCCATGGAGTTACATTTTTAGTAACAAGATTTTTTAGAAGACATTAACATGATGTGGTATGTTCAAACATCACTTTCATGAACTGTTCCTTCTTTACAACATACTTTGGTCACAGGACAGTGGAATGCATCAACTATAGTACCTCAATAAATATTTGCCAAAGGAAGTGTAAACAGAGGACAACAGAAAAGGAGAAATTTAGAAGGGATGGTTATTAGGTAATGGTCTGTCTCCCAAGTGAAATTTTAGTGCTATAGCAATGTCAGGAAGATAAGAAGGTGGAAGTGTCCCCAATAAGAATAGAACATTTCATCATTTTGAACAAATATAAATGTATATAATCATGCAAAAAAACCCAAAGAACTTATGGGTTAGAGGTAGTTGGATCAGGCGATCAGACGGCAGGTAACTTTATTTCATTTGCAAAGTAAAGTTTGTTGTTTCTGTTTTGAATATAATAATTAAGACCTAAGTGCGTGAAGGCACTCAGTGTTGTCCGACTCTCTGCGACCCTGTGGACTGTAGCCTGCCAGGCTCCTCTGTCCATGGGATTCTCCAGGCAAAAGTACTGGAGTGGGTTGCCATTTCCTTCTCCAGGGGATCTTCCTGACCCAGAGATCAAACTCATGTCTCCTGCACTGCAGGCAGACACTTTATCCTCTGAGCCATGAGGGAAGCAATTTGGGGCTTCCTGAGTGGCTTAGTGGTAAAGAATCCACCTGCCAAGCAGGAGACTTGGGTTTGATCCCTGGGTTTGGAAGATCCCCTTGAGATGGAAATGGCAACCCACTCCAGTATTCTTGCCTGGGAAATCTCAGGGACAGAGTAGCCTGGCAGGCTACAGATCATGGAGTCATCTATAGTCAGACACCACAGAGAACTAAAGAAAAGTAGAACAATTTAGCTTTAGTGATGACAACCATCCTCTTTTTTGGATTGATTTGGGGATGTGTCCAAACATGGTAGTTATTTTGCAAAATAAGAAACAGAAGTGTTAACATTTTTTCAAATTATATACATATATAGGGATGTACATATGCCAAACATTTCTTTGGACTGACAAGAAAGTAAATATCAGAAGATACTTTAAGTCACTTTATAAGCATTTTAAAAAGTCTGGCAAGCTCTAGTGTTAAATAAATTAATTAATGCATATGTCAATTTCATTTCCAAGGCAAACCATTCAATGTCACAGTAATCCAAGTCTATGCCCCAATCAGTAATACTGAAGAAGCTGAAGTTGAATGGTTCTGTGAAGACCTANGCATATTGAGTGCAACACTTTCACAGCATCATTTTCAGGATTTGAAATAGCTCAACTGGTATTCCATCACCTCCACTAGCTTTGTTCATAGCTAGTGGGAAAAAAACAGAATGGGAAAGACTAAAGATCTCTTCAAGAAAATTAAAGCTACCAAGGGAACATTTCATGCAAAGATGGGCTTGATAAAGGAGAAAAATGGTATGGACCTAACAGAAGCAGAAGATATTAAGAAGAGATGGCAAGAATACACAGAAGAACTGTACAAAGAGAGCTTCATGATCCAGATAATCACAATGGTATGATCACTCACCTAGAACAAGACATCCTGGAATGTAAAGTCAAGTGGGCCTTAGGAAGCATCAATAGTCAGGTCTAGATAGATTATATTAGCAATCACCTCTGACTTTGAAATTACAGTATTACTCAAGAACAAAAATGTCTAGTATTCTCTTGATGTTGACTGAAAGCTGTGAGATGGTGGTTAAGACCATCAGAATTGTGACTTATCAGTAGCAGCTCCTGCTCTGAACTACAGTGGAGCTCGTAGTTCTCTAGCTGGCTGTAGTCATGACTGCAGGAAACCTGAGCCAGTCACTTGATTCTGTACTAAATCATTTACAGTAATCAATTCTATCACACAGTGGGAATAGTAATGATTCTGTATCAGTTTTGTTTCTCAATAGATAGATACAACTGGAACCATTCAACTACCATAGTATCTGCTGTCTCTACCTGTTCCTTGTACAGAATGAATTTGAAAGCATTAGATCGATGATAGGTAGATAGAGATAGAGATAGATAGATAGATAGATAGATAGATAGATAGATAAGGCAAATTATGTAGTCATCTAAGAACTGGAGAGACTTAAGACAAAAATCCACTTTACAAAAAACATTTTCAATTCTTTCTGTTTGTTTGTTTTCTTTCCCTTGTGAAGAATTTACCATAATGGCACCCCACTCTAGTTCTCTTGCCTGGAAAATCCCATGGTTGGAGGAGCCTGGTAGGCTGAAGTCCATGGGGTTGCTAAGAGTCGGACACCACTGAGCGACTTCACTTTCAATTTTCACTTTCATGCATTGGAGAAGGAAATGGCAACCCACTCCAGTATTCTTGCCTGGAGAGTCCCAGGGACAGAGGAGCCTAGTGGGCTGCCGTCTATGGGGTCGCACAGAGTCGAACACGATGGAAGCGACTTAGCAGCAGCAGTAGCAGCAGCAGAGATCAAATAAGCAATGAAATTTTATAAAATACCCAGTGTTACTATGTGGAATTGGGGAATGTGTATTGGTATGGTTACCTTGCTCTTGTCTAACTAATTTACTGTTAAAACATGCTAATCAAATATTTCTCAATAAATACTGAGAGGCATGGCCTGGAGAATCCCAGGGACGGGGAAGCCTGGTGGGGGGCTGTCTATGGGTTAGGACAGCATCAGACACGACTGAAGCGACCTAACAGCAGCAGCAGCAGCATGGTCTGTTGGTAAAATGATTATTCAAAATATTAAATGGTATCATCTATGATATTGTAAGAATAAAAGTTTGGAACTTGAATTAAAATCACTACGAAAGAAACTGATGTTTCAAATAATCTCTAGTTTTTTTGTATACATTGGTAGAATTCAATTTCAGAAAAATAACTACTCTGAACACTTAGAGATCAGACTTGGTGCATAAAATTATCTGCTTGAAAAATGTTAACACAACAGTGTTCACAGTAAAAGCACAAACAAATTTTGCCAGCCACAACACAAGAGACTTGCAGAAGCTTACCTTGTTTTGGCAAAATGAATTGCTCAGTTATTTTGTATTATCTTATACTGGATACTAAAATTAAAGATGTAGGTGCAGCATATTTTATTTATCTTCTTAACTTACTTCTAATTTACTTTCTTAAAAATTATTACTTTCAAAACAATTTCTTTGGTACTCAATTTTAAAACATATTATAACATGTAACTTGTGTTAAAAAAATGTACAAGGGAATGTGTAAAAGAGAAGTATAGTGCTTAAGATCACAGATGCACTTGCCAGATGACCTGGCAAAACCTCACTCTGATTTGCCAGCTAAGCCACAGTAGGCAGATTACTTTTCTGTACCTTAATTTCATAATATATAAGAACAGTATTAGTATTCACCAGTTAAGTGATAGGAGAATTAAAGGAAACCAACTATATAAGATACTGAGTATGATGCCTGGAAAGAAGTAAGTCCTTGATAAACATTAACATTTAATATTTTTTGTCAAATTATCATTCAAAAAAGCAAATTCAAAGATAATTCCAAAGTGATCCAGTGATGCTCAGTATCTGATTAGGCATACTTAAACAAGTTCATCATGGTAGACTCACACTCAAACCCTGTTCTACATCCTTCTGATCTACTTATGGAATACTCTTTAGAAAAAAAAAAAAGTGGAAGACATGATATTCATGTCTTTTTGAGTTATCTTTCAAGTCCTGAATACTTACTAATGAATCTATTTAAATATTCCAAAAGTAAGAGAAACACAAGGTTTTAGGCAAAGTCCAAAATGATTGATACATTTTTCGTTTAAATTTTCCACACAGCCCTTTCAGTCTTTTATTACCCACTGAAATGTTTCCATATGGACCACAACTTTAAAAGATTGTCAGTAAGACACCAAGTGATAGCCAATGTGCTAAATGGACATTTCTAAACTCATATCTAATTTGATCCTTTTGGTCTTTTGATCTCACTTTACATCACCAAATCAACTGAACTTAATTAATACTTGCTGACCACAAACTCTGTCACTTACACTGGGCCTTAAACTTCATCAACTCATTGGACATGAGCTTGAGTAAACTTTGGGTGATAGGTGAAGGACAGGGAAGCCTGGTGCACTGCAGTCCATGGGGTTGCAAAGAGTCAGACACAACTTAGCAACTGAACAACATTAAATATAATAATACTTATCTTTCTTTGTACTTCTCTGATCATAGAATTCCACTCTTCCTTATAAGTGCTTCTTCCTTTGACTATCTTCAAATAAATCTCTCATAAAAATCTAATATACGCTTCTCTTTTCAGTTTAGGTGACTTTTCTAAGATACCATGAGTTATTCCAAGACCAATTTCCAAGGAAATATCCATCCCAGCTTTCTCTATTGATTCTTTCCCCACACTTCTTTGAATAGTTACCTGAAAACTTCTTTAGAACCACAATTTTAGCATATATCAACTTGAATTACTTTTCTTCCAATTCAGCTCTTCTGTTACTTCTTACTTTGATTGATGGTAGCATCATAAACCCCATCACTCAGTTGAAAGCATGGAAGTTCTCTAAGCATCTTCCTCCTTGTAACTTTCTATCTCCAATCCATCAAACGCTAATATTGACTTCTATTCTAAAATATTTCTTCACTTCAATCTTCACTCTTCTTAATACCATTGACCTAGCTCATTATTTTTCACTTATATCACTACAAAAGACTTAGAAAACTAGTTAGAGCTCGGTTTTGCATTGTATTTGTGTTTAGCTAATCCAAGTGCCCATTGTTGCATGAAATATTCCCTTGGTATCTTTAATTTTCTTGAAAAGATCTCTAGTCTTTCCTATTCTGTTGTTTTCCTCTGTTTCTTTGCACTGATCGCTGAGGAAGGTGTTCTTATCTCTTCTTGCTATTCTTTGGAACTCTTCATTCAGATTCTTATATCTTTCCTTTTCTCCTTTGCTTTTCACAGGTATTTGTAAGGCCTCCCCAGCCAGCCATTTTGCTTTTTGGCATTTCTTTTCCATGAGGATGGTCTTGATCCCTGTCTCCTATACAATGTCATGAACCTCAGTCCATAGTTCATCAGACACTGTATCTATCAGTTCTAGTCCCTTAAATCTATTTCTCACTTCCACTGTATAATCATAAGGGATTTGATTTACATCATACCTGAATGGTCGAGTGGTTTTCCCTACTTTCTTCAATTTAAGTATGAATTTGGCAAGAAGGAGCTTATGATCTGAGCCACAGTCAGCTCCTGGTCTTGTTTTTGTTGACTGTATAGAGCTTCTCCATCTTTGGCAGCAAAGAATATAATCAATCTGATTTCGGTGTTGACCTTCTGGTGATGTCCATGTGTAGAGTCTTCTCTTGTGTTGTTGGAAGAGGGTGTTTGCTATGACCAGTGGGTTCTCTTGGCAAAACTGTATTAGTCTTTGTCCTGCTTCATTCCATATTCCAAGGCCAAATTTGCCTGTCACTCCAGGTGTCTCTTGACTTCCTACTTTTGCATTCCAGTCCCCTAGAATGAAAAGGACATCTTTTTAAAGTGTTAGTTCTAAAAGGTCTTGTAGGTCTTCGTAGAGCCATTCAACTTCAGCTTCTTCAGCATTACCACTTGGGGCATAGACATGGAGTACTGTGATATTGAATTGTTTGCTTTGGAAACGAACAGAGATCATTCTATCGTTTTTGAGATTGCATCCAAGTACTGCATTTTGGTCTCTTTTGTTGACCATCATAGCTACTCCATTTCTTCTAAGGGATTCCTGCCCATTTAGTAGATATAATGATCATCTGAGTTAAATTCACCCATTCCAGTCCATTTCAGTTTGCTGATTCCTAGAATGTTTACTTTCACTCTTGCCATCTCCTGTTTGACCACTTCCAATTAGCCTTGATTCATGGACATAACATTCCAGATTCCTATGCAATATTGCTCTTTGCAGCATCAGACCTTGCTTCTATCACCAGTCACATCCACAGCTGGGTATTGTTTTTGCTTTGGCTCCATCCCTTCAGTCTTTCATGCAAAGATGGGCTAGATAAAGGACAGAAATGGTATGGATCAAACAGAAGCAGAAGATATTAAGAAGAGGTGGCAAGAATACACAGAAAAACTGTCCAAAAAAGATCTTCATGACCCAGATAATCACAATGGTATGATCACTCACCTAGAGGCAGATATCCTGGAATGTGAAGTCAAGTGGGCTTTAGGAAGCATCACTATGCACAAAGCTAGTGGAGGTGATGAAATTCCAGTTAAACTATTTCAAATCCTGAAAGATGATGCTGTGAAAGTGCTACACTCAATATGCCAGCAAATTTGGAAAACTCAGCAGTGGCCACAGGACTGGAAAAGGTCAGTTTTCATTCCAATCCCAAAAAAAGGCAATAACAAAGAATGCTCAAACTACTACACAGTTGCACTCATCTCACACACTAGTAGAGTAATGCTCAAAATTCTCCAAGCCAGGCTTCACCAGTACATGAACTGTGAAAAACCAGATGTTCAAGCTGGTTTAAAAAAGACAGAGGAACCAGAGATCAAATTGCCAACATCCATTGGATCATGGAAAAAGCAAGAGAATTCCAGAAAAANCTCAAAATTCTCCAAGCCAGGCTTTAGCAATACATGAACTGTGAACTTCCAGATGTTCAAGCTGGTTTTAGAAAAGGCAGAGGAACCATAGATCAAATTGCCAGCATCTGCTGGATCATCGAAAAAGCAAGAGAGTTCCAGAAAAACATCTGTTTCTGCTTTGTTGATTGTACCAAAGCCTTTGACTGTGTGGACCACAACAAACTATTGAAAATTCTGAAAGAGATGGGAATACTAGACCACTTGACCTGCCTTTTGAGAAACATATAGGCAGGTCAGGAAGTAACAGTTAGAACTGTACATGGAAAAATGGACTGATTCCAAATAGGTAAAGGAGTACGTCAGGGCTGCATATTGTCACCCTGGTTATTTAACTTCTATGCAGAATACATCATGAGAAACGCTGGGCTGGAAGAAGCACAAGCTGGAATCAAGATTGCTGGGAGAAATATCAATAACCTCAGATATGCAGATGACACCACCCTTATGGCAGAAAGTGAAGGGGAACTAAAAANATATTGTCACCCTGGTTATTTAACTTCTATGCAGAATACATCATGAGAAACGCTGGGCTGGAAGAAGCACAAGCTGGAATCAAGATTGCTGGGAGAAATATCAATAACCTCAGATATGCAGATGACACCACCCTTATGGCAGAAAGTGAAGGGGAACTAAAAAGCCTCTTGATGAACTTGAAAGAGGAGAGTGAAAAAGTTGGCTTAAAGCTCAACATTCAGAAAACTAAGATCATGGCATCTGGTCCCATCACTTCATGGAAAATAGATGGGGAAACAGTGAAAAGAGTGTGAGAATTTTTTTTCTGGGCTCCAAAATCACTGCAGATGGTGACTGCAGCCATGAAGAAAAGACTGTTACTCCTTGGAAGGAAAGTTATGACCAACCTAGATAGCATACTGAAAAGCAGAAACATTACTTTGCCAGCAAAGGTCTGTCTAGTCAAGACTAGGTTTTTCCAGTGGTCATGTATGGATGTGAGAACTGGACTGTGAAGAAAGCTAAACGCCAAATAATTGACACTTTTGAACTGTGGTGTTGGGGAAGACTCTTGAGAGTCCCTTGGACTGCACAAGGAGATCCAACCAGTCCATTCTAAAGGAGACCATTCCTGGATTTTTATTTGAAGGACTGATGCTGAGGCTGAAACTCTAATACTCTGGCCACCTCATGTGAAGAGTTGACTTATTCGAAAAGACCCTGATGCTTGGAGGGATTGGGGGCAGGAGGAGAATGGGACGACGAAGGATCAGATGGCTGGATGGCGTCACCGACTTGATGGACATGAGTCTGAGTGAACTCCGGGAGCTGGTGATGGACAGGGAGGCCTGGCATGCTGCAATTCATGGGGTCGCAAAGAGTCTGCCATGACTGAGCGACTGAACTGAACTGAATTGATGTCAAGTTTAATTTTGAATACACATATGTATATTTTTTTCTTACCTAAATATAGAACTGAATGCCCTCTGTTCCGTGTTCTGCTCTTTGGGAGAATTATGAATGATATAAGATAAGATAGTATCTTTATTAAAACATATCTGAAAATAAAGTTTCAGAATAATAAAATTGTTATTGTTATTTAAGGTAAATAACTCTCAGGGAAAACTTATTTGCTTTTAAGAAAAGCAGTGGGTAGAAATTGAGTGGCTTCTCCATCTCTCCAGAATATCAAACATTAGAGTAAGCCTTTGACTGTAGGGTTCTCTGGCTCTGAAACCCATCATCTGATCCTCCACTGAATTGATTCCTAAGGATAAGGGCAGTTCCTGTTATTTCAGGCCCCTATCACCGTTTCTGCCCCTTAAATCAGCAGTCACAAAATGAAGAGTCACAGAATAAACAGCATAAGTGCTAATTTTGGTTTAAATAAACTGATTGAAACAAACTGACACAATATCTAAAACGGAGTTTAGAAATAACCCTACTTTGAAGTTTGGTTGATTGATGCAGTTAAAATTGGGGTAGCAGGTAGAGGAGAGAGAGAAATAAGCTTGTTCTCTGAGTAAGGTAAAAATAGTGAGAATGGACCATCTGTCATCCTCTTCCCTGTGGGATTCTCTGCTTTCAGGATTGCTCTGTTCCAGGTTTCTAGAAGTATCACAGATTTGATGAACAGGAGACTTAACAAGTTTCTATTGTACACTTAGAAACATAGGGTCCAGTTATTTGATGTTCACAGATCCTGGTACCTAGTAATGGATGCTGCTCATATACCCACATATTTCTTTATGTTTATATATTTATTTTTACTGACTATATGCTCTGTGCCTGGTGCTTTCATAAGCATTGGTGATACAGAGAGACAATGGAGAGTCATTCCAAGTCATTCAAAGGGGCTTCCCTGGTGGCCCAGTGGTAAAGAATCCACATGCAATGCAGGAGATGTGGGTTCCATCCCTGGGTCAGGAAAATTCCCTGGAGGAGGAAACAGGAATCCACTCCAGTGTTCTTGCTGGGCAAATCCCATGGACAGAGAAACTTGTGGGCCACAGTCCATGGAGTCACAAAGAGAGAGACATGACTGAGCAACTGAGCACACACACAAAAGGCCATTCACAGAGTAGGGTTGACTGGATGGTCACGGCAATATCAGTTGTATATTCTCATTCACAATTTCGATTTATCAATATTGATAAACTACAGCCATCAACTACTGCTTTATATGTGAATGCTAGAGAGTTTGATTAGGCAGAAGAATAGATTGGGGGTTATACTGTGAAGTTTTTTTATGGTGATGAGTTTATATTTTACCTATTTGAGATCAAGAGTCAATGAGCACTTTAGAGAAATGAGGGATTTGTTTAAAACTGACTTTTAAGTAAATTTGTCTAACAGAAATTAGGAGGCTGGGGTAGAACCCGGTAGGAGGAGTACAAGAACAGAGTCTCTTAAAATAACCCAGATGCAGGCAGTAAGACCCTTCTAAAGGAGGATCAGCAGAACTTGGTGAGTAATGAAATTGTGGGATAAAGAGGAAAATGAGTCAAGAGTGTCTCTAGTTATTTTATTGTCTGATTACGTAGAAAATGATAACAAACTTGGAAAAGAAATTAAAAACCAGCAAATAGCAGTTAATGTTCTTTCAAAAGGCTCAAGTTTGATTATTAAATTTTTGTGACACTAAGAATATACCATTCATCCATCTCTTGATGTATGTATGCATATATGTATTAGGAATAGGAAAAAAGACATCACCTTGTATAACAAAGTTCTTGGTGGCTTTCCAGAGGAATGTATGGAGAAGAATTATGAGGCTGCATGCAGGATTCATGGGGAAGATCACNACACTAAGAATATACCATTCATCCATCTCTAGATGTATGCATGCATATATGTATTAGGAACAGGAAAAAAGACATCACCTTGTATAACAAAGTGCTTGGTGGCTTTCCAGAGGAATGTATGGAGAAGAATTATGAGGCTGCATGCAGGATTCATGGGGAAGATCACATGACTAGCAATGTCTACTACGTTGAAAAGGTGGGGGATGACAGCATTCTTGTTATTTTCTTTCTAACCTTGTAGAGATAAAGCTTCAATCATGAGAGTAAATAATATATAATACAGCCATCCCCATGTGCCCTGTTTCTCTCACATTGTTCCTTCTCCCAAGTTCTTGACCTGAGTACTTTCTGCTCCATGTTGCTCATCCTTATATGTTTCAGATCTTTTCCCTTTCTTGAATTCCCTTTCTTGAATTTCTGTTTAAGCCCTCTAGTATCACAGTTCCTTATATATTGGGTTGGCCAGCAAGTTCACTTGGGTTTTTCCATGCAATCTTGTGAAAAACTGAAATGAACTTTTCAGCCCATTCAATGAATTGTTTCTATCTCTTCCCTGAGGGCTCTAGTCCTTTCCTTAAAATCCTTTCCCATAGTAGATGCCTAACCACCAGCACTGATCCCTCCAAATTACCTCCTGTCTGCTTGCTTCCATTTTGAACATCTTGAATTATGTGCCCATTGCAACACCTTGCTATTTTACCTGGTTCTACCCCATTTTCAACTATTTGAATAAAATCGATATTGGCTGTATTTTGAGACACTGTGTACACATTCATTACTGGCATTTGAAGCTGAGGCATCTCATTCCTAGCCTTTCCCAGTCATAATGCTGGTGTCAAAGGTTCCCTACCCATAATTTCTCTTATAGTAATTTGGCTCCGTCCTGTGAAATCTGAGGTCCAGTAATAACTTTATGTGGAAAACAAGTATTAACAGCTGTTGAACAACTCCTGCCCTAATGTTTAACCAAATAAGATGTTTTATTAGGAGCTATATCTTTATAGCTTCTTTTTAACAGCTGTAATAAACTCTTTCAAAGCAATATGCTTCAAGAGATCAAAGAGCTATTCTCAATTAGAGTCATTCCTTATTAACCATAGTCGGGAAAGGAACAAGAAATAAATCAAAGTGTGTCCGATATGTCCTTTAGCAGACTGAGTGAGTATTGTGTCACTGTGATATGTAGCTTTAAACCAAATTAAAAGTCCTGTAAAGCACAGAAGCTCCCTGGGCAATGACAGGAGACCTGCCATGGAGATCACACCTCAGTTTCTGATGTCAGTGCCACCTAAACGCCACCTGTGAGCCCTTCCGAAGCATCTAGAGATCAAAGACAAAGAGCACATCAACAAAGTCCGAGGATGTAGCCTATTTTCCATCACTGAAGAGATGTGCAGCCCAAGTTGACTGTACTGATTTCAGCTTGAACAAAATAACAGCAGGTTTCTAAGGAGCTGTCGTATATTAGATGAAGTGAGGTTATCAAATGCTGTAAGGGCAGAAAATGACTTAAACTGGGATTCACTGGAAAACAACCTCATATCCTGTGGCGTGGTATGAAACCATAGCCGCAGAGCAGTGCTGAATGAGTCGAGTTAATCTTTTTAAAAGGGCTCAACAAGCCACCTTAATTGTGCCACCATTCTCTCTTCATCCTGGGTTCAAATGCCCAGTCATCTTTGACTGTTTGAAATTTTTCATGAGGTCTATCCAGGTCTCGCATCTATTGATTGCTTCTCCTTCTACGTCCAGACCTCTCATTCTATATACCTGTCCTGTTTCTCACAAGAGCTCTGTGAATTCATTTTGTCATGATTTATGGTGAAAGGTCTGAGTGTTAGTTAAGTAACTTTCTCAAGGATTAACTGTAATAAGCAGAGCTACTCAAGTTTCTCTTCTTGTGTGAGACATTTCTCAGCTGTTCTGTCCTGTGCTGTGATAAACAAAGGTGATGACTTTTTATTCTGAACCATGTCTCTGACTTCATCATTTCCTATTACCGCCTCCCGCTCCCATATTCCCATTGATATGATCACCTTGGGGTTTGATTTGATGAAGATAAAAGTCAATTTTACTTGTGGATTCCTAGGAGGGTCTCTCTTCCATGAAATGTCAGCTGTTAGCAAGAGAGTAAAATGGAAATGTCTCCAAATGGAAATATATCACTTAAACGATGTAAGGATTTCCAGAAGCCTAGGTAGACTTGGTCCTTTTCCATTTTATAACATTGCTTCCTCTTTCCTCTTAATTCAGCCCTTCCGCTTCTGTACTAGGCAAAGAGAGCTTTTATCAAGAAAAAGGGATTGGAAATGCTTTTACTATGTTTCAGTATTCTTATCTCCATTTTGTGAGCTCTTCTGATTTTTCACCATCCATCAATTTGCTCTTTAAAAGCTTCCCAGATTGATCTGTATGCCTTTGAAACTTTAACAGCACAGAAACCATTTAAATTATTTTCCAGAATGCATCAGAATGACATGGGCATAACATTTACATAAATCTCATATGACAAAGTATGAGGGAGTGTTCAGATTCTAGTATTTTACATTAATCAAGAAAGGAAGTTATAAAGTACTCTAATACTAAAAGGATTATAAAGTGCCTTCATATAATCCTTTTCATAGTTACTCATGAACCAAGAATGGCTGTCACGATGGCATATCAATATCTTAAGGATTGATATGCAAACCAGACCAAGGAAACTAGTGTAAGTTGTCCGAGTGGTAAGGAAATGAATGTCAGAGTAAATGGGCCTGAGCTGAAAGATAAAGGTAAGAAGTGTGTATGCTGGGGGAGGAGTCAGATATCAGTAGATACTAGCTTCCAGTTTTTAAACAGGTGCTCAGTGTATATGAATTCAACAAATATATATTAAATTGACCGAATACATATATATCTCCCTTTAAAGGTGTAAGTAACACAAAACTGTTTTTTTTGTTTTGTTTTGTTTTGAACACTTAGAGAACTTAACAAATCCTGTAAAGCAAAGTAAACACTTGAAGCACATTTGTTACTACCTGTATCTTACCTTAGCTTCCACGCACCTTAAACCAAACCAGCTTTATTCAAACCAGGTTCCTTCTTTCTCCGCCAGCTTCACAAATTTCAGCCTTATCGCTACCTAGGTAAGCTTTTTCTTTTCTTTCTTCAGTTGTGAAACAGATGTGGGCAGCCTTTTTCTGGAAAGGGAAGTAACCATTTGGGGCTTTCCAGCCACATGGTCTCTGTTACAAATACTTAGTTTTACTGTGGTCATTTGAAAGTAGTTGTTAAGTGTGAACAGGCAAGCATGTCTGTGTTCTGAAAACATTTAATTCGTGGACACACATTTGAATTCTAGGTCATTTTCTTGTGTCTAGAAATTGTCGTCTTTTTATTTTTTTTTCTTTTCAGTCACTTAAAGATGTAAATATCATTCTTATTTCATAGACCATATGAAATAGGCAGCTAGCCAAGTTTAATCCATTGGTCATAGTTTGCTGATAACTGTTAAAGGGTAAAATTTTTGTTTGTTTTGCTTCCTTTTATTGGACACGACTTCACTTTCACTTTCACTTTATCTCAATTGAACATCTATGGATTTTTATTGATCAACCTCTAAATACTTGGGTTTAAAATACCTATTTTTTGAATTATTCATTTTGAGCTATTTGTCTCCACTAATTCTTGATTAATGGTTTAATTATCATATATCATTTTTAACCATTGGTTGTAAAGTCTTAAAGAGGCTATCTTTATATTTATTTTATTAACCTTCTAAGACACATAACTGTTGACTGAAAAAAATGCATAACCTAAAACTTGAGAATTGTGTTTTATATGGTGGACAAAACTGAGGACTTGAGCCCCGGGTACTGCCTTTCAGATTGCTCTGAGGGACTCTTCTGAGAAAGGCAGAGAGGAGCCAGGATATGTAGGAGTTCTTGCAACAAAGACTAGGTAACAGGCACATCAAAATATTACTGTTAATTAAAGAAAACCTGATATCTCAAGTTTGACATTTTTCTATGTATGGGAAGATGCTAGAGTCTGGGCTCACTGAAATCATTCCTTTGGTATGCATTTCAGCTATCTGGGATCAGGATACTGTTTTTCTCCATCCTGGATCCCACCAGAGTGCACAGTGTGTGTGTGGGGGGTGGGGGTGTGAGTAGCTGATGGCCAAGACATCCTTTGTTTATAGATATGGCAGGCGGCATTTTTAATGCACATCACAGCCCTGCCCACATCACAGGGCAGTGAATAATGGAGCCCTGTATAAATGCTAGTTGAGTGAGATAGGAGCAGTTTTCAACAGCCCTTCCAAGTAGCAGCAGCAGGTTCCAATACAAGGCTGTCTCACAAGGCCTCCCTCTAGAAAGGAGCGCTTGGGCCCCATTTATCTGTTTATCAAAACAAAAATAATCTGAATCAGTCTCATGAGTGGCCTCTCTGGTCTGATTTGGAGGGCACTGGGAGAAGAAATTGCTCTCAGCGGTGCCCCAAATACCATCACTGGTAGTGTGTTGGTTCTGTTAACCATTGTTCTTTCCTTTGTCCTTTGATCCTGAAAAAGAGGTATCACACAGACTCCAGGGGGACTGGTATTTATATATTTTCAAAATTTGGGACATCATTTGATGACAAATACAAGAAAAAGCATGGAAATCCTGACTCTGAGCTAATGATTTATAACCTTGATTGCACATTAGAATTATCTGGGGAGTGTTTAAAAAACCCTAAGTATTTAGGTTACACCTGTGACAATGAAATCTGAGTTTCTATTAGTGGCCCCCTCTTAGCAGTAATTTTTCCAGCTCCATAGGTGATTCTATTGTATAGTCCTGTTTTAGAACCTCTGCCCTACACCTGCTTGTTAAATGCAATCATTACTCAAGAGAGGTTAATAGATTAATTTTCTCTTATTTTAATCTAATGGATTCATCCCATTGACATCAGGAGGGGAAGGATTAGAAAATAAATTACAGATCCTGAGGTTAGTGCTCATTAAAATATGAATGAAATAGAGAAATGGCTGGCGGGGGGTGGGGGTACATTGAATATACCTCACATATTTTGTTGAATTGTCATTCTCTTACATTTTGTTGTTTGAAAATCAAGAACAAATAATATTTGCATCACTGAATAGCCTTCCTACATTGCATTGATTATATTTCTAATTTTTGTAAAGTAATACTTTAACATCTCCCAAATGGCCAGTGGCTGTAATCTCGGGTGGCTTTGATCTGTAGCACCTTGAAACAGGGCTTCAGTTCCTGGCTAGAGATTGAGTTAGGGCCATGGCGGCGAGAGCACCAATTCCTAGCCACTAGACCAGTGGTCAGTTACAAGGTCCTGGCCCTTTGGCTTTGCAGAAAAGAATTCCCTCAAGCATGGGAAGTAATGAAACAAGTAAAGTGTATGTTAGGAGGCAAAAGAGAACAGTGTGCGTGGATAGACACACGGGCAGGCCCAGAGAGAGCTGCATGCTTGTGGCAGCTTAAACCACTTTTACAGGGCGTTTCTTTCAGCTTTCCTTTGCCCAATCACTTTGATTTGCCTGCTTCACAGTCCATATGTGGTATATCTCAGGGTACCTTCATTAGTGCACGTGCGTCTCTTAACCAAGACAGATTCTGGTGAGGAGCCCTGTGAGTAGTTAGCATCTTTACTATGGGGTGGTGCCCCTTCCCTTTTTGATCTCCAAGGAGCCTTTTTGCTCTTGTGTGGAAGGTCTGGCAGGGCCCAGCGTCCTGCCTCAATTGTGCTGTTTTTGCCTTGGAGTATAGGTTCAGAGAATACCAACTCCTACTGTTTGCCCTGGGGGTCCATCTGTCTCCTGCCTCAGCCATAGCCACATAGNATGGGGTGGTGCCCCTTCCCTTTTTGATCTCCAAGGAGCCTTTTTGCTCTTGTGTGGAAGGTCTGGCAGGGCCCAGCGTCCTGCCTCAATTGTGCTGTTTTTGCCTTGGAGTATAGGTTCAGAGAATACCAACTCCTACTGTTTGCCCTGGGGGTCCATCTGTCTCCTGCCTCAGCCATAGCCACATAGATCTTGGCTCACCCCAAAATACCTGGAGCCTTTAGATGGCCCCCAAACATAGGCTTAACAGTAATGATGAACATGAACTTTACAGGGTCCCACTTTCAAACCTAGCTAGCCACTCCTAAACCACCAGCCTGGCCCGTCGCTTCTCCTAGAAATGACAGTAAAGGTGCCCCCCCACCCACAAGGGCACTTTCTCCTCTTGCCTCATCAGAGACCTTGGGACTTCACTTGACTGCCCTGCATGGCTGCTGTATTTCCCCCAAGGAACCATGAATGTAGCAAAACTATAGAACTCTGGTTTCTTACTCTTTTGTTGTTGCTGCTTTTATTTTTTTAAATTTATTGATTTTAATTGGAGGATAATTACAATACTGTAATGGTTTTGTCATATATCAACATGAATCAGCCACGTGCCCCCCACAATCCTGGACCTCCCTCACACCACCATCCCCACCCCATCCCTCTGGTTGTCCCAGAGGAAGTCTCTTTATTAAAAAAAAAAATATTTATTCATTTTTGGCTGTGCTGGGTCTTTGTTGCTGTATGGGCTTTTCTCTAGTTGCAGCAAACGTGGGCCCCTCCCTAATTATGGTGGGCAGGCTTTTTCTGTTGCTGAGCACAGGCTCTAGAGAACAGGGGCTTCAGTAGCTGCAACACTTGGCCTCACTAGTTGTGGTTCCCAGGTTCTAGAGCCCTGGTTCAACAACTGTAGCACACAGCCTTNCTTTCAATACTTTGCTTTTGTATTTGTATCAAGGGTATACAAGGCTGACTTCACCCTTTGCATCCAGGCTCCACCAAGACTATCCCTCTAGGACATTTGGTTTGTGACTGAAGAACAGTCAGAGCTTAGGAGAGTCTGGGTGATTTGGGGTGTGGGTGATAGTCTCATTCTTGGGAAGAGTTGGTTTTGCATAGGTGTGTTAATGATCCTAGTTACATTGTGAGTGGAAGTTCGATGGTTAATTAATTTCTGAAAGCACCAGCCACTTATCCTCACACCAGCCAGCAGAATTCTGCCCTGACAGTTACACATGAAACCTTATGCTGAGATTGTTCCTCTCGTCCAGTTATCGATCCTTGATGGTCACTCACAGGCACCCCTTCCCTGAGTTGTTTCCTGGTCACTGAGTCGGGCTCTTCTTCAGTTTCAGAGCTTCTCTCACTACCTTCACAAAAGGCTAGGTTTTCCAATCTCTATGAACCAGTGCTTCTTGTCCTAATCTCTCTACTCCACATTTTTAAAAAAATCCAGTTTCCATTAGTGTATCTGGCCCAAACATAAATGTTTCAAAGAAGTTTTGGTATTGGGTATAAACTTTAAAGAAATAGACTACACATGTTCCAATATGAAGTTATACTTGTAAGAAGTTACACAGGATGGTCACTGGTTAAATGCATCGCTCCGATAAGAAGTCTAGGGCTTCCCTGATAGCTCAGTTGGTAAAGAATCCACCTGCAATGCAGGACACCTGGATTTGATCCCTGGGTTGGGAAGATCCTCTGGAGAAGGGGAAGGCTACCCACTCCAGTGTTCTGGCCTGGAGAATTTCATGTACTGTATAGTCCATGGGGTTGTGAAGAGTCAGACACAACTGAGCAACTTTCACATTCACAGTAAGAACTCTTTCAGCTTTAGCAAGATTAGTTCCTTTACAGTATTTTCAGAGCAGTTTTTCAAGCCTCAGTTTTACGCCTATGAGAAGGGTTTGTTCACCTAGGCCTTTTGGTATTTCCTAAGATGTATCACCGGAGAAGGCAATGGCATCCCACTCTAGTACTCTTGCCTGGAAAATCCTATGGACAGAGGAGCCTGGTAGGCTGCAGTCTACNGCAGTTTTTCAAGCCTCAGTTTTACGCCTATGAGAAGGGTTTGTTCACCTAGGCCTTTTGGTATTTCCTAAGATGTATCACCGGAGAAGGCAATGGCATCCCACTCTAGTACTCTTGCCTGGAAAATCCTATGGACAGAGGAGCCTGGTAGGCTGCAGTCTACGGGGTTGCTAAGAGTTGGATACGACTGAGCAACTTCACTTTGACTTTTCACTTTCATGCATTGGAGAAGGAAATGGCAACCCACTCCAATGTTTTTGCCTGGAGAATCCCAGGGACAGGGGAGCCTGGTGGGCTGCCGTCTATGGCTAAGTGACTTAGCAGCAAGATGTATCACAAAGACTTTCTGCAACTTATAGGAATGGTAAGTTATGCCTTTACATGTGGTCCTGAGCATCTACTATGTGCAAACGTTTTGGGAGGCGTATGTGGTCAGTTGCTCAATCATGTCTGATTCTTTGCGTAGACCGTAGCCCATGAGGCTCCTCTGTCCCTGGGATTCTCCAGGCAGGAATATTGGAGTGGATAGCCATTCCTTTTCAAGGGGATCTTCCTCAGTTGGAGTCTTTACCACTGAGCTACCTTTTGGAGGCACTAGGATGCAGAAGCAAACAAGAGAAGTTGTGGTTCTTGCCCTCAGTTCCCAATGTTCAGATTGACTCCACTATGTATTAGTTCTGAGACCCTGGGAGAAATTACTTAACCTATCAGAGTCTCATCTGTTAATAAAGGAAAACAGTGATCTTAATACTTAATCAAACTCACAGATTGTTCTGTGAATCATCACCTAATTTCCCTGAAGTTACTTTGTAACTATAACAGGATAAACTGTAAGTATTCATATTTTTTAATTGCAATAATACACATTCTCAGACAACACTAAGAAATCTACCAAGAAAATTTGAAACTTAACTGCTTAAGACATAGAGACATAGAGAGCAGATTTGTGGTGACCAAGGAGGAGGGTGGTGAGGGAGGCAAAGGTTTGGGAGTCTGGGATTAGCAGATGCATATTGATGTATATAGGATGAATAAACAAGGTCCTACTGTATAGCACAGGCATTATATTTGGTATTCTGTGATAAGCCGTAATGGAAAAGAATGTGAAAAAGAATGTATATACATGCAGAACTGAATCACTTTGCTCTACGTCAGAGCTTAACACAACATTGTAAATCAATCATACTTCAATAAAATTAAAAACAAAATAAGAGTAAAAAATAAACCTTACCTGCTTAAATTGAATCAGAATAGGTAATGAAGGACCCTTCCTAGTTTAACCTGCTTATTTCTAAAATACAGCTCAGGTATCACTGTTACAGGATATTTCTTATTATTGGATGTGGTGGTGGTGGTTTAGTTGCCAAGTCATTCTTGCGACCCCGTGAACTGTAGCCTACCAGTTCATGGGATTCCCTCTGTCCATGGAATTCTCCAGGTAAGAATACCGGAATGGGTTGCCATTTCCTTCTCCAGGGGTTCTTCCCCAACCCAGGGACTGAACCGTATCTCCTGCATTGTAGGTAGATCATTTACCACTGACCCACTAGGGAACTATTATTGTATATAAATTATTTATGCATGCATGCATGCTAAGTTGCTTCACTTGTGTCCAACTCTTTGCAACCCTATGGACTGTACTCCGCCAGTCTCCTCTGTTATATTCCTACCCTAATAATGAAGAATGCACCTCCAGAACTGAATGGACAAACTCCCAACAGAACTTGAACCTCATGGAGACCAAATTATCAGAAATGCTAAAATCATTAATACTTGTAAAAATTCAGATTTTGTCAAAAGAAACTTTATAAAACAGACTAAAGGTATTTGACAACATTTATGTACCAAGTATTTCAAGGTTTCTGTAGAATGCACACTTATCTTGGTTTCTGTCATAAAAAAATGACAAGATTTTATTGCCCTAACCCCTTTGTCCAAGGGATGACTTAACATTTATGACATAGTTTGCCTCCAAGAGTTATCAATGACACAGGAAGGTGACTAGATAAAATACCCAACACAGTTGATGGGGATAACTTTAATTATCTCACTAGGGGGGTTTGAACTACTTAATTGTGGGATTTTTTTTCTAAGTAAAGTTTACATATTAAGATGCCTTGTTGTTCTCAAACGAATTTAAAAATAACTCACAGGAATGGCACAAACAGTGGCAATTTGGAGATGTAAATCAGATTGCAAAAAACAGATAGGTTTCCTAAATCTGAGAGTATTTTTGGACTCTTTTGTTTTCTTCTTTTTATAAATAACCTGCTGTTGGGATACAAGGGCATTACTGTTCATCCTTGTGTGGGTGGTATAATTACACAGAATAGTTTAAGTGAAAAAATCATTATATAAATGTTAGGTTGCAATCAGAACTTGATGTCACCTATATCATTTGAGTCTAATATCCTTGCATTAAATGCCAAAAACAGGATATAAAGTTTTCATTCTAAAAATAGCACCTAATAAAGAGAGATAATTAAGCTTCTGATTAAAAGCTCACACACTCCTCATTCTTTGTCTTTTTCCTGGGTAACTAATTCTGGTGATACTTGAAAGTATCAAAGCCTTGAAAGATAAAATTTTGAAGGTTATCCCCTCTTTCCCATTGGGGGTCATAAGATAAATGGGTGCTGTCTGCAATAAATTTTTAGAAAGAATGTTCTTTTTAAGCCTCCAGTATCATCTTTAATACCTACAGATTTCACATGCTCTGTGCTTATCTTCCCTTCTTGGTAGTTGAAAATATATTCCCCTTTCTGGAGAAACATCTAATTTTTTAACCTCCTTAAGCCAAAATGTTAAATTTCCTTTACGTCATCAATATTTACTGTATGTGCATTTTATTGCCTGATACTGTGGTAGGCACCATAAAAGACACAGAAAAATAGCAGACAGTTTTGCCCTCAAAAATTTCTCTGAAGAAAGAAATCCCATCTTGCACTTGTCTAAACCGGTGTTTAGCTAATATATGTTGATTTAACTTGACATGGAAATGAGATGAAGTGACACATCTGATGTTGAGTTTTATGATGAATGTATCAGAGATTACATTATGTGTTAGAAATTGTGTTGATAAGATTATATCTACATTTTCAGATTTTCTTATTTTTCTAATATAGCAATAATTCATATTGTTTCAAGAACCTCTCAAAATTAAAAAAGAGTATAAGAATGGAAAAAAGGTTTTTCAGTATATAATTATATTCATTGATAGCACCATTTTGATATTTTTTTCCTATTTTTTGTGCATGAATTAAAATATTATTGTAATTTATTTGTATATGGAATTTTGATTTTATGTAATATGATTGCTTTTTCAGTTAACATGCTATGCAAATATTTTTCACATCTCATCAGTTCTTTAATACATTTGGTCCTCACTCTTTCGGGGGAATTTACTAGAGGGTCAAGCTCTAAAAACTACTCCTTGTCCTAAAGAAGATTATAGACATGGCTAAGATACAGATAATAGATAAACAATTTCAATTCAGCACGATAGGTTACGAGGAAAGTAAGATTAAACTATGTATAGCCACAAACTGACTCTTGAATGTCATAGTATGTCTGTAATTGTTCGCCATTTTCTATGACATTTGTTGTACCTTTGCTGGCCCATCAGGTATTCTTGCATATATGACTGTTACTAACTAATAACCACACTTTGGAATGACCTCCTCTCGACCCTTACCTTTTCATCTTCTGTTTTATACAGTTTAGCTTCTTAGATGACTTTTCTTAGAAGTGTTTTGAACTGATTCGATCATTCTGGATATTTGTGGACTCTTCAGACTGAAGGAGATTTAAGTCCTAAGCATATTATTGGCGAGCACTTGGTATAAATTGACAGTTCATAGAAATCCTCTGTTGCTGTGTCACTTCTTAAGAGTTTTATCAACTCCAAGTAGGACGTTCCTGAGTAGCACGTTTGGTGGCCTGTGGACATGAAATTGCTATAGAATCTTTCCTTGTGATTTGAGGGAGGAGAAGTCCCTAAATGTACGATAGTTACGTGAAAGATGTTTTTGTATTCTCACTCTTTTTCTATGAAAACCCTAATCTATTAGGGATTTACCTTTATATAAGTGAGGAAACTGAGTCAAAAAGTAGGAATAACTTGCATAAGCTCACAAAACTACTCAGTGGAAATGAGCAATGAATATTCTGTCTGATTCTTTGAATCTAAGTTGGTATATTTCAAACATTCTAAAATTCTTATGAATTATCTCTTGAAATACTGCCTGAAACCAAGTTTCTCTTTTCTTTTTGAATTCCAATTTAAACATAATGTTAGGACTTCTCACCCTGTACTCCTTGTCTCTTCCCCTGTGTTTATATTTCTATCTTTTTTTTTTACAATTTATCTTTACAATTTATTTCTACTAAACTGTTTCTAATTAACAGCTCTTCTTTTTCAATTTTCTACCATCTATGTTCAATATGTTTAATACTGATTGTTGTACATTTTATTTCTAGAAATCATTTTGTTTCTTTTTCAGATCAGCTATGATTTAGAGTTTCCTGTTACCTGTCTATAATTCCAATTGTATTATTTAAAGAGAATAAGATGATTGTTTTGTAATGTCTGATAGTTCTTATACCTAAGCTTTGTGTGAATCTGTTTCTAAGTTGCATTTTTGTATTTCTTCTTCCTCATGGTGCCTTGAGGGCATGGTTCCCTTTGGTGTGCTAATATTTGCCTTGGGGAAGATATTTGTGGGAATTCTTCAAAGAGTAAAGGGGTGCGCCAAGACAGAAGAAATCCCTCTAAGGCAGATTCAAAGCTCTTATTTCCCTGGTTCACTTAGCCTTGAGTATCTTAGCTGCATTTCTCTGTAGTACACTCTACTGGTGCAATTTATNGTGGCTTGGATCAGGAGAACAGAAGTATGGGTGGTGAGAAGAAGTAGATTTCTGGGCATATTTGTAGTTAAATCAAGCAGGAGTTACTGGTACAGGGGCTACGGGCTGTGGGGTTTTGAAAAAGGCATCAAGGGCAATACCAAGGTTTGCAGCCTGAGCAAAATGGGGGGTGGACCTGTCATGAACAGAGATAAAGAGGCCAAGGAAACATCAAATTAGGGGCAGCAAGAGAGAGAGCTGTGTTTGACTGTGTGGAATTTCAGATGCTCTCTGCAGAGCACTGAGAAACTCTAGAAATTCTAGAAAAGAGTTTGTTTTCAGAAAACACTCATGAACAGCTCTTGCAGAATGTATGACGCTGGTGCCGGTGTTTGTGTTTGTTTGCTTGCTTTCTTGTTTTTTAAGCTAAACTCTTTCTGGATGAAAAGTCCTTCACTGTCCAATAAATTTTTCATGTTCTTTTTGATGAAGAAGAGTCAGATTAAATATGAACGTTCCTCCACTCCCTCTATGAGATAATGGAACCCATTTTTTCATCAGCCTAACACCACCAGCAGCAACAACAAAGTTCAACTTATTTGAATCCTCTTGGCTGGCATGTACTCCACATCCATCCCTTGATCTAAAATCAGTGCTCATATCTCCAGTCACCTGCTCAGAGAGGCTATTCATTAATTTTTAACAGGTGAAATTTCACTTATTCGCATTACAAATGTGGGCTTACATTGCTGTGCTAGTCCCATCTCCACCCCCTTCCTCTCACAGAGAGCTGTCTTGGCCTGTTGAAGAAAAAAATCAGGCCAAACGAAACTTAAGCTTCTCATTTCTGGTGTGCTTAAAGCCCAGCATGTAAATGTGGCCCATGAAAGAAGCAAAGACAAGCTTCCAAACAGATGTTTTCATGGGTAAACCATTGATTTTTAACCTTGAGGAGATAATAAAGCCATGTCAGCATCTATTTATCAGCATGAGAGAGAAGTCGTCTATCACCCCCAGGGGCTTACGGTGCTTAGCAATGAAGAGCGGTGGCGATGTCAGCGTGACACTTCTAATACTGTAAAGCCTTAGATCTCTTTGAGGTTGGGATCTTGTGCTGAGAGACCCAAATAGAAGCAGCATATTTATAGAGTGTCCCTACAGCTCCTACAGCTGACCATAGATCTTTCTATGTTTCCTCACACCATCTTCCCGACTGATAATCCGCTGGCGCAACCGGCTTTCAAATCACTGTGCAGGTTGCCAACTTTTCCAAAAGTATTTAAAATGATTATGTTTTAAAACAGATGTTTTCCCTGCAAAAATATTTTCTTTTACAATTATCAGGAAATAGGAGTAAACAAACAAAAACAATAACAAAGTGAACACACCACTAATTCCACACCCAGAAGAATGTGCCATGCGTTATTTGGAAATAATCCTCAAGACAGAGATCCTGATACGTTTTTGTGCCTTTCCAAAACACTCGTTGGGCATATACTCTTTCTCATCTTTTCATTTAAGGGATGTCATTTACATGTCTCCATACACATAAATATTCTTTCACCAGTTTATTGTCAAGTAGTGTTCTTTTATAATTTTATTGCTTTGTGGTTACTTAGGAGTAGTCCATGGGATTTTCCAGCACTCTTTCCTGGAAAATACCATGGATGGAGGAGCCTGGTGGGCTGCAGTCCATGGGGTCGCTGAGAGTTGGACATGACTTGAGTGACTTCACTTTCACTTTTCACTTTCATGCATTGGAGAAGGAAACGCCAACCCACTCCAGTGGTCTTGCCTAGAGAATCCCAGGGATGGGGGAGCCTGGTGGGCTGCCATCTATGGGGTCGCACAGAGTCGGACATGACTGAAGTGACTTAGCAGCAGCAGCAGCAGGAGTTCACTGTGTGGATAATTCAAAAATTTTTTAACCAAATCTGTTGTTGGACTGTTAGACTTATTTTCCCTTTTATCTATCTCAAATAATTCTATGGTGAACATCCTTGAAAATATGGATATACATGTTAATTATCAGGAAGATTTATTTATTTTCCCTTAAATTTTGTTAAAGTAGAGATAAAACTTAAACACAGAAAAGTGTCCATTCCTGTGAATATTCACTCAAGAGATGTCCACCAGTGAGTCCAGCTGTGTATACGGAATGTGACAAGGAAAAAGAAATAATCCAACCCCAGGAACTTGCCTGGACCCTTTCCAGTAGCTCCTCATCCTCCAAGGAAAATACTAGCTTAACATCTGACCTCATAGATGAGTTTTGCTTGCTTTTGAACTTTTTTGAAAGGAGTCACGTTTTGTATTCTCTGTTATGTCTGGCATCTTCCTCCCAGCAACATGTCTTAAGTTATCTGTTCCCACTGTTGTGTGTAGTTGCTGCTTTTTTTTTTTCCCACTGATGTGTAACAGGGGCCTGGAGATATTTTCTTTAAAGGAGCTGATACAAAATATTTTAGGCTTTGCAGGACACGTCCAATGGCTCAGTGGTAAAGAATTCACCTGCCAAAACAGGAGACTCAGGAGTTCTAGGTTCAATCCTTAGGTTGGGAAGATCTCCCAGAGGAGAGAGTGGCAACCCACTCCAGTATTCTTGCCTGGAGAATCCCATGGACAGAGGAGCCTGGCGGGCTACAGTATGGGGCTGCAAAGAGTCGGACACGACTGAAAACTGAGCACAAGCATGAGGACACATTTGGAACTGTGACGTATTCTTCTCTCTGTGGGTGTTTTACCAATCCCTTAAGAATACAGAAACTAGTCTTAGTTTTCAAGCCTTGCAAAAACAGACTTCATATCAGAACTAACCCAAAGGCCATAGTTGGTTAGTCCTTGACACATGGCATTCAGTGATACGAATATATCACACTTTATCTATTCTACCTTGGATAGACATTTGCTTCTGGTTTTTGCTTTTTAAGAATAATGGGGAACACATGAAAACCATGGTGGATTCACGTCAATGTATGACAAAACCAATAAAATACTGTAGTTAGCCTCCAAAAGTAAATAAAGTGAAAAAAAGAAAGGAAGATAAGATCAGAGACTGAGAATAAATAAACCAGAATGCAAACAGTGAACAAAAAAAGAATAGTGCAAATATCAACATTATTATACATGTCTTTGATATGCACATCTGTGAGAGAAGGACATAGAATTTCTAGTCACAAGGCATTTGTCTATCCTGTTTAGTGGGTTCTGCCAGATGTTTCTAAAGTAATTATACCAAGTTATACTTTTACACTGATTCCACATCCTTGCTAATAGTTGAGAATATGTATCATTTTCCTTCTAAATTTTAACCAATTGAGTATAGGTGCAGTGGTATTCCATGTGGTTTTATTGTTTATTTCTTAATTGACTTATGAAGCTAAATATTTTTTCTTACATCAGTAGTCCATTTTAATTTTTTTTTCTATTAATGTCCTGTTCAAAACTTTTGTCAATTCTTTTGGACATCTATGTCATTTTACTATTTACTTGTAGGAGATATTTATGTTGTAGGTTTATTGGATATATATATATATATATATATAAAACACAAATATTTTCCCTCATTCCATGGCTTGCCATTTTTTCTCTTAAAGGTGTCTTTGGATGAACAGAATTTTTGAAATTTTAATGCAGTCTTTTAATCAATTTTATTTACAGTTGGCACTTTTTATCTTCCTAAAGAAATCTTTGCTTTTTGTCCCCACTTTCCTTAAAGATTTGTTGTTTTACCATTCACCTTTACCTGTAATACATCTAGACTTGTTTTTCATATATGGTGCAAGTTGTAGGGGGCATGGAGAGATAAGAAAGCCTTCCTTAGTTATCAATGCAAAGAAATAGAGGAAGATAACAGAATGGGAAAGACTAGAGATCTTTTCAAGAACATTAGAGCATTTCATGCAGAAATGGGCACAAAAAGGGCAGAAATGATATGGACCTAACAGAAGCAGAAGATATTAAGAAGAGGTAGCAAGAATACACAGAAATATACAGAAAAGATCTTCATGACCCATATGATGATGATGGTGTGATCACTCACCTAGAGCCAGACATCCCTGGAATGTGAAGTCAAGTGGACCTTAGGAAGCATCACCAAGAACAAAGCTAGTGGGAGGTGATGGACTTTCAGTTGAGCTATTTCAAATCCTAAAAGATGATGCTGCTAGAGTGCTACACTCTATATGCCAGCAAATTTGGAAAACTCAGCAGTAGCCACAGTACAGGAAAAGGTCAGTTTTCATTCCAGTCCCAAAGAAGGGCAATGCCAAAGAATGTTTAAACTATAGCAAAATTGCACTCACCTCACACACTAGCAAAGTAATGCTCAAAATTCTCCAATCCAGTCTTCAATAGTACATGAACTGTGAATGTCCAGATGTTCAAGCTGGTTTTAGAAAAGGCAGAGGAACTGGAGATCAAATTGCCAACATCCGTTCAGTTTAGTTCAGTTCAATTGCTCAGTTGTGTCCAAGTCTTTGTGACCACATGGACTGCAGCACGCCAGTCCTCCCTATCCCACCAACTCCTGGAGTTTACTCAAGTTTATGTCCATTGAGTGGGTGATGCCATCCAACCATCCCATTCTCTGTCATCCCCTTTTCCTCCTGGCTTCAATCTTTCCCAGCATCAGAGTCTTTTCCAATGAGTCAGTTCTTTGTATCAGGTGGCCAAAGTATTGAAATTTCAGCTTCAACATCAGTCCTTCCAATGAATATTCAGGACTGATTTCCTTCAGGATCAACTGGTTTGATCTCCTTGCAGCCCAAGGGACTCTGAAGAGTCTTCTCCAACACCACAGTTCAAAAACATCAGTTCTTCAGGGCCCAGTTTTCTTTATAGTCCAACTCTCACATCCATACATGACTACTGGAAAAACCATAACCTTGACTAAACAGACCTTTGTTGGCAAAGTAATGTCTCTGCTTTTTCTTCTAAGGAATAAGTGCCCTTTAATTTCATGGCTGCAGTCACCATCTGCAGTGATTTTGGAGCTCAAAAAAATGAAGTCTGTCACTGTTTCCACTGTTTCCCCATCTTTTTGCCATGAAGTGATGGGACCAGATGACATGATCTTCGTTTTCTGAATGTTGAGCTTTAAGCCAACTTTTTCACTCATAAGTGTGGTGTCATCTGCATATCTGAGGATATTGCTATTTCTCCCAGCAATCTTGATTCTAGCTGGTGCTTCATCCAGCCCAGCACATCTCATGATGTACTCTGCATGTAGGTTAAATAAGCAGGGTGAAAACATACAGCCTTGACATACTCCTTTCCCTATTTGGAACCAGTCTGTTGTTCCATGTCCAATTCTAACTGTTGCTTCCTGACCTTCATACAGATTTCTGAGGAGGCAGGTCAGATGGTCTTGTATTCCCATCTCTTTAAGAACTTTCCACAGTTTGTGGTGATCCACACAAAGGTTTTGACATAGTCAATAAAGCAGAAATAGATGATTTTCTGGAACTTTCTTGCTTTTTTGATAATCCAACAGATGTTGACAGTTTGATCTCTGGTTCCTCTGCCTTTTCTAAAACCAGCTTGAACATCTGGGGATGACGGAGGATGAGGTGGTTGGATGACATCACCAACTTGATTGACATGAGTTTGAACAGCCTCTGGAAGTGGGTGAGGGACAGGAAACCTGGCATGCTGCAGTCCATGGGGTTGCAAAGAGTCAGACATGGCTGAGCAACTGAACTGAACTGGAGGGGGCTTCATATGTGAAAAACAACTCTAAATGTATTACAGGTAAATGTGAATGGTAAAACAACAAAGTTTTTGGGGAGTGGGAACAAAAGCAAAAATTTCTTAAGGAAGATAAAAAAGTGCTAATTGTAAATAAAATTGATTAAAAGATTGCATTAAAATTGTAAAAATTCTATTTATCCAAAGACATCTTTAAAGGAAAGGTGGCAAGCCACACAATAAGGGAAAATAGTTGTAATATATATATCCAATAAACCTACGACATATAAAAAAATAAAAGAACTCCTACAAACCTATGGTAAAATGACACAGATACCAAAAAAGAATTGCCAGAATATTTGAACAGGACATTCATAGAAAGCAAATTAAAATGGACAATCTGTAGGAATCAAGATTCCTTTCCCCCTGTATGTCTGCCCTATCCCCCAGCACTATTTCGTGAAAATACCATCTTCTTCCCTGCTGTACTTCAGTTATCTCCTAAGTCGTAAATAACATATATCTAGATAACTTTCTGGATTCTCTGTTCCATTGGTCTGTTTGTCTGGGATAATTTTGAAGATCTTCTGAGGTAGTTGAAAACCTACTGAAGAACTAAAATCTGCCAGTTTTACCTTATTCATCTTTAAGATGGCTGGTTAAGAGATTTTCTTACCTTTATATATCCTGTCATTGTATAAAAGTGCTCCTATACAAGCGAGGATATTTGTGGAGTGTTACCAGTTCAAAGAATGGGAGAATTTTGTGTTCTTAATCAATAGGTGGAAAACTAGCTGTGGTAGAGATATTAAGAACAGGAGGAGAGAACATGATAAGGATAAGAGCGGGACATACTTATTTGGGAAGGGCATTAAGCTGACTTTTCTAGCAAAGTTAAGCTCTCCTCCAGAAAAGTTTGTTCTGATTCACTCAATTGCTATGTATCAGCCTAATTATCTGGAGAAGGAAATGGCACCCCATTTTAGTACTCTTGCCTGGAAAATCGCATGGACAGAGGGCCCTGGTGGGCTACAGTCCATGGGGTTGTGAAGAGTCCGATGCAACTGAGCCACTTCACTTTCACTTTTCACTTTCATGCATGGGAGAAGGAAATGGCAACCCACTCAGTGTTCTTGCCTGGAGAATGCCAGGGACAGAGGGTCCTGGTGGGCTGCTATCTATGGGGTCGCACAGAGTCGGACACAACTGAAGCAACTTAGCAGCAGCAGCAGCCCAATTATCTGAATGATTTGTCACTACTAGTATTTTTTTATTGATTTATTTTTCTGTCTCTCTGTTATAGAACATAAATCCCCTGAGATCAGAAGCTCTTTATAACCTGAATACATTTCCCCCAGTGTCTAAAAGATACCTGTCTTATTGCAGATGCTCAGTAAATATTGATAGTGAGTGGACCTGAGACTAACAAAGAGCAATTTTGCAACAATCAGCATAAATAAATAACTAAAACCAGCCATTCAAGGGCTGTGTTTTAGAGGCAAGATGTTAAAAGAGCCTTTGAGAACAATTAAAAATGAAAAAAACAAGGAATAAGTCAAGATCTCACCCTTATGTCTGTCGGCTTATGTGAGTATTACATGAATCAATGATTTTTGTCAGAATGGACTTATAAGACGCAAGAAGATTCAACATTTTCCTGTGCTGAAAAGAATACACTTCTTCCATGACGTCACCATCATCTGCTTAATCAAAAGGACAGGAAATATGGTTATTGGCCAGTTTGAGTGTTCACAGAGGTAGGAAAGGAAAATCTAACTGGAGATACATAGCATAGCGATGACAGTTTGAATCGTATATCATTCAGTTCAGTTCAGTTCAGTCACTCAGTCGTGTCCGACTCTTTGCGACCCCATGAATTGCAGCATGCCAGGCCTCCCTGTCCATCACCAACTCCCGGAGTTCACTCAGACTCATGTCCATCGAGGCGGTGATGCCATATAGCCATCTCATCCTCTGTCATCCCATTCTCCTCCTGCCCCCAATCCCTCCCAGCATCAGGGTCTTTTCCATACTAATCAGTTAAAGAGCCTTGTAGAAATTTTAACTTAAAGGAAAGAATGTGATATATATTAACATAAAGCAGATACTCCCAACCTCAACAGGTTGTCCAAACTTCACTAGCTCATGGACCACAAATGCTCACACAGAAGGAAGTGGCATGATTGGATTTTTTTCAAACTGATGGAAGTGTTTGGTGATAAATTGAAGCACTGCCCTGCTGGCACCCTCTGTGTGCATGTTAAATAGGAGACTAGTTCGTTTAGATATTAGTTTAGTATTATTAGACATTATTTAGTATTATTAGATAGTTCAGGCATATCTATTGTCCTAATGTAATTGTTGCTCGACTCTCTTCCATTCTCCAAAGTGTCCAGGTTGATTATTTCCATCTTACCCCAGTCTTAGCCCATGCAGACAGGCCCCTGGCCATGATGAGGCCCCTTGTAGTGGAAGTCACAGTAACAGCCAAACCCCAGGAAGTGTTTCAGCCACCATAAAAGGCTGTTCAGTGGTTGCAGCTATTGGTCTTTCCCCCTTGGCATGGAGCAAAACTGCAGGATAATTACAAGGTAAAGGTAAAGAGTATGGGGNCCATAACCTTGACTAAACAGACCTTTGTTGGCAAAGTAATGTCTCTGCTTTTTCTTCTAAGGAATAAGTGCCCTTTAATTTCATGGCTGCAGTCACCATCTGCAGTGATTTTGGAGCTCAAAAAAATGAAGTCTGTCACTGTTTCCACTGTTTCCCCATCTTTTTGCCATGAAGTGATGGGACCAGATGACATGATCTTCGTTTTCTGAATGTTGAGCTTTAAGCCAACTTTTTCACTCATAAGTGTGGTGTCATCTGCATATCTGAGGATATTGCTATTTCTCCCAGCAATCTTGATTCTAGCTGGTGCTTCATCCAGCCCAGCACATCTCATGATGTACTCTGCATGTAGGTTAAATAAGCAGGGTGAAAACATACAGCCTTGACATACTCCTTTCCCTATTTGGAACCAGTCTGTTGTTCCATGTCCAATTCTAACTGTTGCTTCCTGACCTTCATACAGATTTCTGAGGAGGCAGGTCAGATGGTCTTGTATTCCCATCTCTTTAAGAACTTTCCACAGTTTGTGGTGATCCACACAAAGGTTTTGACATAGTCAATAAAGCAGAAATAGATGATTTTCTGGAACTTTCTTGCTTTTTTGATAATCCAACGGATGTTGACAGTTTGATCTCTGGTTCCTCTGCCTTTTCTAAAACCAGCTTGAACATCTGGGGATGACGGAGGATGAGGTGGTTGGATGACATCACCAACTTGATTGACATGAGTTTGAACAGCCTCTGGAAGTGGGTGAGGGACAGGAAACCTGGCATGCTGCAGTCCATGGGGTTGCAAAGAGTCAGACATGGCTGAGCAACTGAACTGAACTGGAGGGGGCTTCATATGTGAAAAACAACTCTAAATGTATTACAGGTAAATGTGAATGGTAAAACAACAAAGTTTTTGGGGAGTGGGAACAAAAGCAAAAATTTCTTAAGGAAGATAAAAAAGTGCTAATTGTAAATAAAATTGATTAAAAGATTGCATTAAAATTGTAAAAATTCTATTTATCCAAAGACATCTTTAAAGGAAAGGTGGCAAGCCACACAATAAGGGAAAATAGTTGTAATATATATATCCAATAAACCTACGACATATAAAAAAATAAAAGAACTCCTACAAACCTATGGTAAAATGACACAGATACCAAAAAAGAATTGCCAGAATATTTGAACAGGACATTCATAGAAAGCAAATTAAAATGGACAATCTGTAGGAATCAAGATTCCTTTCCCCCTGTATGTCTGCCCTATCCCCCAGCACTATTTCGTGAAAATACCATCTTCTTCCCTGCTGTACTTCAGTTATCTCCTAAGTCGTAAATAACATATATCTAGATAACTTTCTGGATTCTCTGTTCCATTGGTCTGTTTGTCTGGGATAATTTTGAAGATCTTCTGAGGTAGTTGAAAACCTACTGAAGAACTAAAATCTGCCAGTTTTACCTTATTCATCTTTAAGATGGCTGGTTAAGAGATTTTCTTACCTTTATATATCCTGTCATTGTATAAAAGTGCTCCTATACAAGCGAGGATATTTGTGGAGTGTTACCAGTTCAAAGAATGGGAGAATTTTGTGTTCTTAATCAATAGGTGGAAAACTAGCTGTGGTAGAGATATTAAGAACAGGAGGAGAGAACATGATAAGGATAAGAGCGGGACATACTTATTTGGGAAGGGCATTAAGCTGACTTTTCTAGCAAAGTTAAGCTCTCCTCCAGAAAAGTTTGTTCTGATTCACTCAATTGCTATGTATCAGCCTAATTATCTGGAGAAGGAAATGGCACCCCATTTTAGTACTCTTGCCTGGAAAATCGCATGGACAGAGGGCCCTGGTGGGCTACAGTCCATGGGGTTGTGAAGAGTCCGATGCAACTGAGCCACTTCACTTTCACTTTTCACTTTCATGCATGGGAGAAGGAAATGGCAACCCACTCAGTGTTCTTGCCTGGAGAATGCCAGGGACAGAGGGTCCTGGTGGGCTGCTATCTATGGGGTCGCACAGAGTCGGACACAACTGAAGCAACTTAGCAGCAGCAGCAGCCCAATTATCTGAATGATTTGTCACTACTAGTATTTTTTTATTGATTTATTTTTCTGTCTCTCTGTTATAGAACATAAATCCCCTGAGATCAGAAGCTCTTTATAACCTGAATACATTTCCCCCAGTGTCTAAAAGATACCTGTCTTATTGCAGATGCTCAGTAAATATTGATAGTGAGTGGACCTGAGACTAACAAAGAGCAATTTTGCAACAATCAGCATAAATAAATAACTAAAACCAGCCATTCAAGGGCTGTGTTTTAGAGGCAAGATGTTAAAAGAGCCTTTGAGAACAATTAAAAATGAAAAAAACAAGGAATAAGTCAAGATCTCACCCTTATGTCTGTCGGCTTATGTGAGTATTACATGAATCAATGATTTTTGTCAGAATGGACTTATAAGACGCAAGAAGATTCAACATTTTCCTGTGCTGAAAAGAATACACTTCTTCCATGACGTCACCATCATCTGCTTAATCAAAAGGACAGGAAATATGGTTATTGGCCAGTTTGAGTGTTCACAGAGGTAGGAAAGGAAAATCTAACTGGAGATACATAGCATAGCGATGACAGTTTGAATCGTATATCATTCAGTTCAGTTCAGTTCAGTCACTCAGTCGTGTCCGACTCTTTGCGACCCCATGAATTGCAGCATGCCAGGCCTCCCTGTCCATCACCAACTCCCGGAGTTCACTCAGACTCATGTCCATCGAGGCGGTGATGCCATATAGCCATCTCATCCTCTGTCATCCCATTCTCCTCCTGCCCCCAATCCCTCCCAGCATCAGGGTCTTTTCCATACTAATCAGTTAAAGAGCCTTGTAGAAATTTTAACTTAAAGGAAAGAATGTGATATATATTAACATAAAGCAGATACTCCCAACCTCAACAGGTTGTCCAAACTTCACTAGCTCATGGACCACAAATGCTCACACAGAAGGAAGTGGCATGATTGGATTTTTTTCAAACTGATGGAAGTGTTTGGTGATAAATTGAAGCACTGCCCTGCTGGCACCCTCTGTGTGCATGTTAAATAGGAGACTAGTTCGTTTAGATATTAGTTTAGTATTATTAGACATTATTTAGTATTATTAGATAGTTCAGGCATATCTATTGTCCTAATGTAATTGTTGCTCGACTCTCTTCCATTCTCCAAAGTGTCCAGGTTGATTATTTCCATCTTACCCCAGTCTTAGCCCATGCAGACAGGCCCCTGGCCATGATGAGGCCCCTTGTAGTGGAAGTCACAGTAACAGCCAAACCCCAGGAAGTGTTTCAGCCACCATAAAAGGCTGTTCAGTGGTTGCAGCTATTGGTCTTTCCCCCTTGGCATGGAGCAAAACTGCAGGATAATTACAAGGTAAAGGTAAAGAGTATGGGGAAGCTCAATCTTAGAGTTCACCAAGCCGCAGAGGACAGTTGGTATTTGGGGAAATCCTTCCTGGGTTGCTTTCTGAGCTGTGGTGGGAGCTTAAGAGCTGCCAGTGCTATTTTGGCAGCCAACTCAACAGAGCTGCTCACAGGCCAAAATATTTAAAAGCTCAAAAAAAAAAAAAAAAAAAAAAAGTCCGTTTCTTCTCTCTGTCACATACCACACTTCTGGGAGTCTGAAATATCTTACCGAGCACTTTATTCAATCTAAATTTAAATAGAGCTTTCCCCCACTTCCCAAGAGAGAAACAACAATGAACTAGAGGAGAATGAGAGCAACTGGAAGAGGTAATTCTCCATATCATTTGGTTAATCTATTCTTGTTTATTAATTTATTACATGGAACAGTAAGTTTAATGGCTTTAACTTTGAAGTGGAAAAGAAGTCCCTGAAGTATACTTTCAAAAAAATGCAATAATGACTTTAGAAAGATCTAGGACAGGGAATGCATTTAATGTTTTCACTTATTTTCCAAGAAGTGCTTTAACCTTAGCCTTCAGATTTATCATTTTCCATCAGCCCAAATAAACTATCACCATAAGAAACCATGTATTATTAAAAATCAGAACAGTTTCCTATATTTATTAGTTTTAGTCATAAAATTGCTATTAGAAATAGCATACAGATGAGTTTGATATCCATAAAATCACTGAAACATAACATGATATTTACTACCTGTGGTACATAATTACACTCACATGCTCTTAGATGCATTTATTTCTGTCACTGAATAATTATTTTCAGCAAGTGGTGCTGCACTTTCAGAAGTCGAATTTTAATTTCCTCATTCCTTTTCTACTTCTCATTTTGAAAAGATGTAATTTCAAAAAAGAGTCTTTAGGGAAAAAAGTCTTCTTAGCATGTGTATCATTTGTTATTATTTTTTATTTTTTCAGTAATTTTGCTCCTTTTTTGGTTTATGCACTGAAGTCAATCAAACTGAACAACAGTGGTTAATTATAGATTGATCAACCTATTGATATATTTGCTATTGCACCCTAACTTCTAAAATAAATGTTATAAGCCTCAAAGTCATATGTATTGAAAACTGATGTTTAAAATACTGCTTTTATAATTTGTGCCTGTCTTTTGCATTATTTTTAATTTGGTCTCCTCACTCACCATTTAGACAAATGAGGCATTCTTATTAAATTAACTTTTTATTGGAGTATAGTTGACTTACAATATTATGGTAGTTTCAGGTGTACAGCAAAGTGAATCTGTTATACATATACATATATCCTTTCTTTTTAAGATTCTTTCCCCATGTAGGTCATTGCAGAGTATTGAGAAGAATTCCCTCCCTTATAGAGTAAGTCTTTATTAGTTATCTATTTGGTATGTAGTAGTGGGTATGTGTCAGTCCCATTAACAGCTTTGAGTCTCTTAAATGCATGGGGTACATATTTAGATGTCAATTGGCAGAGCTATACCTTTGAATAGTGCCCTGAGGATGATAGATAGTGTCAGTGGATAAACCTGTAAGCTAGCGTGAGAGCCTTGCCAGTTACTCAGTGTCCACATTCGATGCGGCTTCATGACTCTCTCCTTCTCATCTACTACATATTCTAGTGGGAAAATTATATACTCCAATTTGGAAGTTCAAGAAATTCTAAAAAACTCTTCATCCATGAAAACGCCATCGTACTTTCTAGCATGCAGAAGTCTCCATGATTGAGGACCTCAAGCAGAAGGATGTAGATTTAATAGAAAAGACCTCTTATAAATAAACATACAAGTCAGAATAACCTTCTCAGTAATCTGTGTTGCATTTTGCTTTCTAGGCAAAAGTTTCTTCATTTATAAAATGATAGAGAATATTTGAATATGGAAAATTAGTAGCTTACTCAACACATCTGACTAAAGTCTATATCTCACAGTTATCAGACCTTGTGTCTTTAAAGGAAAATAACCTGTAGCAAATCGTCAGGAAAAGGGCTGATAGGAGTGAAAACATCCCTTGGTGAAATTCCAGTTTCTTTGGTGCCCCTCACGTGTAGAATAGCGGTTGCAGTGGAGGGAATTTTTTATGTAGACCTTCCTATCTATTATTTCCATGTCATGCCATCTGGGGCATTGTTTTCATATTCTCCAGTTTTTGAGAGCATTTTAAAATTTGAATTATGATAATATTTGAATTATGACAATTTGAATTATGATAGTATTTTTTTTGGAGAAAGAAACTGGAAATACAGCAGAGATTTTATAGCTCTAGTATGTTTTATTGGAATAGAGTTGCTTTACAATGTTGTGTTAGTTTCTGCTGTACCAGCAAAGTGAATCAAAGTATCATGTTTACATATATCCCCTCCCTCTGGTGCCTCCCTGCCACCTTCCATCTCACCCTCTGTTATCACAGAGCACTGAGCTCCCTGTGCTATACAGCAGTGTCCCACAGGCTCGCTGTTCTGCACCTGGTACTGTATATATGTCAGTCCCATTTGTCCCAATTCATCCCACCACCTTTGCCCCCCTTCCCTCTGTCCGCACATCTGTTCTCTAAATCTGTGTCTCTATTCCTGCCCTGTAAGTAGGTTCTTCTGCTCTAGTTTTCTAGATTCCACATATATGCACTGTGAGTGCACGCTCAGGCCTGTCAGACTCTTTGGAGCCCTGTGGACTGTAGCCCACCAGGCTCCTCTATCCATGGAACGTTTCAGGCAAGAATACTGGAGTGGGTTGCCATTTTCTCCTCCTACATATATTCGTTACTCTACAATATTTGTTTTTCTCTTCCTGACTTGCTTCACTCTGTATGACAGTCTCTAGGTCCAACCACATCTCTACAAACAGCTTTAGTATTTAATGAACCTATAAGCCAATAAGAAAAATACTTAAATTATAATAGATGATCGTTGACAGGGATGGTTCTCCAGAGAAATGGAACAAATAGTATATAGATAGGGATATATATGAGGTGTGGGGAGAAGGAAATGGTAACCCATTCCAGTATTCTTGCCTGAGAAATCCCATGTACATAGGAGGCTGATGGGCTATATAGTCTTTGGGGCCACAATGAGTCAGACATGACTGTGTGTGCATGCATGTACACACACACATACACACATATATATGTATTTATATGTGTGTGTGTGTGTGTGTATATATATATATATATATATATATGGAGTGAGAGAGCACTAGAGAGAGCATTATTTTAAGGAATTGTCTCATGCAATGAGGCTAAGAATTCCTATAATATGCTCTCTGCAAGCTGGAGACACAGAAAAGACAATGGTATAATTTAGTGTGAGTCCAAAGGCCTGAAAACCAGGAAAGCTGATGTTCTGAGACAAAGGTAACTGACCCAGCTCAACCAAAGAACAAATTTGCTCTTTCTTCATCTTTTTGTTCTATTCAGGACCTGAACAGTTTGGTGCCATCCGTCTGCATGGATGAGAGCTATCTTCTTTATTCAGGCTGTAGAATCAGATGCTCGTCTCTTATGGACAGACTTTCACAGACACACCTAGATAGAATGTTTCAACAGCTTTTTGGGTGTCCCTTATCCCAGAAGTGGATACAGGAGAAACACTTGTTAGGTCTTAGATCATTATTATTTATATACAATTATACATTTATAACAGAGAAGGCAATGGCACCCCACTCCAGTACTCTTGCCTGAAAAATCCCATGGACAGAGGAGCCTGGTGGGCTGCAGTCCGTGGGTTCGCTAAGAGTCGGATGCGACTGAGCGACTTCACTTTCACTTTTCACTTTCATGCATTGGAGAAGGAAATGGCAACCTACTCCAGTATTCTTGCCTGGAGAATCCCAGGGACAGGGGAGCCTGGTGGGCTGCCTGCCGTCTACGGGGTCGCACAGAGTCGGACACAACTGAAGCGACTTAGCAGCAGCAGCAGCATACATTTATAATCTATTATAGTATAAATATATTGTTTAAAACTGTAAGCATTTATAAAGCTATTTATCTTTAAACTATGAACCATACATATAGCTTAAAACAGTAATAGAGTTTAAAAGAATGCTATTATTTTATCTAAAAAACTTATAAAAATGAAAAGAAACATAGTATTTTTTATAGCACAGACAGGATTGTATTAATACAGTATCATATCCCATACTAATGTTTTAAACACAGAGCTACATATATATTATCGTGGCATGCTCCAGTCCATGTTCTCACAAAGAATTGGACATTACTTAGCGACTGAACAACAACGAAATGATGTGATCACTTTTATAATGAGGTAAATTTTGCTTGTGTATCTACAAGTGTTTTTTTATTTTATTTTTTCCACTATGAGACCATTTAATTTCCAACTTCTCCTGTAGAAGGCAGGAACTGATTGTGCCTCTGTATTTGTAGAAAGAGAATATTTCTCTCTAGCATTTCACTTTCCTTTCTCACATTTATGTCTTTAAGGAGGAAAACTTTACATATTTGTGTTTTGTAAGATGCAATACAAATGAAATCTGAGAAGCTGAATTTAGCAGTGCAGATGTTAACACAATTTTTGCCATCAAAAGATTAGAATGAAAATGAAATTAAATGTCCTGCAATTATAAGAATGGCATGTATTTTTTGTAGATGTTTTGATACTACATCATGGTGATTTTGATCTGCATTTCTCTAATAATTAGTGATCTTGGGCATCTTTTCATGTTATGTATTCTTTGGAATACATAAGAATGTCAGTTGTATGTATTGGCCATGTGTATGTAATCTTTGGAGAAATGTCTAGTTAGGTCTGCCATTCACTTTATATCTATATCTATGTATATAGAAAGCTGCTGTTTGTATATTTTGGAGATTAATCCTTTGTCAGTTGCTTTGTTTACAAATATCTTCTGCCATTCTGAGGCTTGTCTTTTTGTCTTGTTTATGGTTTCCTTTGCTGTGCAAAAGCTTTTAATTTTGATTAGATCCCATTTGTTTGTTTTGTTTTGTTTTCATTGCTCTAGGATATGGGTCAAAAAAGATCTTGCTGTGATTTATGTCAAAGTGTTGTATCTATGTTACACTCTAAGAGTTTTATAGTGTCTGGTCTTACATTTAGGTTTTTAATCCATTTTGTGTTTTTTTTGTGTTTGGTGTTAAGGAGTGTTCTAATTTCATTCTTTTACTTGTAGCTGACCCATAAATCCTGGNTCAGAAAACTAAGATCATGTCATCCGATCCCATCACTTCATGGGAAATAGATGGGAAACACTGGAAACAGTGGCTGACTTTATTCTTCTGGGCTCTGAAATCACTGCAGATGGTGATTGCAGCCATGAAATTAAAAGATGCTTACTTCTTGGAAGGAAAGTTATGACCACCCTTGATAGCATATTTAAAAGCAGAGATATTACTTTGCCAACAAAGGTCCATCTAGTCGAGGCTATGGTTTTTCCAGTGATCATGTATGGATCTAAGAGTTGGACTATAAAGAAAGCTGAGTACCAAAGAACTGATGCTTTTGAACTGTAGTGTTGGAGAAGACTCTTGAGAGTCTCTTGGACTCCAAGGAGATCCAAGCAGTCCATCCTAAAGGAGTCAGTCCTGGGTGTTCATTGGAAGGACTGATGTTGAAGCTGAAAGTCCAATACTTTGGCCACCTGATGTGAAGAGCTAACTCACTTGAAAAGACACTGATGCTGGAAAGATTGAGGGCAGGAGGAGAAGGGCTTGACAAAGGGTGAGATGGTTGGATGGCATCACTGACTCTATGGACATGAGTTTGGGTGGACTCCAGGAGTTGGTGATGTCCAGGGAGGCTTGGCGTGCTAACATTCACGGGTCACAAATAGTCAGGAACAACTGAGCGACTGAACTGAACTGAACTGAAAGTGATAACAATTGCCCTTCCTAGTGCTCTCAGTCTTATCTTGCTAGATGTATTCATTAAAGAGAAGGAGAGGAAAATTCTGGCTTAGACTCTACCTGAGAGGAACTTGAAATCTGATGAAGTCAAATGGACACATTCATCAGGTACAGCAAAGGTTTATTGAATGCTCTCTCCTTAACAGACACTGTGTGTATATTAATCCCTCAGTCGTGTCTGATAATTTGCAACCCCAGGGACTGTAGCCTGCCGGGCTCCTCTGTCCATGGGATTCTTCAGGCAGGAATACTGGAGTGAGTTGCCATTTCCTCCTCCAGGTGATCTTCCTGATCCAGGGATGGAACCCACATCTCTTTTGACTCCCGCCTTGGCAGGCAGGTTCTTTACCACTAGTGTCACTCTCTTACAGATCCCATGAGAGACACTGGGATTGTTTTATGCCTAAAATTTGGCTTTCATCTGGAGAAGCACAGGCAGATCATTTTAACCGAGAGTTTCTAATATAGGAGTATATTCAGCAAGCCTGGATAGTAAGCCCTGTCTGGCCAAAAAGGAGCCTCAGAGACCAAACTGAAACTCTGATCTTAAGGCAGCAGGGAGGGACCTTCACCTTGGTGAGCCATGTCCTCTGTGTACTATGCTGTCATTGCAAAACTGATTGGAATACCTTTCTGTTGTTCACTTTCCTGATTAAAGGCTTTATTCTGGGTGATACAATGTGACACAACCAGAATTTCTTACCCTCTTTAGAGTCTCTTTATCATCTTTTCTTGGAATTAAGTGAAGTTGTCATGTAACTATCACCCTGTCTGCGGGATTTAAAACTTCTTATCTGTGAAGGTGTAACTGGCCGTCCGGAGTATATATAAGAAGGTGAGAAAAGATCTCTCCCTCATTATTTAGAGGAGATAGGGATGATCAACAGGTCTGTAATTGCTATAGAGGCAATGTTCTTTCTTCAGATTACATAGTTTTCTAATCTTTCAAATGGTAGTAACACCTCATCGTCCCAGATGGAGCAGGAGATTTCTAATTAACTGTTGCTACCATCGTTCATTTAAAGTCTATCCTGAAAATGGTATTTACCACAATGAGCTGTTGCTCCCATGACACTTAGAAATAGGAACCAGCTAAGTTTTTTTGTTTTTAATCAACTGGAATTTTACTCAGTGGAAGGGAAAAGATTTTTCAGTGCACACAAAGTATGTGCTGCAAAACAGAAATGCTTTTAGACAAGGCTCCAAGGGTTATTTCTCATTATTTTTGACATCCTTCTTTCCATTGAAACAAGTCACGGGCATATCTACCATTGATCAGTTGACAGATCAGCAATTCTATTAAGATGAAAACTAACCTTGGAAGTGTTTAGAAGGCAAAGGGTATCCTTTGATTTATTATGCCGTTTTATGCTTGCGCTACTATTTCCCTTTCAGCTATTCAGGCTATGTTAAGTGGAAACATCCAGCAGTTTTAATAAAGTGTCTCATTCAAACCAAATATTAACCAGAAGCATTTTAGAAGAACCCTCTGATTAAAGTAAATGAAATAAAGATCATCCAGTTCTGTTCAATAATAGGGAGTCAGACATAATAAACAGAAAACAGCAACATTATTGTGATGACAAACTATGCTGTCATTTCTGTTTAGTGCCAGCTGAGGTCTGGGTGTTTTCCTCAGGAAATATAGGAACATTTGCCTATTGGCAGGTGGCAATGCATTCTAGTTATCCTGCATCTTGAAAAAGTTATTATGTGTGATGTTTGGTTGATTTGTATATTTAGGTAAAGTTATTTTGGAAGGGGTAGTTTGTTTCTGCTCAAAGTCAGGACTGATAGCTATCTTATATAATTTAAACTTTGAAACGTAGTCAAAATTTAAATATTCAGGTTTCCTTGAATTTCAAAATCTCCTCATTAGCATCACTTTTTATTGCATCTCTGAGATCTCATAATCCACTTTCCTCACCACATCTATCTACAGCATCTAAATAGCTGTTCTTAAATTCTTTCAGAACTTGCATTTGGCTAAGGAAAAATGTAAGAGTTTTGAAAAGGTTTTCTCAGGTAAGAAGAAGAGACGTTGAAAGGAAAGGTTGATGAAATTGGACCACTTTAGCACAATTTTAGTCTTAAAACTGTGACATTTGTCCATTGAATTTTAAGTTTGGATGTTCTGCTAATTCAAACTAAATTTAAAAAGTAGATTATTCCATAAACCTTGGAATTTTCATTAAAATTCAACTTTCTATTGTCTTACATCCTAGAAATAAGAAAAAGAAAGTCAGGTTCTAAAACACTCTGATTTTTAATAAATGAAAAGACAGTATCACAAAGATTCCTAGGGTATATTGCTCAAGAAATATAGTGTTTTGTAGTGTGATTGAAAGTGGTAAAAGCATATTGTAATGCTGATGACTATAAACATATCAGTTTTTTTTTACCCATAGATGAATATTTTTATTTCTGATTTCTTTAGAACGTAATACAGAGGTATGTAGTCAATGAATTTTGTAACTGAAATTAACTTTTTTTTAAATAAAAGAGAAATGGTAATTGATAAGAGAAAAGGTAATTGATAAGAGAAAAGGTAATTGATAGAAAATGATCTCTGATATTTCAATGGTTATACTTATCCATATATCTATATTATCTACATGTAACATTTAACTCTATGTGTCTAGCTTGTTAGCCAGCTATCTACCTTTCTATATTATTTCCATTTCTATATTATAGGTAAAATACTTTTCCATCAAACTATGTATATGTGTGTATGCACACATTATTTTTGATATATCATAGCTTTTATATTTTGCTTAATTCACTCTTATTTTCATAGCAAATATGAGACAATATATGATCTCATTTTCACACAACTATAATTAGCAATAAACTTTCCCACTTGGGTTCATTTTTCTTTTTTAGCATCTCTGAAAATCAATAAAATAATGCAGCTTAGTTTCAGAAGGCAGTGCTAAATTAAGAATGGAAAAATCTAGATCCAAATGAAAGGTGCTAAGAAAACAGATTCACTGCAATTTAGATACTTGGAGACTATTGATAAATTTTCTTAATGTTATAGTAGCAGAAAGCTGAATATAAAAGACTCAATTTATTCCACATATACCATCAAATACAAAATCCAAAACAACTGAAAACTTACCTCCTATCAGACAAATCTTTAAATAAACCTGTGACTAGAACATGGACAAGTTTAAACACTAATTCCTCACCTATGGAATAGTCGATAGTCTTCTAAAATTCTCATTTGGTTTTTAAACATACTCTTCTTTCTTTTTAAACTATAACTCTATGGAGGCATTTTTCCTTTGAAAGAAAAATCACTTGGCACAAGCAGAATTGTCAAGAAATGTCAAATACTGAGAAATGTAGTGAAAAATGGGAAAGGGCTGAGTCACTTAGAAAGAGCCATGCAGACATCCCAGGGTAACAAGCACTAAATTGAGGAAGAGAATGGTTGGTGGAAATAGGTCAAAACAGGCCGATGAAACAGTCATTACATGATACAATGACCTGTAGATGAACTTACATTCTTGGGAGGTTATTTGTTTACTATCCGAGACTTGATGGTAATGATCCTCAAATTAGGTACCTTAATTTTGTCAGATGTTTGGTTTGTGATATTTACTTCTGCAAGTAAATTTCTACAAGCTGTTCTTTATGAAGACATTCTGTTTATTTTTTTATAATTTCTAATACTGCTCAAAACAGCTATATGAAGACAGTGCCAACTGAAAAAATATATTGCTTGCATTTTTTTCATGAAGCATCATTAGTAAGATTTTAGAAACCAGTTGTGTATAAAGTTTAAACTTTTGAAAATAGAACTTTAGGAAATTCAGTCAAATTAAATACTCTTCTAATTCAAAGAATATTGAGAATATGATAGTAATATGAAATGTTGTATCAGATATTATTGTCCCTTAATTATGAACTCAGTAAAATTGATAGTTTTTACTTAAACATAAGACATTAAATTATTGTTCATATGTAGACTTTGTTATCTTCCAAGACTATGTAAAATAAATTATGGTGTAAAATAAGATATAATTTTTATGGGATCAAATAACTTTGATGGAAGGATACTTTCAATTATAACGTGTCCCATACATTTTTAGAGAGGATGATTTTACTGTTACTGAATTCAAAGGGAAGACTACTGAAAAATTTGCTATATGAAGAAGAATAAGCAAACTCTACCTGCTCAGCTACTACCAGTTGTATCTTTATAGGCATATATTATAATTCTTATAATTCTTCTTCCTGCCTTCCCCACATTTCTATTGTTTCCTAGTAAGTGAGCTGAAATATTTAATAAAATAGCTATCCTCAGATTTGTTTCAAACACTTGGATAAAGGATGCACAAAGACATTTTTTTTTTTTTTTTTACAATGGATGCTTCAGGGAATGAAAACAAAAAGCTCAGTACCATTGGGATTTAGAGGTCATATTGTAATCTTCAAGTTTCTCATGTATGCAACACATACATACATATGTGTATGTATCCCCTGGTGTCTTGGGAAGTTTATATTTCTCCAGGAATAAATATTTTGTTCCCATAGTGATTTTCTGCATGTTGGTTTTACTCTCTAAATGAACTTTAGGTACAACTTTGTTATAAGAACTCTTGCACGTGTTCTTTCAACTTAAGATCTGGTGAAGAGACCACTCCCATTCTTCCTGTTTGTAGGCAGTAAGAAATAAACATTTGCTTACTGATAACTGATTCACATTATACAATTCCTATTCAAATACTGTCACAGTTTTTTGACTTGGACATCTAAGAATTCGTGGATTTCCTGTTAATTGCCATCACTTCTCCTCCAAGGCCTGCATCCCTAAGGGATTTTAGTAGTATGTTAAAATTATACAAATTAAAATTCTTTTCTCCCACCTCTGGCCCACACTGGTGCATATGAAATCAGCTACTCTTTCTCACGTTGAAGTGCTATCAGTCACCCTGCCTCCCCAGTATCAGCTTCAACTTCAGGGAACTGCCTTTTTAACAAGTAAAGTAAGCTAAAGATTCCAAATCAGCTCAAGTATGTCTATAACTTTTTCCTGTTACAGGAGTGGTTTCTGAAGATATTAAGCATTTGTGAAGGTTGCCTGTTTCTTAGATGTAGTCATGTCAAATTCATTTATCGGATGCTCCATAAGCCTGCACACTTTGTCTGAAACATTCAAGTTCCAACAATTTCTTTGTCTTAACGGAAAGGATGGGGATATTCCAATAACTCTTTCTTTAAAAATTTTTATTGGAGCATACAATATTGTGTTCATTTCAGGTGTACAGCAAAGTGAATCAGTTACATATATGAGCACACATTCTTTTTCAGATTCTTTTCCCATATAGATTATTACAGAATATTGAGTAGAGTTCCTGTACTGTGTAGTAGGTCTCTATTAGTTATCCATTTTACATATATTAGTGTATATGTATTATTCCCATTTCCTAATTTGTCACTTTCCCCCACTTATCCCCTTTGGTAACCATAAGTTTTATTTTAAGATCTGTGAGTATATTTCTGTTTTTTACATAAGCTCATTTGTATCATTTTTATATATGTGATATCTTATGATACTTGTCCTTCTCTGACTTACTTCACTTAGTATAGAATCTCTAGGTTCACCCATGTTGCTGCAAATGGCATTATTTTGTTTCTTTCTATGGCGAGTACATATATTACACGTATCACATTTATCATATCTTCTTTATTCTCTGATAACTCTTAAAGTTTAGAGCAGGACTGCCTTTCCTGCTAACACTTTGAAGTAAACTGGGCTTGGCATTTCCTCTGTTGGAAGGTATTTAACTTTGAATTCAGTTTCTTTAAGAGACGTTGAACTATCTATTGATATTTGTTCTTGTGTGTGATTTGGTAGTTTTATTTCTTTCAGGGAATTTGTCCATTTCCTCTACATTTTGAATTAGTTAGGCATAGGATAAATAGTGTTCCTTTATAAATTTTCTAACATCTTTGTGTCTGTAGTGATGTTCCCTCTTCCTTTCTTCCTGGTGTCAGTGCTTCACATCTCCTTTTTCTCTGTTTTTCTGTCACTGGTTGACCAGCCAAAGTAGAGGTATGTTAATTACATTGCCCTTTCAAAAACTAGCTGTACATTTTATTGATTTTATGTACACATTTTCTATTTTTAATTTCATTGATTTCTGCACTTATCTTTCTTTTTTAATTTTAATTTTTTAGTTTGTTTTGCTTTACAATACTGTATTTATTTTGCTATACATTGACATACATCAGCCACGAGTGTATATGAGCTCCCAATCCCGACCCCCCCTAGATGTGTATAAGAGACAGCATGTATGATATCATAAGTGAAACAAATCACCGGTCTAGGTTCGATGCAGGATGC